>NMXI01000013.1:104544-360672 GCA_002851675.1 Verticillium nubilum
GGTGGTGGGGGGGGGGTGCGTAGGCCTCTTGCTTGAGAACGGCGGCTCCTCCTCGAATGTCCAGAGTATCAAGTGTACACGACGTGGCGGTACCATCAGTCAAGTCAAGTACCTAGCTAATGACGACGATATTACCCTTGCTTTCTTGATTCCTGGCCTTGTTGATAAGCGTATTAGCCTTAGGTGAGTACCATGGGGTAAGTATTCGATAATTCCAGCTGGTATCTCACCAGGGGTATTGTGGCTCAAAGCACGAGTTGGAGGACTTGTGCGCTGCTGTTGAGGCTATGCAGATGCATTTCCACGATATTCTCGACTCTTTGTTCTCATTCGAGAAGTCAGAGGAGGCCATCTATCATGTTTGGCAGGGTGCGCAAGACGTAAGTTGGGAAGATTGTCATCGAGCGTTGATGGTTTTGGTGGATTGGAACTCGTCCATGGCACTTGTAATCCTGGGCCCTTTCCTGGTTCGATTTAAAAGTATTGTTCTAAGTATGCCCATGATATATGAAGATAGATGAGGTGTCTTAAATACAAATGATGGACGAGACTTGATGTGCGATAGCGCAACTCAATCGAAAGCCACCTGGCATTCTTCAAGTCAGCACTTCATCCGGCAAAAGTCGATTGCTCATGGCCCGTGATATGATAAATATGATCCTCAGTCCGCTCAATACCATTCTGCAATTCACTTACGAAGCGTGCATGTCATTCCTGGAAGACGGCCGGTTGACCACGAATAGAGCAAGCCTGTATCACGTGATCAGACAGCTGGACATAGAGTTCAGTCGCACGTGAGCTGCAAAACAGAAATATCCTGCCGCCAAGGTTCCCCTCATCAGTTTCAAAGCACTTCGTCTTCCAGTCCTTCGGGCCACGACGTCTGCAAACGATAACTTTCAGCACCACTTGCATCCTCTTCCCCACGGCCGAGTACCGACCATTACGTAGACCCCAACCAGCAGCCACCCATGACTCAAATTCATCAGGCCATGGCGGGAGTGGCGGGATCGGGTTGGAAGGCCAGCCAAGTGGCACGAAAACACCGCACCGCACCGCCGGCCGGCCCACCCCGACAGTGAAAACCCTTCCCGGGCCCATGACACGTACCACATGAACCCCTTTCCGGATCACGACTTCAACAACAAGCAACCTGCCTGCCCGGCTAGCTCAATCGGTAGAGCGTGAGACTCTTAATCTCAAGGTTGGGGGTTCGAGCCCCCCGTTGGGCTCAATTCCTGACGCATCTCAGACGAGACTTCACTTTTTGCCATTTGCTGCTCTGATGCCTGTATTGCATCCCTTCCTTTTGACAACGTCTGACGGTAGCGAACCAAGGGGGCGCGCGAACTCTTGGCTCCGATACTCTTCTGATCCTGAGGTTTGCTGCATGGTTTGATGATGGAGATGCACAACCCACGGGGTGTCAACTGCCTGAGCAGGCTATATGACCATGATGCCCGTCCTTGCGTCAGATCTCTGCGCGTCCTATCCAAGGTTTGGGAAGCTCTGCCCGTGTCTTGAACCCTTTGCCCCTTTGTCGGCTGCTGTTCCAGGCTGCCCGCTGCACATCAGATCATGTCAACCTCTGCCGAGTCATCTGTTGTGCAAACCCGTATTCAGCAGCTGAAAGACTCGCTGTATGAGAAGTGTCGGAAGATGAATCCAATCGAAAACCATGCGGGGTCTTGTGCCTAGTCAGTGGTCTTCGGATACGTGTCATGTGAAAATCAAGGTGTCTTTCGGAGGGTCTGGTTGAACTGTGAACTGCGAATGGAGTAGTCCTCCATCATCAGTGCTTGGAAGTCCGCGCGCATAAGGTAAGGCATTCGGCTTGGGAAATGCAAGCGTTTGAGATGGAGAAGGATCCTGAGCTTGAAAAAAGACGGACGTTAGCGACAATCAAGTCCGTACGAGACATTCGGTTGGCAGAGTAAGAGAAAGAAGAGAAGAAGATTTTGCCATGCTAGAAGTCTGCAACGCCGTCCCATTGCACATCCTGTCCGACATGATCAGCAATCCCGGCCGCGCGTCACCTGCAACAGGGCTTCAGGGTCTTGTTCCACAGTTCTTACTTTCTGCATCGATTCGCTTCCGACTCTCGCGCCGATGTTGATGACCAGCTCACGGCAAGTCACATCGGGCGCTTCTCAGCGTGCTTCGCACATAACAAGCAAATCTTGACTTTTTGTGCTGTATCATATTCTATCAATCGTCTACCCACGGGATCAAGCATGCCAGCCGTTGACCGTGCTGTCAGGAGGGGAAAGGGACCGGGAGGACTACGTTGTCACCTTCCTTGAGCTTGAAAACGATTTACTCCCTTCGAGCTACTCCCCCATCAATTTCGCGTTCAAAATCCTGGTAAGAACCTTTGATTTGTACTGTGCATGCAGCGGTGTCATCGAAGTTTCATTGAGGCAGGGACTTTGGATTTACGTCCACCACGTGTGAATGTATCGGACGCGGGCGGTCTTCAAGACTTCAACGACAGGTTCCAGCTTGCTTCTATCCTATCATCTCGAATCGGAGTTGACCACCATCACATCAGAATCTCCATTTTGCCATACGAGGTGATGGTAGGCCACCATGTATCTTCCTCTGGCACATAGGTGCATATTAAGCGACTGCTACATATCTTATCATCACATATCCTTGATGCATGCCAATCACATTGCGTTGCTGTCTGTCCCTCAGGGAAGGAAGCCTAACCCAATTTGTAAAAAGTAGCCAGGGAGGCATTCACGGAATGAATCCTGGGGGCAGACTGCTTATGGTAACACCACAAGGCTACATGCTCGAACATTGAGAAAGCGAAGCTCGTACTCGTGCGAATACCAAACCCGTTGCTTGATGGTCCCAAGAGAGGGGAATGATTGCGTGGCCACTGATCATTATTGGTCGCCAATCGGCTGGCGAGCAAGCGCCAACAATCGCCACCAAAAACGTCGCTCCCAGCATCTTGGGTGGCCGTTTCTGGTCGAGCTGAGACTGTGCACCTTGGCAATGGCGGCGACTCTACCACGCGAGCGTGTATCAGCCGACACGTGCACTGAAACCGATCTCTTGGCTACACACGAATTTGCATTTTACCATCTTGGAAGTCGGTCCCATTCACGACGGCGCGGCCAGCTCGATTCTTGCCCAGAATTCGCCGCCGTATCATCGTTCCCAACCAGATGATGTCTGGGTCGGACCCGTGTTGATGGAACCTCAAGGGATGAAAGGAATGGAAAATTGTCACCGCGCCATCCAACTGATTAAGCTGCTTGGTCGATGGGTATTCTAGAGTCTTGGAGCCTTGGGGTCACGCTGATACGTGCATACTCTACGGGACAAGACGAGGCTTACGACAGCCTGGAACGAACGATCCTCCAATCACGGGTTTTCACCACGCCTTTTAGCCATTGCACGACCCACAGAGGGAGCAGGTGTAAAAGCTGTGCCTCGATTGACGACCTCCATGCGATCTGAGAGCCGACAGCCTTGGCTCAAGTGTTAAGGCCACCTGGTGCCAAGCACAAGGGTTTGACAAGGAGATACATCCAGGTCGCACCGGAAAAACCTGGGGCTCCTCGGAAATGCGGTGTGCCAACCCTTCTTCCCTTAGGTGTAGACCATGTGTTCGGACTTCTGAGTGCAGAAGCTGGATTTGGCTGCATCATTTTGCACCAAGGTACCGTAGAAACTCTCTTTTCAAATTCCTCCAACTCTGAACTTCCTCTTGTGCTTCTGATCACAGTCTTCCAATATGTTCTGACGGTCATCCTTCTGATGAATTTCGGCAAGACTGGATCGAAAATTAAAACTGCATCAGGACCAGCGAATTGACTTTGCGCCAAAGAACACTAGTTCCAGCAACAGCCATCAAGACTGACATGCGAGTCCGAGAAGTTTAAATAGACCTGATCTTGTTTGAATACATTTGGAAGCTCTGGGCAAAAGCCAAGGCTGATAATTTACACACAGACAGGGTAATGGACCACAGAGCCGTCATTCCCGTAGCGATGCAGAGCCTGAAATTCAGGCCCTGAATACATCGAGGGCTGATTTTGAAAGCCTTCAACGGGTCACATTTCCTGCTTGACGGAGCTGTAGGATCTTACGAAGTCCAGAACCTTCATAACATCTGTAGCGAGTTGACGCCGTAGTAGCCTTTAACAGGAGCCCAGACCGCCTCTCAGGCAGTGCTACTCATTCTCGACTAGAGTAACATCGCAGTTTTCAGGCGCTTCAGGAGTAGTCATTGCAGACTCTTTGCTGCCTAACTTCATGTGAGCTCTCCAATTGGGCGCTGGGAGTAGTATTTTGAAAGCTTGTTTTGCGTTCCTTGACTTTGGCTGAAATATCACCGACAGTGCCCTGTCGGGTCTCATACATATCGCAGATAAGTTTGCAATAGCTTGTGCCACGCTTAGGTAATGATTTGGCTACGAAAAGCTTGACTACTCCTATTGACTTTCAAATACCACTCGAACCGCAAGTCGAAGCCTTAGCCTAAGCAGCAATAATATATATTAAAGGCTGTTGGCCTGTACACCAGAGGAAGCAACATAAAAGCCACCCTCAGATCTGCGGTATTTAATACTCTCTCTTCTTCATCCTTAAGTTAACGCCTAAAAGGCCTGATGCAGGACGTTTCAGCGCTTTCTTTACATCTCACTCACTTTTGCCAGCATCCATTCTGACTGAAACATTTCTACAGTAGCCACAAACTGGTCACACCGGTGGTGAAGATTGAAAAGCACGTGAACACCTGACAAGCTGTGTGTTATGCTGTCCATATTTGATTGACGTGGTATGAACAAATGCAAACTCCCATAATATCGGCGACCTGCTCAGTTCGTGTTGCAGACCGGCGACTTGCAATGATACACACCCTGCAAACGCAGCCGTAGTTCCAGGCGCTGCATTGCTCATTGATTCGAGTCGGGAAGCAAGTTCCAAGGCGGTCGTGGGGTGAACCCTCCCAATAGATCCAGTAGTTGGAGTTGTTCCGCACATATCTCAGTTTCCGACCCTTCGGGTCGCACGGGTTCGCAGAATCCATCCTTCTCTCGCCCCATCTCCCATCCCAATTCCCAACCTTGCCGGAGCAAGGCTTCCCAGCGGCTGCGACGTCACGAGACCAAGAGCCTCCGGGCCCACCGAGTCCGGTGTTACATGTGCCCTTGTAAAGATGCCAATCTGCCGCTGCTGGGCTGGCGAGAAGAGGGACGAGGGCGAAAAGTGTTTCGAATCGCATGTTTGCTAGTAATCTTGGCTTTTCGTCAGAAATTCCAAACGCTAAGTTGTAGTTACCAGAGGTGGCTCAGCCTTGCCGTTGGAATCAAATGTGGATTGTGCCTGGTCAAGTTTGGGAGGTCGTGATGCACAGAACTGCCTCTGCTGTGATCATGAACGGATTCTTCCTGCAATGGTGAGAAGTCGAAAGCAGTATTTATACACGAGAATGCCATCGTCCACTCTTTCCCCCCCTCTCAATGCCACTGGAACAAAAATTCTCATCACAAGAGGGTATCGACCGAAATGACCTCAAATCCAAAAAAGGTCCAACCGGCGTGACACAAAATCACCAACACGCATATGCCCAGCTCGAAGAAAAAGCACCAAGCCAATCCAGGCCCGCCGCACCGTCACAGCTTCGCAGTCATTACTATAGATGTAGTGGATAATCGCCTTGTTGGTACTCGTGTTGGCTACCGGAGATCCATTTTGGGCCTCCTCGCAAGGTTACAGCGCAGGACCGGTGCGCCAATGTTCAGAACCAACAGAGTCCTGCGTCGGCTGAGCCCGCAATGATGGGACGTAAAATATATTGTGAGAAAAGCATTGACATCATGTGCATTAACTTAGGTTCTTGATTGTGGGCACGGCGTGGTTTTGATGTCTTGCGCCCGACACCGACAAGAACGTATCTGCTATTGCGGAACAAAGAGGAGGACGCAAAGGCCTGGAGCATCAAGCCTCCAATCATCACTTTCCTGTTCTATGATTGAGGCTGTTGGAGGAGCTGTTGTCAAGGTTTGGCTCATCCTATCAGCCCAGTATGCGACGGGAAAATTCATCTATCTCAATCTGTTAGGTACCACAGAAATAATCGAGACAATCCCGGAAAAACCCAAATTCGAGTGGAACTTCTCGGAAATGATTACTACGGCCCATGTGTCCCGTGGCTCTCATCATCCGGACGCGAAGACGTGACATTTGTTGGCTCGGCGTGGGGATATCCCAGGGTAGGCCCGAGCGGCTCAAATGCGACAGTTTTCCCAAGGTTGCGTCCGACGGTGAAGCCTGATTGATGGAGGATAATTCAACCATCTTGGAATCTTGGCTGGATAAACGGAAATGCTGGGCATGAATACCCCATGGGGGCTCTCCACCATTGATATTGCCTTAAGAATCTTGTTCGGTCTTGGCTCGCGCCCTTAAAGGTGGGAATGCCGCCTAGAACCATGGTGATTGACAGCCAAGCTCGTCTGCCAATGCTTGACCATGCAACCAGCGACTCCATTTCCCACGCATGCGCCTCCTGACCCATGGATCGAATCTCACGGCAGCGTTCCGCCTCCTCATTCACCTGGGATCGACAGAAATTTGCTCCTCAATTGGCGAATTCTGGCCATCTCACTGCAACGTTGGCAATGGGTATATAAAGGCCCGGCTTTCGAGTGAGCTTCAAACCATGCTCCACTACCAGGCCTCTACAAGCTCTTCCATCGCAACGACACTTGAGAGTTGAGGTGGTCGACAAGGTTTTCACGACTCATTCGAGCTTTGCACCACTTATCCGACATCAAACGCGGTTGCGCGATCGGTCGCCATCATGACTCTCCTACAGAAAATCGTCAGAAATGACGCCATGAAGGAGGATCCTTCCGAGATCTACGGATGGAGGGCTTTCGCTCTTGCTTGCTCGGTATGTATTATTCAAATACTGCCTTCCCGTGGGCCTCGCGGTGCGGATCATATCATACGGCCTACCATAGTTCGGGGCCGGGACCCTGTGCGCCACCACCGGATCCCAACCCCACTTATCCCGAATCTTGATGAAGCCATCCCGAATTCTACCCTTTTGGACTTTGGAGGCAAATTGTCTAATCTCACAAATAGGCCTGCTTCGGTGGTCTCATTTTTGGCTGTGATACTGGAATCATTGGTATGTACAGGCTCTCACCTTCCTAGCTTTTGCATCTGACCGAGATGACAGGGGGTGTCTTGCGTATGCCTGAATTTCAAGAGTAAGTGCCTCTGCAGCCATCCGGGACGTTGAGGGCAATGCCAACCTAACACAACACCTAGGCTGTACCGGCTCACTGATGAGCACTCCTCAGCTTCGGAACGCGCCGATCTGAGCTCACAGATTGTGAGTACTCTGCAGGCCGGTTGCTTTCTCGGCGCCCTGCTCGCCGCCCAGGCCGCCGATCGCTTCGGACGTCGTCCTGTCCTCATATGGGGTGCTGGTGTCATTTCGTTGGTTGGTGTAGTTCTCCAGGCTGCTGCGTCAGGCCACCTGGAGGCTATGTATGTTGGGAGGTAAGTGTCCGCGCTTGTGCCCCCCCGACTTCCACCACCACCATAACGTCGCAAGGACCTCTACTAATGAATCAACGCAGATTCATTTCTGGGTTCGGCACTGGCTTTGCTTCCATGGTCAACCCTCTCTACGTCGCTGAAAATGCTCCCCGCGCCATTCGTGGCGGCCTTACTGGCATATATCAGCTCTTCATCGTATTCGGCATCTTTTTGGCATACTGGGTCAACTATGGCTGCATTCAACACATCTCCGGTACCGCTCGATTCATGCTACCTCTATGCTTTCAAGGGCTGCCTCCTATTCTCTTGATCATAGCAATGTATTTCTGCAACGAGAGCCCTCGCCATCTCGCGAAGCAAGATAAGTGGGAGGAGGCACTGGCCGTGCTGTCGAAGATTCGGGCTCTGCCCGCCGACCATCCATACGTCGCCAACGAATTCAACGGAATCAGAACCGCCATCGAAGAAGAAAATGCCGTTCTTGATGGTGCCAGCTGGTTGAGCCTTCAGAAGGAAATGCTGTTTGTACCAGCGAACCGCAAAAGGCTGTTCATCAGTGTCGCGCTCATGTTTTTCCAACAGATGACGGGTATGTGTACTTCATGTGATCTTCCTCGAATTCTTACTGACAAAAGATGCCTCTGGCAGGTACAAATGCTATTAACTACTATGCGCCTCTCATCTTTTCCAGCCTTGGCGTCAAGGGCGAGTCGAACGAGCTATTCGCCACAGGTATGACCAGAAGGCAGTCCAAATCATGCACAGCGCAGTTCTGATCAACTCATAGGTATCTACGGACTTGTCAAGCTCATTGCGGTTTCCGTGTTCTTGGTTTTCGTCGCAGACTCGCTTGGTCGCCGTCGCTCTCTCATCTGGACTGGCCTCGGAATGTTCGCCACTATGCTCTACGTGGCTATCTTCATTCGCGTCGCCCAACCCGACCCCGACTCCGACGAGGACGTCTCTGCTGCAGGCTATGTCGCTCTAGTCTGCGTCTTTCTATTCGCCTGCATGTTCCAGTTCGGTTGGGGCCCGGTTTGTTGGATCTACGTCTCCGAAATCGCCACAACTCGCCTCCGCGCAACCAACGTATCCTACGCCGCCGCCACGCAATGGTTATTTAATTTCGTGATCAGTTTCACAGTTCCGAGAATGCTTAACTCGCTAGGGCCGGGAGGCTTTGGCACCTATCTCTTCTTCTCGGCATGGTGTCTGGTCATGACAGGATTCGTGTGGTTCTTCATTCCCGAGACCAAGGGTCTCAGCCTGGAATCGATGAACGAACTCTTCGGAATGCCTCAAACACTGGGGCATAAAGATACTGAAAGCAACTCGATGGACCAAGGACCTCGCGACGATAAAAAGGAGGTCGTTGATAGCCCTTCCGTCGCTCAGGTCGACGAGGCTGGCCGAGCCGCCCCCAACGCCCGGGCCATCTAGTTGTCTTGAAATAAATGGGACACTGAAAGATTACGGAGCTTCAGAGTCTCACATGGTTTATCAGACTCTGGCCCTGTGCTGCACTGCCAGAGACGGCTTGACAGAAGTTTGTATCGGATTCGGCTCCGCCGCCGACTGGTGAACTTTGTCCTTCATAGTATCGCACCAATTGAATACATTTAACAACACATCATCCATCATAAAGGAAGAATTCAACGTGAAAGTACTCTTTGTATTTGTTGAAGGTAAATGTTGTGTGGTTATCAGTCCCGGAATGCTCCTTGTCCGGCGGAATCCGGAGTGGGGCGCCAGTGCCGGCAGTGTGGGTCTGGCCGGTCTGGTCCGCCTGATAACGGCCCATTACGCCGCGATACCCGAAATCTTGGAGCATGGAGTAGACCCGGTCTCGACAAATTCATTTTAGATCGGGCAAAATAACTCGCCCAATTCATGACTGGACTAGACAGGTCATTGGATGCACGGATGTACAAACCTTTCAGAGGAGTTGCCATAGTACAGTGAAGGGGTCTGCCTTCCGGAGTCGATCCTCAAATGATTCACAGCTGTAGGGTTGAATTAGATCTTAAATGTGCCCCGAACCTCCAGAGAAGCGTCTCCATGCTGTGCAATCACAAGTCATCCAAATGAGGTGGACGAAGGATGATGGGGACATTGCCAGATCATGTGATGCAGTGGGTCGTGTGTTCCGGTCGCCCGTGTTTTTGAAGGCAGGCAGCTTCACAATCCACATCAGGAGTACAATTTGGCTGGTGGACGGAGTGCTTGGATGCAGGACCAACACCTCAGGGTGACGGACTTCCGATATTATCCAAGATCAAAACTCCTCAAAAGCCCGATTATTGCTTCAAGACACCATACGACATCGAAATTGCTCACCGAAAACCGAGTACTGCACACGCTGACCCGGCAGGTGATAGGACGCAATTTCACATTCACCACTCCCATTCTATCCGTTGAGGACAGCTTTCCAGCGTCGCAATTGCGCAGTTCCGGTGTCCGTCCTACCTCTGGGGAGGTCTGCAATTTGACCTGCTGCTCCGCGTCCAGTAGATTCTTTTCAGCCGTGCGCTTCGTGACACCCCCCCCTAAAGGTCTTTTGGACCGGCTCAATGCGTTTCCCAGAGATGCATGCCGTTTCGGTCATGTACCTCTGGCCCACGTAGCACGCGCCGGTCGATCCATATATTGCCACACTCTCCAGCTTGAAGTAGACGGGTCAACCCTTGGTTAGCAGATTGTTCAGTCGTGGCATGGTCAAGCCCTTGAATATGATTGCAGAGCTGCAGCTTTGGATGCGTTCGATGTGAGGATGGATGGTCTGTATGGAAGCTGTGTCAGTGGAAGCGCGTCATGCTTGGTGCCCGATGTGACAGCAAACCGCGCCTCTTGAGAGGACACCAAGGAACAACTCTACCAATACGAGCAAGAAGATGGGATCTCCATGGTCAACGTGACCTCCCCATGTGTCTCGCTCTAAGCCACCTCATGTCGAAGTCTGTGGCGGCATATCCCCGGAGTTGTTTCCTCTCGTCTTCAGTCTGCCCCAGCGAGGGACTGATGGCGGGTGATATTCTCTGGAAGGGAAGTGTCGATCAGTGATAAAGCAAGGAAAGCAAAACAGGTTTGCTTCCACTTAAGAATGTGGGCGGGGCGCAGAATATTCGGGGCTCGCTGTTGTCAAATGAAGAGGATCCCGACTTGTAACTTGCCAGCCCATTCAGGAGACATGTAGCGGCTTTAGGAAGAAGCCACTGCCACACTGGTTCAAATCTGGAATCCGATTCGCTCGAAGTCTTTTTAGGCACCAACTGGTAAGATTTCAATCGAGATCGCGTCCACTGGTACCTCAAGCCAAATGAGGACGGCTCAGTGACGAGGATTGCCACACCACCACACCACATCACCCAGCGCATATGGTTCACGATGATGATTTCCGATATCCCTTTCCATTTAAAAACAGTCCTTCCCGGGGCCTGGCCTACTCTTTTCCGGTGGCGGCCCCTTCCTTCGCAGATTCCTGAGCAAAGTTTATCGTGGCCACGCGGCCAGAATCAAATAACTCCTGGTACACCGCGCGCAAAACCTTGGCCTTAGTGAACGTGACACAGTGTCATGAGCACGGACGACCACGGGCCAGGGGCCGGGACCCTAGGAGTCACTGGTAGACTAAGGGGGCCGAGCGTTAGTAGAATCATATATATATAGATGCGGCTAGAGGCCTAGATAAGGAGAAGGAGGGCATCGATTATTCTATATCTCTATAGCGACTTACTAATAGACTTATTACTCGTCCTTTACTTATTACTAAATTACTCCCTTAATATAGTAATCGATTTATCCTTTAGGAGGTAACGACTATTAGATACGATAGTAACTAGAGAGACGCGGAATACTAGAAGCTAGACTATAATAGGGTATTAAGAGGATATTAATACTAGGGGCAATACGCTACTAATAGAGCATAGCTAAGTAACCGACTAGGAGACTACGGGAGATACCCTAATAATAACTAACGAGGAACTAGATAGGTAACTAGAAGAGGAAAGACGGAAATTCGTATATAAGAGGAAGATCGAGGAATTAACTTTACTAAGAAAGGGGGAGGACCCTCGGCCTAACGGCCGACTAGTAATAGAAGAACGGCCCCTACCCGAAGGGTAGCCTATAATAAAGGAAACTATAAGGGTATATTCTTTACTAAGATCTAGTTATTACTTATCTATTATAAGGGAGCTAGTTAGGTAGAGCTTAACTTATTTCTATTTAGTTTAGATATAAGGTTCTAAATTAATAATAAGAGCTTTTAAAGAAATATCGATAAAGTAATATATATAAGTAGCTACCTTATAGATAATCTATAATAGAAATAGATAGTAAATATATAAGTAAGCTATAACTTAATTTATAATATTACTTAGAAAGTAATAGAAACCTAGCTATAGGAAGATATAGATAACGATAATACCCGAGTATTTTAAACTATTATTAAACTATATAGCTATAACTAATATTTCTAAAACCCTAAGTAGAAGTATTAAGACTTCGCAGACGCGTATAATAGCCTAGAAATAGAGCTACTAGAGCCTTTATTATAGATCTATAGGGTTACCCTACTCTTTACTAAGTTAGACCTAGACTTTATCTAATAAATTATAGCTTAAAGTATTCCCTATATAAGAATAGAACTAATTAGTACTATAAAACGAGCTAAGACCCTACTATAGACGAAACGGACCCTAAAATAACCCTAGTACGTAAATAATTAGGAATAGATAAGGAGATAGTCCGAGTACTTAGTAATATACTAGGAACGTACCTCTAATACGTATATAAATACTTACTAGCGAGGAAGTAGGGGATAAAGCGCGGAATAGAAAGTATTTAAGATATAGCTATAGTCCCTAAAGATATAGCTAAGGTCCCTAATAGTAGATTAATAGTAAGCTACTAAGAGGTTAGGAAGCCTAGAAAACGTTTAGTACTACGCCTATAATAGGTTTAGCTACTATATAAGTAACTACCTAGAAGCGGCCTATACTTTCTATAGTAAATAGGGATATATATTTAAGAGCTACTTAAAAAACTCGAGGGTAAATTAGGAGCTAATTAGTAGTAAGCTATTAATAGATAATAACTAAGAATAGGATAAGTAATCGTAACTATTACGAAGAAGATTTAAAGTAAAGATTAAAATATAGCTAAATAACTAATAGGTTATAGTAGAAGTAATACTAGATAATAGAATAGACGTAAACGTTATAAGTAGTAACCTACTAAGGAGGTTAGGATTATAGCTTATACTAAATAAGGAATCTTTAGCTACCCCTCTAAGTAACGAGCGAATCCTAACCTTTAGTATAAGAAAGCTTACTTATAGGGTTACTAATAACCCTAGGATTATAAGAATCTAGTCCTCCGAGTATAAAATAGTAGAAGAGATCCGGAACGGCTATAATATTATACTAGGTAACCCTTAGCTAACTTAGACGAACCCTATAAAAGACTAGTAGTCGAAGTACTAGAGATACGTATTATAGAGAGAAGATATTAAGATTATAGTATTAAGGAAGGAAATTAGGAAAGTAGTAGAGGAGACGGATATAATTACGATAATTATCTTAGAAAACGTTTAGATACTACTATAGGGGGTATAGTAGGATAACTACTATAGAGATAAAGCTATAACCTTATAAATCCTATAATAGTTCTAAGAATTCGGAGATATATTTAACGTAGAGAGAGAGCGACTACCCTACTATAGTACTACGAGTAGGACTACGCTATCGACGTAGAAGAAGGGAAGAGAGTTCTATTCAGGCCTATCTACGTACTCGTAGAAGAGGAACTTAAAGTACTCTAAGAATATATCGACGACTTACTAAAGAAGGGATAGATTAGGCCTTCTACTAGCCTAGCTAGAGCCTTAGTACTATTCGTCCTAAAGAAAGGTAGTAAACTTAGGATATATATAGACTATAGAGTATTAAATAAAGTTATAAAAAAGGATCGTATAGTACTCTTATTTATCTACGAGATACTCTATAGGCTATCTATAGCTAGGCTCTTTACGAAGCTCGACCTTAAAGACGTATACTATTACTTTAGGATTAGGGCTAGAAATAAATAGAAGACTACTTTTAAGACGAAGTACGGATACTTCGAGTACTTAATTATACTATATAGACTTATATACTTACTAGCTACCTTCTAAGCGTATATTAATAAAGTATTAGTACGCCTTATAGATATAATTTACGTAAATTATATAGACGATATCCTAATATACTCGAAAATAATAATAGAATACTAGAAGAATACTAGAGCTATACTATAGAGACTTAGAGAATAGGGGTTATATATAAACCTAGATAAGTAGGCCTTTAATATAACTATAATAGAGTTCCTAGGGTTTATAATATCCCTAGTAGGACTCTTAATTATAGACGAAAGAATTACTAAAGTACGAGACTAAGTAATACCTAAGATACTTAAGGAATTATAGGGTTTCCTTAGATTTACGGGGTTCTATAGGCGCTTCGTAAAGAACTACTTAAAGATCGTAGTACCCCTTACTAATAGAAGTAACTATAACTCTATAATACCCCTACTACTAACGACGAAAGAGATTATAGTATTTAGGAAACTAAAAATTATCTTTATAGGAGTATTAGTACTATATTACTTCGATCTATTACTTAGAACCCGAGTCGAGCTAGATGCTTCGAGCTTTACGATCGAATCTTTTATCTCCTAGCTAGAAGGGGATAGCTAGAGACTAGTCGCCTTTTTCTCGAGGAAGCTCTAGGGAGTAGAACTAAGATATAATACTCTAGAAGTAGAAATAATAGTAATTATAGAATTATTTAGAATATAGAGGTAGTACTTAGCGTATAGTAGAAATACTATAGAAGTACTAACTAATTACCTAAACTATAAGTACTTCCTAGATAAACTAAAAATATTAGGAAGATAAGCTAGATAGCTATAAGCCCTAATAGAGTTTAATTTTAGAATCGACTTTAGAGCTAGTAATAGGAACCTAGTAGACGGCCTATTATAGCGACTAGACTATAAGCCGTAAAAAGGAGAGTAAGACGAGGCTCGAGCTAGATATCTACTATTATAGTTATAATAGTTTAGTAACCTTATTAGTATAGTTATAGAGCGCTACTAATAGGGAGATAACTAGCTATTATAAGAGGTTATCTAGGACGAATAACGAAGAGATAAATTCTATTTATTAGGGAAATAGAAGGGGAAGAAGGACTAGGAGGATACGGATAGGCTATTATAGTACTAAGGGAAGGTATTTATATTATAGAATAACGACCTAAGGAAGGAAATCTTATAATAAGTATATACTAGCCTAATAGTAGGGTATTAGGGATATAGAAAGACGATTATACGATTATAGAATACTTACTTCTAGAATAACTTATTAAAAGATATTAGGACTTATATCCCGACCTACCTAACCTATTAAATTACGAAACTATAATAATATAAGCCCTATAGTACCCTTATTAGTCTACTATTACTAGGCAGGCCGTTCTAAGAGCTCTCTATAGACTTTATAACAGGCCTCCTACTAATAGTAAAGTAAGACTCTATACTTATTATAGTAGACCGATTTATAAAGTACGTATAGTACCTCCCTATAAGTAGTAGACTTATAGTAGAGGGTCTCGTAATAACCTTATAGGATAATATCTTTAAGATATACGGGCTCCCTAGAGGAATAGTATCGGATAGAGGATCCTTCTTTATAACTTTATAGACGGATAGGGATAGAGAGACGCCTATCTATAGCGTTTCACCTATAGATAGACGGCTAGACGGAACGATAGAACTAGAACCTCGAATACTACCTTAGAACGTTCTATAATATAGAATAGTCGAACTAGGCCTAGCTACTCCTATTAGTAGAGTTCGTATATAATATATCGTTCTATTCGACTATCTAATAGCCCCTAGCGGAAGCCCTAATAGGGTATACCCTAGCTAGTCCTAGTAACTTATTATAATATTAGTAATACTAGGGAAACGCAGTTATAGTAGAAGAATATAGTATAGAATAGGAGAGGAATAGGAGAAGGATACGAGATCTACTATAGGAATATAGTAGATAATAAGCTAAATACTACGATAAGAACTATAAACTAAAGTAGTACGAAGAAGGCGATATAGTCTTACTATTAGTAAAAACGGTTAAATAGTAGCGATTAAGTAGGAAGCTATTAGATAAGTACCTAGGACTATTTAAGATTATTAGGAAAGTCGGGGGCTATAGCTTCGTATATAAGCTATAGCTACCTAGTAGCTATAGAATCTACGACGTCTTCTACGTATCCTACTTAGAAGACTAGAAGCCGCGACTATAAGAGCCGATACTAAACCTATAGACGATAGAAATTAACTTAAGTACGGGGATAGAAGATATATACTTAGTATAAGAGATCGTAGCTTATAAGGGGCTACTACGTAATAGATAGTACCTTATTAAGTAGGCTAGTTACCCCGAGAGCGAAAATTTATAGGAGCTAGCTAGAAATATTACGGATAATATAATCGATAGCTACTATAAGGAATAGAATATATAGAAGGATTATAGTAGTAGGTTACTAGGAGAGTAGTAGCGGATAGTTATAGGGTATTAATAGGGGACTAGCCCCGCCCTATTAGAAGCTAAGTAAAAGTAAAATAATAAAAAAAGAAAAATAGATAGTAGACTACTAGTAGGCTAGTAATAGTAGTAGTAGGAGTATATAGTAGAATTTACTTATCCTAGCTATCCTAGCTATCTAGGCTATCCTTATTTCTAAGGCTATTACCGCTAATAGTATTATCCTCTACCTCCTCCTCGTTAGTAAGGGTATTATAGTTCTATAGCGGGTTAGTAGCGGATTACTAGCAGACTACTAAGAAAAGACTTATAACGAGGTTATAGCTCTTATAGATTTCGGAGAGTATAGTAAAAATATTACCGACCCTACTAGTAATCTACTATAGGGTAGTAGCGGAGGCCTCGGCGGCCTAGGCTAAGCGCTTAGCGGCCTAGGTAAGGCGCTCTATAGTAGCTAGGCGGCGAGCCTAGTACTACTCGGCGTCCTCCTTCTCCGAGGCGGCCCTTTTCTCGGTACTAGTAGCCTTATCGTTCTTACCCTACTAGAGGGCCTTAGCGGCGTTAGCCCTAGCCTTATTAAGGTTAGCCTATAGGGTATTAGTAGTAGACTACTAGGAGATAACGAAGGAAGATATACTTTAAAGTTACTAGTATAGCCGTTAGCGGCTACGGCCTCTATAACTAGTTAAAGAGCCTAAAAGATAGGCTAGTACTTAATAGGGGGCTATAGCGGGTTAGCTATAGACTACTAAGGGGGTACTAGAAGTACTTACGGGGATATACGCTTTCCCTTTCTAGGAAATATTATAGTACGAGTATTTAGTAGAGGCGGCTACTTATAGTTAGTAGGGTACGGGGGGGTACTAGTAGACCGCCTAGAGACTTATATCCGTCGTTCTCGTAGTAGGGGTAGTCCCGGGCGCTAGCTAGGACCTACTACTTAGCTATATAGTCCGCGTAGCGGAGGTATAGCATACCTCTAGTAGTATAGGGCGTATTAGCGGCGTTATAGGTAGGGTTCTAGGTAAGGGGAGCTATAGTTCTATAGCGGATTAGTAGCGGGCTACTAGGGGATTACTAGCGGACTACTTATAAGAGAGAGGGTATATAATTAAGTTTAATAAACTATAGTAATATTAGTACCTAGACTACTACTAGACTATAGTAGACTTATAAGTAAGTAATTAAAAATTTAAAAGAAACGAAAATCTATACGAAGTTAGTAGGAGAACCCTAGATAACTAGCTACTAGGACCTAGGACTCCTAGACTAAGGCCGAGATAGGCCTAGGGAAGAGCTACTTACCGTCGTTATCGTTATTATTATTAAAGAAGAAGAGAATAGGAGACTCAGAGACTAGAAGAGGCCGTTAGATATACGGGAGGGCTATAACTAGACGAAATAGAATAATACGCTATCCTTTATTATAATATTAAGATAAATAGGAGTAATAACTTATATAATAACTACGGAGAGCCCTAATAGGAACTATAAGAACCCCCTAGTAGACTACTAGAAGATATAATTACTAAATAACGACCTAGAATAAAGAGAGAATATAGAATTAGAAAATAGAAAGAGTAAAGATATCTATAGTAGACTAATAGTAGAACCCCTAGGGGTAGCCGAGTACTAAGGCGTACCTAGTAGACTAAGAAAAGAAGAAAGACTAGAATAGATAATAAAGATAATAGATAATAAGACTAATAGAATAATAGAATAGTAGAATAATAGAATAATAGAATAACGGAATAGTAGTAGCTAGTTAGGGCTATAAGTACTACGTAGTAGGCTATAAGGAGAGGAAACTACTAAAGGCTATTACTTCGAGACGAAGTAATAAGAAAGGTAGGCCGTTATATTATAACTACGGACGACTACGAGCTAGGGGGCCGGGACCCTGGGGGTTACCGGCAGACTAAGGGGCCGAGCGTTAGCAGAATTATATATATATAGATGCGGCCAGAGGCCCAGACAAGGAGAAGGAGGGCATCGATTATTCTACGTCTCTACAGCTACCTACCAACAGACTCATTGCCCGTCCTTTACTCATTGCTAAACCACTCCCTTGACAGCAACATCATCGGATGAGCACTTTTGTCCTGGGGGTGCCGTTAAACATCAACGAGAGGGCCACAGAATGGCAGGTCTCCTATCCGACGGCACCCCCAGGACGAAAGTGCTCATCCGATGATGTTGCATGCGTTTTTGCTCGCCTGGCTGCAAATCGTTGATACTGTGAGATGACCAGAGGATTTTCATGTCTATACGGCAGACGCATCCCGGATATTAATTGCAAGCCTGAACGATGGTAGTGTTGAGCGCTTCGCAAACGCCCTTCGAGGGCGTCCTACGCCGCGGCTTCGCAACGCACATGACGTTCCTCATCGACACGACCATGAATCCAGTCATCGGTTCATGAGGCAGGCCATACATGACATGCAGGTAATGGAAGTAACGCCACGGGACTTCATTCGGTGGATCAAGAGCGAAGCGCTGTCGTTCATGCAGCCTGTCCTGCTCCAAGTCTACGATGTAGACCGAGGCATCGGAGAAGCTGTCATGGCGCCACGTTAGAGGCCCTACAACTACGTTTCGTTCGCTAGTATCGAATCCATTACTGTCGTTGTGGATCGGCTCAATCAATCAAACATACGGATGCTGCATTGATGTCAGGGTTCTCACTGCGGCAGTCTTGAAACAGGGCGGTCATCGCGTTCTGCAGGCGCAGCAGCTGTTGAGAAGCTATATAAGGGGCGCAGAGGCGGCCTCCAGAGGTGCGGAGGCAGATTCCAGATGTTATTCTACTCTATACCTACCTGCCGATTGACGGTGGAAGCGAACTGCGGAAGACCTCTTCACTCTATTCATCTACACATTCTGACAGTAACGATGACGCGCCAATGTGGTGGCTGCAACTCTGGCGGCGACGATTCCCATCATTGAGGCAGAGGCGAGCGGCGGGTGAAACATAACACATATTCGGGTCGTGCGATACACCAACGACGAGGGTGACCGCTGAGAGGAAGAAAAGGCTGCGATGCTTGACTTAAGAGACCAGCAGCCTTGGACGTGATTGTGTGATATTTTTGTTGGCATTTGGGCATTTCACTCTGACAATGCATTTCATGCTCATGGACATCAAATGTTCTTACCGCTCCCTCAAGAAGAGCCTTTGCTCTTCAATTCCCCCATGCGCCCGATGAGATGCCGAAGATTCCTCAGCCCTCGATCTGCACCACTCGTCGAAGACCCCTCGGCAGGTTTTGACAGGCCATAGACTTCAGTCGGCCGTCCTAACGCAATCAGCATAAGCTTGAGAGAACTGTAGTCACTGTACTCACTGATATTACCCGCTCCCCCAATCCCGTAACCCCGTAATTGCCGATCCCGCACCGCCGTCTCCCTGACCTCTTCTTCCGTGTCGCTGGTATGGCTAAGGCTTTCCCCCTCCTCTTCTTCGCTCCGTTTCCCCTCAAGGCTACCCTCTGTCCTCTCAGACGCCTGCCCGGCAGCCTTCCATTTCAGATTCGCCGTCGACACACTCTTAACAAGCGCCAATCTCCCTTGTATCCGCACTCTGTGCCTTCGTTTCCTCACAGGTAGCAATTGGCTCGTTTCGGGGTCTACAGCTTCAAGAGGGATATCGGCATCAGCGACGTCGTCAAAGGAGGCCCGGCGAGGACGTTGGTTCGGCAGCGGCGCGAGGGCGGCGAGCTCGTCGAGGATGGGCGGGAGGGGCGGTGGGGGCGTGTACGGGTGCGAGCGCATCGTGCAGGCGGGCGTTTGGCTCGATGCAGGCCCTGTCGCTGCGGGCGTTCCGATGATTGAATCCCTTTCGACGGTTGACAGACGCGGAGAAGATCGCAGAGAGGCGTCGAATTGGCGAAGAGAAGCTGCAGAAACAGAGACTCGGAATGCGATCTGTCAATTGTGAGAACCACGCAGAGGACGCGGTCTAGATAAACGGCATCTAGCACAATCAGGGGGAATCTCATCTAACGGGCCGTTGTGGCGTCGAGGGTCCCCCTGCATGACGAACAAGCAACGCGGGCAGCGTCGCGGCGATGGACGACCGATATGGGGATGGAGACCGTTACTCAATCGGTTCGCGTACCGAGGGAAGTGGGGGTGACTCTTGATAAGGGTTCCACGCCATCCTGCACCTGGAACTCGCTCGACGACCACGACCTATCGACGATCGATTACCTGCATCACCGTCAGCTCGGAACCTTGAAATACCGTTAGGTCTCTTCTTTCGAATCGGTTAAACCCAGAGTATCTTCATGGCTGACGGGAGCATCCTAGCCATGGCCTTATCGTCGATAGTATGGGCCCCTAATCGGACTGTGCTTGCTGACATCAGTCTAGAGGTTGCAGGTAACGACGACCACGGTCAGCATGTGAATAGCACCTAGTGAGTGATGACAAGAAGACAGGAAAAATACCTGCCGAAATGTCACTCTCTATGCACCAGTGGAATCTTGCCACGCCAGCTTGCCGGGACCGACTCAATCGTGTGCAGACAACGAACTGTTCAGGATGCTCCTTGAGAGGTCATGAAACCCTGTGGACATTGCAAATGATGCAGCACCCGAATGTTTGACCGATTGAAGCGATCCACAACGACATGCAAGACTTCGGCACCTCCCACCGGAACACACGCAAGTTCATCATAGGGTCCCTGGCGTGGTATGGTGATGTGTAAAGGACGGTGCTTTGCTCTTGTTCAAGCGGATCACCGTCGCCCTCAGTGTATGTCCGGCATGTGTCTGCCATGTAGACGCGGAATTCCTCTGTCCATCTCGAAGTACGAAGTCAAAGCACGGAGGTGAGAAAAACCACGTTCAACTTCTTCCGAGAAGCACCTTTGGGGGCCAGGGATGCCACCAGGTACGAGGTCAGAGCGTATCTGTGGTCATCCGGGAAAAGGGAGTTGGGTGCATGGAAGCGACGGCTGGCTGAGCTGCAGCCCTTGCTTGAAAGTTCCCTTCTTGGACGCTCATTCCTGGCCAATCGCCTTTTTCAAGGACGAGAAAGTTCCCTCAAGCCATGTGTTCCTTCCAAAGACATGCTCCTTCCACGGATATGCTCCTTCCACGTACCTACCTACCTAGCTCACTCAATTCGCCCTACCTCGTTCATTCCTTCCGTCACAGCGACATGGATTCTACATGTTTCCATCTAGTTCTGTTGGTACTGCCATCTCCCCTTGACATCTATGACATCCTCAAATATCGACACACTAGACCATGTTTGCAGAGAGCGGTGGGCAGCGCAGGGGAGCGGGTTCTTGACCATCCCGCAGGCCACCGAAGCCACGGCAAACTCCTTGGAGAAATGAGAGCAGGGTGCACAGGCTGCGAGCGTCATTATATTGTCGTTGTCTTCTTCTTTCGCGGCTGATGATGATGTCCAGGGCAGGACCTGCAAAGGCCTTCATGAGGGTCGAGGCGGCAAGAACTACAGCCGAGGCGATAACGGTGGCTGCAACCTTGGCGACAATGATTCCCGTCGTTAGGGCGGCGGCGATGGGTCATGGCGTTTGGGTGGCGGGTGAAAGTTGATATACTGGCATTGACATACCGGCATGAAGTTACAGGCGACACGAATTGACCACGGGCGAGATACAAGCCACAATGTGTTCATGATGTGCAAGATCGTTAACCTTGGGGCGGAATGGCATTCCGGCTGTGCTCTTTACACGCACACACCTCGCTTTTCAGGGCATCCTGCACATCAAGGTTTGAGCATGAAGTCATGTGTTGACGTCTCCAATTCCACAATCGGTTCGGCTATGGGCTTAGTTTGGCTGCTTCCCAGCATCGTAGTTGCCCCACGGGTTCCAACGCGATCAGTTGACTTGGCAAGTTTACGGTCACCAGGAAATAGGACGCCAAAGCGGGTGGTTAAGCTCACGGAAGACGTGAATGTCCCAACCTGGGGCATACTTCGATACGTTGAGGCCTGCCAATAGGAAAAGATCGTATTATGGGCTTGCCGCCCGCCGATGTCTGTTGCCAGCAAAAATATGCCCGTGCCGCCCCCCTCCCCTCCCCAAAAGAAACACGCCCACGTCGCCCGATAGCCGCACTACGCCGCTCAGCATGAGTAAATATCGGACAA
The DNA here is from genome assembly GCA_002851675.1 of Verticillium nubilum. Taxonomy (NCBI): domain Eukaryota; kingdom Fungi; phylum Ascomycota; class Sordariomycetes; order Glomerellales; family Plectosphaerellaceae; genus Verticillium; species Verticillium nubilum. Next base: position 126,791 of record NMXI01000013.1, read on the forward strand.
AAAAAAAATCACCGGCGATCGCCGCCCGGTTGTTGCCCGAAGGCCATCCCCCTTCGCCGCCCATGCCGCCCCCCACGCCGCCCATGCTGTCCTCGCCGTCACCTGGCGGTTTTGGGCCGCCAGGGAGAGGGCCTCCCGGGTTGCAGCCTCCGCTGCCGCCCCCATTCAACCGCGGCGCCTTCGGCTGCCTGCTTGGCCTGTTGGGCCGCCTTCCGCGCTTTTCGCTAAATCAGGTCAGTTGTTATTCACTTCCTGAATCATAGGTAGGACTTACGCGCGCACCCCGGCCGCCCCTCTCCCATTGCGAGAGCGCCGCCGACATGGCCATTTTGGCCGTGACGGAGTTGAGCCCCCCCCCCCCCCCCCCCCCCCAACACCGATCGAAAACTGCCGCCGCCGCCGCCACGCCCACCGCGCCCACCAACGCGTCCCCTCGCGCCACCCGCGCCACCGCCCGCCCGAAGCTCAGCCAAATTGGTGCCTAGGCCGCGCCCAGGCGCAGCCGCTCCTGCTCCTGTTGCTGCTGCAGCATCTGCTGCTGCTGCTCCTGCTGCTGTTGCGCTTGCAGCTTCTCCTCCTCTCCCCGCAGCTTTTGCTGCTGTTATTGCTGTTGTTGTTGTTGCTGCTACTGCTGCTGGGGGAGGGGGTGGGGCCGGGGCCGGGGCCGGGGCCGGGGCCGACCCGGAAGCCGGGTTCCGTCTTGATGCGCCCGAAGACGCCTTTGCCCGAGCGCGCATTCTTGTCGCCCATCGTGACTAGTGGCGACGGCGAGGGTGTGTGTGTGTGTGTGATGGAGAGAGAGAGAGACAGCTTGGCATAAAACTATATAATTAATTATTAGTGGTTATTCAGAGTAAGATCAGTATAATGCCGTGGAATGATGCGTTCGTGGCATCTCGTCTGCAAGCAGTGGGCTTTCGCTCGGCGCCCAGGCCACGACGCGAAGATGCTTGTGAATGTCGGGGAGGAGTAAATGAGATGGAAATTGAGGCTGTATTGCAGGAAAAGTAAACTTACGTGCCTAGTCGAAGGAGTGGACGAGCTTATAGGAGAGAAGAGGAGGACAGGGAGGAGACTGGGAACAAGAGTTGATGTACCTTAGACAAATACCTAGTGAGTCGCTAGACGACTCCTTCAATAAAGCCCAATAGAAACCATGAGAATCATATGGAATTCCTTTCAGACAGCAAGAAGGGGCAACTGTGGTATCGTCGGCGAGGAAGGAGCAAGCCCCACCACCGGGCCAGCACCTGCCATACCTAGTCAGAAGATCGACGAAATGGTAACGGCCCCTCGAGGTGCACAGTGCGCTCTTGCACAAATTTGATGGGCAGCACAGAGCACCATGGTTGATGGCACTGGGGCCGAGGTTTTTGTGATTCGAGGCGGCCAAGAATATTGACGAAGATCTCAATTTATCGTAGTGTTGTTGATACGTATGTTGCTCTGCTGTGCTGACATGTCAGCGCTGTTCGGAAAATAGCATGGAGCAAGCCAGAACTGCAGGTTTTGATCTCATGAGGTGGGCAGTGAATAAGAGAAGGGTGCACACACTGGAGAGAACAAAGCCTATTGGAGGAGGACCTACCAGGGCGATGATGAAGACCGAGAGGCAGGAGCAGCAGTGGAAGAGGTTTCCTGGAAACAGCAATGGAAGGAGCATCCGCGTCGGTCAACTGCATCCTGCCTGGGTGCGTGATGCCGGACAAGAGCCACCAAATAAGCACACCATCTCGTGCACACCAAAATGTGACCCGCGGCAGTAGCTGCCTCTTCATCCGTTGCAACACCAACCCGTGCCCTCTGAGCTTTCCACCAGGGCTGACCTACCATACCATCGATCCTCAAGATGCCAACCGGCGCATCTGAGTGACGTGGCTCTTCCCTCAAACGTCGTGGAGATAAGATTAAAATACACCAGAAGGCAAAAGTATAGGTAGCAAATCGATGGCATCTCGCCGACCGTTACCCATGCTGGAGCAAAATGGTGCCAGAGTCAAGAGCCCAGTACTGGATGACATCGCGATCCACGAAAAACATGCGCACAAAACTCTAGCGAGACCATATATACTGGTTGAAAACAAGCGTGACTCTTGCCGATTGTCATCTTGCATTTGCATCATGGGTTATTCCAGTGCCGGGGTCGTGGGACGTCGCGAGATTCAACAGAGCATATTGTCGTCACAGCAGGTAGTAGCATCATCTGCGTCATCGTCAGTTCCATGCAGGCGAGGTTCTCAAAATAATCCATAACTATGAGGAAATAGGAAGGGAGCCAATCAACAGCAATGCGCGCCCCTATAACCTGTGGCCACGTCGAGTCCATCTTCTCATCTATACACAGCGGCAGCGATGAGATCAGACATGATTTGGCTTTGCGTAACTAGCTAATCTAAAAATCATGACATTTGGCACCGCCGCCGGCGGCTTCTCCATCTCATTCCATGCCAAAATTGAAAAGAAGATGAAGCCGTCAAAGTCGTATCATCGGCTACCGAATCCACGGCATTGCAAGCCGACATTGATGCGTTGCCTAATGTAGATATTAATGTTTTCTCTTCAGAAGTCCCCAAACGATGCTTTGCCCGTCCTCCACTGCATCGAGAATGTCAATGTCTATGCCCTTCTCGAGGTCCCTCGCCCTGTCACTCAGAACTCTGGGGAACATGCTAGAGATTAGGTGTTTTTGAACGTCCGGGGAATCAAATTTCAGGAATGGCGGCCATTGTTTGGCCTGCTCTGGATCTGCTGGCTTTCCTATCGCAAACTGCTTGACCGTCTGTTGGCCGTTCAGCACGGCAATTCGGACGTTGTGCAGGCGGAGTTGGTCTATGATGAGTTGGTCGTGAGAAACACACAAGTCCGCTGTGCGAGCTGCAACGTCCTCAGGATCCTGGGTCCAGATGATGTCTTTGGTTGCGACCGGAAAGTATCGGTGTCCGATGAGTATCTGGTGGCGGATGCGTAGTTGCATGCTATACGAGCAGGGATCATCGGCATCTAAATCGGCGTGGCTGTATACAGGGTTGGAGTTGTCTGCTCAAAGGTCAGAAGACAGCATCGTATTGTCGACACTGGCCATCATCAGCTCACCGCTGCGTTTCCCAATGACAAGAACGTATCCTCTCCGGAGCGCTTCCTCAAGCCGCCCATAAAGAATGAGCTCGTGGGCCGGCAATTCGCCAATCTTCAGAAGGGGTGTTTCCGCCACGGACCTCTCGGAAGTCCAGCTGTTGTCAAAAATCATTTGGAGGATACTCTCAACGACTTCAGGTCCCGGCTTCCGAGCGCTTTCGAGGGCCTTGGAGCACTGCACGATGATATTGCGTAGGGATAAAAGCTCAAAGTCTGTGAGGTCGTCCAGTGATTTGATGTGCCGGTGTGGAATGTCGGTCGTGGTCTCATCCTTGTTGGCCGAATCAAATAGTTTGATTCGCTTGCGGCGGTGTTCTTCTGCCAATGAGTTGCATGACGAAGCGGAGCCCAGGGGCGAAGACATGCTGGGAGAGGCCAGTAAAATGTGTTTCGTTCGGTTGGACGCGCGCTCGCGGGCCTTCTTGGCAAGAAGACCGGAATAGGACATTGAGGGTGGCAGACGGTCCTTCGGGCGTTGAAAGTGAAGTTGGTGGGGAGAAATTGGGAACTTGAGAGCGCCGGGGCATCGAAGATGGCTCTGCAGAAGCTGTAGTACGGGAAGGCTTGGGCAAGAAGTCGGTCGTGCCTCCCTACCTCAGTCTAAAGTCTGAGATGCATAACGGCAGCTGCACCTCATCCAGTGTCCTCCCTTCCCGATTGCCCTCCTTGGGGCAGACGGCAGGAACCACCATGTGTTGCTCGATCCTCACCCCATACCACGACACAACTGATCGAGAAGCAGCATCAGAGTAAGAATATCATTAACAAAATCTAGTCCATAACATCATCACAAATCCGATATTGTGTACACTCATTCCCTCCCATCATTACATCCAGTCATCATCCAAAGCCTCACCAAAGCTTGATCCCAAACCGATTCCCCCTCTTCTTCTGCCGACTAGCCATACTCTGCCCCGTGCCCGGCCTATCATCGAAACTATCCATACTCGGCGCCCGAGCCATAGTCCAAGACTGCTGCTGCGACGGCCCCATCGGTCTCTGCGGCCCCGGCTGAATCTGAACCTGCTGCTGCTCTCTCTGCTGCTGAGGGGGCGGGAACTCTCCTCGCAAAGCCCGCTCAACATCGCCATGCTGCCTCTCATAATCATCATGCCTGCTTCTCGCCTCGACGAATCGATCCTCAGCCTGTCGTCGCCTCTCGGTCAGGATACGCAGCTCCTCGTCCAGCTGCGTCATGTCTGCTTCGGCATCGGCCATGAGAGCGCGGTACTCTTTCATTTTCTTCTCGAGGGGCTGCAGGACGCTCTGGTTGATGCTTGGGCTGCTGAGACGGGAGATTTCCGAGGACTGAGCGGGCGGTGCAGAGAGGTGTTGAGGCTGCTGAGCGGGAGGGGCGCTGTTGCGCGGGGAGTTGTGGGAGGGCCCGCGAGGGGACCCGTTGGGGACTTGTTGGGAGGGTCCCGGGCCGTATCCCCCCGGGGCAGGGGGGGCGCCCGAGCCGGAGGTGCGGCGAGCTTGACGCTCCGCGCGACGGCGAGCATCGGGGGGAGGACCCCTCATGGAAGCGGCACGGTCGTCCATGGCTTCGTCGCTGGGGTACGACGGAGGCATTCCTTGGGAGGATGGCAGACTGGCGTGTTTGGCGCGTACTTGCGCTTGCATGGCATCTGTGTTTGCCAATGACGTGGGACGACTGCGCTGAGGGGCTGGTCCACGCTTGGGGCTGCGAGAGTCGCCGCGATCCTTGGAGGGCGAAGGGGGCTCGTCGCTGCCGCTGTAGAAGTGGACTTCGCCTTGTTTGTCGAGGAGGGGCGAGCGAGGGCGACGATAACGTGGGCTGCTGCCGGTGCCGTTGCCGCGGGTTTGGCGTTGAGGGGTGAACGACTCGGGTTCAAAGGCGGGCTGAGGGTTGTAGTGTGATTGTCTCGTGGCCATTGTGCCTCTGTGACGATTTTGTGCAGTTCAATTGTCAGGCAGAAGGACAGACAGACATCTGAGGAATGAAGCAGGACATTTCAAGAACGAAAACCGATTGTTGTCGGCGATGTAGACAATGGGGTTCTTGAACATGCTGTTGGGGTGGCTGGACCCGGTGGCTGGGAATGGCGAATGATGAATGATGAGTGATGCCCGATGAGGTGCGATACGAGGCGGGAAGGTGGGGTGGCCGGCGCCAAGTGTTTGATTCGTGGCCGTCAGGGAGCCGCAGTGGCTGGGGACCCACTTGCCGGACCCCGGGGCCAACCATGTGGTGCCTTGGGTGTTTGGAAGACTGCCCAACCACCGAAGCATCATGATGATGGCAGTTTGGTGAGAGAGTCAGCATCTGCAGGTCTGCGACAGTCGTTGGCCATCGGATGAGGGTCTGATTCGATGGTTGTAAGGGATGAGATGATGGATCTTCAAGGGGCTGGACAGGGTGACACCGGGGGCTGATTACAGATTGCCAGCTGGAGGCCCCTGGCAGGCTCTGGCAGCCCTGGCAGCCCCTGGCAGCCCCTGAGCTAGCCCGGGCCCCTTTACAGCTGGCAATCCAGCCCCTGAAAACAGCCGGACAGGAGTATCTGCATGGAACTTCCCCTCGGACCCCGGATCTCATCGGAGTCCGTCTCTGCTGTCGGCCATGGGGTTTGATTGAAAGTTGTTGAGATCAGATGAAAAGGAGGTGGATGTTGCTGCATGGGTTTGAGGCCCGACAGTGGTTCAATTTCGAGGTCGTGGCTCCACGTTTGATGTTGGAGGGTTCATCTGTCGCTCAATACGCCGACGTATTTGACTGTTTGGAGGAAAGCATGTGCTTGACCGCCATGCCGTCAACTTGTGTGATGCATGTGATGCATGTGCCACGATTAGTTGAAGGGAGGCCCGCCAAACGACTACCAACAGTCTCGATGATGAGCCTGGGAAAGCAGAAAGCCCTCAGTTTGGTTAATACCACTAAACCACGAACAAATATCATTTATTCTTAATCCCAACCCTGGATGGATGACTCAAGCTCTAAAGATGGCTTGGGAATTTAGGGGTACGTTCAATTAGGGATAACGACAGTAAGTAGGTGGACTCACGACCCCAAACGATCAACGGTGATAGTAAGGTATTTCACGCCTCCGCCAGACTCGCGGATTACCTCGTTGCTGCAATTTCTTACCACAAGAGACTTGCTTAACATGAATCCTCTGGCCCTGTCTTGACTAGCAGCGACTCATCCGTCGTGAGACATCGTCACATTAGCCCGTCGTCCCAATGGGCCCATAACGAATGTCCGAAAATGTCACCTTAGCCTGCTGTAGTCAGTATTTACCAGATCAGTAGAAATATCAGAGTTTCTCACATTCGGCTTCCCGACCACCGGTTCGTATAGACCCCCGTTCCGCGCCGGGCATGGCCCCCTTTCGGCACCGGGCGCCCCGGCCCTGTCCACGGGATACACCGAGTCCAGCCACAGCATGTTCGCGTATGCGTCGTGTGTGATGGACATGACCATCACCCATTTGCCTGCTAGTGCCCTATTCATATGCCGCCAACCGCCGACCTCTTCGAAGCGGTTGCGCTCCTCAAAAATGGAGGCCTGGCTGTTGCAAAACTGGTCCGAGATGGAGTTACCTGTGATGCCGGATGTTGGGTTGGAAGGCGTGTCGATCTGCTCGCCATCCTGAATGAACGATTGCGAGATATGGGTATCGTGGAATCGGGTGAGAACGCTGGATCGTCAGTCACCTAAGCTCCAAAAGCTCCATGGCAGACTCACGTGAACTTCTTCCCCGAGTCGAGGGTCTTCCCCTGCCCGTAGAACAGCTTGTTCCCCAGTCGGTACGGGCTTGCGCCGCACCCGTCGATATTGCAATCATGCGGCGCGATGTCATCTGAAAAGCCGCCTCCGCACATACCCCCATGACAGAGGTGGTACCCCGGGTTGATACACGGATGAGCCGTCACGGTGTACGACGCGGCATTGCTCTGCCAGACTCCCATCTCAGCACAGCAAGCCCCAGTCTCCCCTTTGCCCATCTCGAGGTCTGACAGCCCGGGCGTCCATCCTTCCAGATTAGCCCTGCCGCTGATGAACTTGATGCTCCGCACGCATTCGGCATCGCAGTACCCAGTCCCGTACCTCGCCCCAGCAGCGTTCTTCCCCGTCCCCAGCCCGCCGTCCTCCTCCATCCTGACAAAGTAGAGGGCCCCCTTGAGTCCACATCCCACCGTTCCAATATCGATATCAACCCTCACCTCCCGGCCAAGCAGCTCAAACATGCGATACTTGCCACTTCCGGCAAGCAAGAAGACCCGACTCTCCACATTCCAACCAAACGCAGACTGCGTGGCATACCTCAAAGTCGCACTTCCGCCAGATGTAGTGATCCCATGCTCAGAAGCATAGTCCGCACCCTCCACAGCGCAGTGCTCCGCGCACGCGGTGCCGGAGCCTAGGTTATAGCAAACATCCGTCCAGTCGCCGTCCTGGAAGCAGGCGTGGACGGAGGTTGTTTCATGGGTCCATCGCCAGTTTGCGTCGAGCGTTAGGGCGTCTTTGACGGGGTGGCAGGATTCGGTGGTGCAGTTGGACCAGGTGAGGGGGGGAGGGACTTCGGCGACAAAGGTGCCCTTTTGTTGGGCGAGAGCTAGAGGGAGGGCGACGAGGGTGAGTGTGAAGGGGAGCATGATGGGCAGGTTGGCGTTGAGGTGTTGTGTAGGTGAATGAAGGTTAGATACGGTTGGCCATGGTTTATATGATCGAAGGCAGCATGTCATGACCGTGGGGCGAACGTTTGATGAGCTACTTTCCTCTTGCGGACGAGAGTGACCCTGGAAGTGCTCAATGGGTGTGTAAGAAGGCCTGCAGGTGCCATATAGAGTTGAATCCTTCAGAGGACGAGCGCGAACCATGAAGCCTTCATATATTGATTGTTGCTTTGCGCCGCAACGGTGCTTGCTTGGCAACTGGTAATGCAGTCAACGCGGTGAGAAGTGTGACTAACGTCTGCAAAATCTACACCATCATTCTGGCATTTCTGATCAAGTGCATGCTGCAGTCAGCTTAAGCCGCATACATACAAGTCCAAAAGAGCATGTGACCAGGAAAATGCATGAAAGTCAGCCATAACTTGCAGCATAGTCTTCAGCCATGAGACGTGGGATGACGGCTCAATTTGAGACGGAGAATTAAACAGACACCGGTTTTGTCACGATGAGTAAGAGTGATGATCCTTAGAGGCCATTTACTGGTCAATAATTGAGCCAGGCATCTGACTGCTTGACATCGTGCATCACGGAGTCTGCTCTCCGTTCCATACTCGGCCGAGTGTGGCACTACATCTTATGCCAGCAGATCCGGCAGACCCCCCGCCAAGATGCATCAAGGCAGTGCACATCTCAAGAATGCCAAACTTCAACGACAGTCACTACCCTCCACATCGTACGACATGCCCATCACCTCACCCAGGTCCTTACTCGCACTCTCCCACGACCGCGCCACCACGTCCAGCACCCACGGCCCCCTCGGCCTCAACCTGAATCGAAACTCCGTCGGCACGGTCATGAAGCCCACAACAGACATGGCCCACGGATCAACCTCCTCGCTCGCCTCAACGTCAAACGCCCACAGCAAATTCGCAACCTGCATAAACGTCCCGTCAACAGCCACCCGCTTGCCCATGCAGCTCCGTCGACCCTGTCCGAAAACGGGCAGCGGCAGGTCATTCCTGACCTTCCCCTGGTCATCAAGCCACCTCTCCGGGGCGAACTCCTGCAAATCACCAAGACTCTCGTCAAAAACGGCTTCATCACGGCCTATACTCCACGCATTGGCAATGATGGTAGCGTTCTTGACAATCTTGACGCCCTGGAACTCGTCTTCCCTGTCTGCACGGCGCGGGATACTCCCCGGCGAGATGGGCCGCCAGCGGAACAGCTCATGGATGACGGCATCAAGGTAAGCGAGCTTCGCTCTGTCGTCGAACTGCGGCAGACGATCCCTTCCGACGACTTCATCCAGAACAGCGTGCGCGCGGCGCATAAAGTCATGGTTGTGCAGTGCGGCGACGAATAACCAGAGGATCTGTCGAGGGGAAGTCTCCATGCCGCCTTGGATCGACGTGGCGAGGGTGAAGGCGAGGTCGAGGTCGAAGTCGGGCTGACCTTCTGGCGCGACCTTCTTGGCCGTAGCGATTGCTTGCTTCGTGGCGTTCCAGCCTGGTGATGACTTGCCGTGCTCGTAAAGCCGGTTATACAAATCCACCTGCGAGGCGAAGAGTTTGTCCGCGGCTTTTTGCCAGGGCGAGAGGAACGTCGGGAGGTTTCGCAGCGGAGGGATGAAGTCCGGCAGGCCGGGGTTTGCAGCTATATGCGTGACTTGTGTTTGCGTGTTGATGATTTCGTGGAGAATGGGTTCCGCAAAGTCGTGAATGCGCAGACCATAATGCAGGGAAAGAATGACACTGGACTGCGTGCGCTCAAGCAGAGGATAGACATCAGCACTGCTAATGACACTGCCATCGGTGTTCCCGCCAACAGCAGCCACCAGATCTCTCAGCAGCTGCTTCGATTCAAGCTCCATCATGGGCTGATACCGCGGCGCAGCAACAGCACCAAGGCTCGGAGACAGGAGCCGATGATGCAGCTTCAGATGCGCATCGTAGTCGTGCATCAGGGTAAATCTCGACCGGCCGGGCCCAGCACCGGTTATCATCTCCATGCTCGTCGAAGGCGGCCGGTTGCTATACCACTGACTGCGACGACTGAACAGCTCGGTAGCGGCTTCGGCCGTGTTGAGGACGACCATGGGGACGATGCCGAAGAGCTTTGGCGTTGCGATCGGTCCATTCTTCTTGGCCCAGGTGTCCCAATTGAGGAGCGGCGTTTCGCGGGGGGAACTGTGGAGGTCGCCGATGAGAGGCAGCTTGAGGGGTGCCGTGTCGGCCTCCTTGCTCTTCCGCTTGAGGAATAACACGGCGAGCAGGCCGGCGAGCAGCACGACAGCAATCTGTAAGGCGGCCATGATGCGGCTGCCGTCGCGAGTCGTCAAATTGTGAAATACGACACAACATCAGGAATACTGACTCCAGGCACTTGGGGCAACCTGGGATAAATACCCTGCATGATGGATCCTTCAGATGAAGCTCGGACTGTCGGGGTCTTCTTCAGCGGGCCGCGGCCGCTTGTCCGGTGGTCGACAAGGCTCTAGTCGAGTGACAGGTGGGGTGAAGAAAGGGGTCGATGGAGAGCCAAGATGGAGGATTACCTATGAGAGGCAAGCTGTTCGTCAGTGGGCCCGTTTGATTCAGGAGCCTCACATCTCACGCAGAAACGATGCCCTTGTTCCTGGCGTCCGGAGGAGTTACACCGGTAGTAGTACGACGATGGGGATTCGGAACCTAGTCACGGCCAGACGAGTCCCCTCTCTGCTTGCAACATGAAGACCCATTAGAGAGATGATCTGCTGGTGCCAATGCTTTGGGTCAACAAGCAGAAGACATTAATCCTCTGCTCGAATCCCCTGCCAAGTTGCGCTTGTTGCAAGACTGTGAAAAGTCAGCACCCCAAGAAACAGGGGCATGCGGGCCGCGGCGTACATGCCGCAATGTACATATACCAGGTGAGCCCAAGTGCCGGTTCGGCAGGCGACGGTTGAGGCGCCATCATCTCCGTTCTTGGCTGTTTCTGCGAGTATCAACGAAATGGCCATCTTTCCCATCGAAACAGCCGACCAGAGGGCGGTGCTGGCTGTGGCATTGACGTTTGCCATATTGGCATTCGCCGCTGTATGTCTGCGGCTGCTGGCGCACCGGATCGCGAGAAAGGCCTGGAATTTGAGCGACTACTGTGTGATCGTGGCCGCGGTAAGCATTTTGTTGATTCGGCCTGGAGGAGATGCTGACGAGACAGGTCTTTGCGATTGCGCTCCAGGCGGTCAGCATAACGGGCGTCTTCCAGGCGGGAATCGGATATGGGCATGTGCCAGAGGTTGTTGGAGCTTTTGGTCTTGAGCCGGTGACCAAGCTGTTGAAGGTGTGTCTGCAGCTTTCTCTCCTCTGCCCATGTGGTGCTCCGATTTTGAGTCACTTGAATGAGGAATGTAGCCCAGTCACTGACCACGACCGCCGCAGCTTCTCATCCCGCTCCAATTCCTTTGGGTTCTCAGCCTGAGCCTCTGCAAAATCTCCATCCTCCTGCTCTACCTCCAGCTCTTCCCCGTGGCCCACATCGTCTGGGTGTCATACACCACAATCGGCGTCATCATAGCGTGGGCCATCGCGACCATCCTCGCAGGCAGCTTCATATGCCGACCGTTCGCGATGAACTGGGACCAGACGATCCCGGGAGGGACATGCGGAAACCAGGTGACTTCGTTCACGGTGACGGGTATAATCAACCTCGTGACGGACGTGGTGGTGCTGGTACTGCCGATGCCTCTTCTGTACAAGCTGCAGCTGGCGACGTATAAAAAGGTGACGCTGATTGCCGTGTTTGGCATGGGGGCCGTGTAAGTTTTACTCTGTCAATCATGTCGAAGAAGAATACTGACGAAACACAGCACATGCGTCATCAGCGGCCTGCGCATCTCGGTCCTGTCAACGATGGACTTTGAAGACATCACGTACACGATCCCACTGGCCAACATCTTCAGCGGTCTGGAGCCGTGCGTCGCGGTCGTGCTGGCGTGTATCCCGCTGTTGAGGCCGCTCCTAGGACGGTCGCCGTCGCCGGCAGCGACGGGATACCAAGGGGGAAACTCATCATCGGCCAAGGCAAGGTCAGCAGGGGCGGCATTCCAGCCGTTGGAGGATGACTCGAGTCAGTATAACCTGCGGCCTTTGGGGTCTAAGCCACAGACGGGGAGTCAAGGCGTTGATCGACCTGACTATGTTGGTGGTGCAAGCGACCATGATTCTTTGGATTCCGTAGGAGGGGACGATGTGGTGAGGAAGAAGGGTAGCGCTGCTGCGAGCAGTGTTAGACTTCCTGAATAGGCCTGTGTTGAACTTGATGAACAGGATGTGGTCAATAGGGTTGAGAGTTGAATGATCGATCATCGATGATCTGCGCAAGGTAACTTACCTAGGTAAGAGGTAAGGTAAGGTAGCTGATGATGTATGTGACGAAGAAGATTCACATGACCATTGACAGAGTTTTGGGCTTTCGAGGCAAGACCGTAAGACAAAACCGTAAGAAAAGACCGTAACACAACCGGCACCTTTGCGACTAAAAACGGTGGTGAAGACCGTCTACCGAATCACACCGTGCTTGAAGCCGTGTGAACACCTGAAAGCACAGTATCCCCATTGCTCACGTGACCAAAGCCCGCAGAACTGCCGACGCTCAACCATCACCACTGTACCTTGTCGCCGCGCACCGAAGCTTCCCCGACGATCAGCCATCGCGCGAATCCCCATCCGCATCGACCGCGAATTCGGGCACCCGGTTTCCACAATGTCGACCGACAATGATCGCGATCACGAAGACCTGTCGCCGCTGAAGGTCGACTCCGACCCAATTGCCGTGACGACCATCGATGCAGTCGAAGCCGAAATCGACACTGGCGACACGGCGTCCGATTCTGCAGCCGCGTCTGCTGTTGCTGCTGCTGCATCTGAGGAGCCCGATCATGGGCATCGACAGCACGAGCATGAACACCATCACGCACACCATCACGAACACCATCACCATGAACACCACGATGGCATTGAAGATGTGTCCCAAAGCTATGATCCCGACTCGATGCAGACTGGCCATGACGCGAACGTGATCCACGAGCCGACCTCTCCATCGACCGCCCATGTTCTCGCGACTGGTGGTTTGCAAGCTCTCCAGGATGCTTCTGATGCTGCTGCTGCCCAGGCCTTGCGCGAGACGGAGCAGCATCACGAGCAGCATCAGCAGCATCATGAGCAGCATCAGCAGCACCATGAGCAGCACCACGAGCAGCACCCCGAGCAGCACCCCGAGCAGCATCACGAGCAGCATCAGCAGCATCACGAGCAGCATCAGCACAACGAGCACCAATATGATGCGCCGCCTCATTCTGCGCCTTCCCTCGACCACGACATGACAGGCTCAGATATTGGCACCACTGGCCCAGACCCTGCTCTCGCTGTTGCTGCCGCTGCCGCAGCTGCCGTCAATGCCTCCATCGGCGAGGCTCCCACCAATGCGCACCCTTTCGCCTCCGTTGCGCCGGCAGCCGCCCCCCCTGCCTCCAGAGATCCGGCTGTCAACCCCAAACTGACGCGACTCCGCCGAGCCTGCGACATGTGCTCCCAGCGCAAGGTCAAATGCGACGAGACGGCACCTTGCCGGCCCTGTCGCGACCTCAACGTCGAGTGCACCTTCCACCGAGCCCTCAAGCGACGAGGTCCCCCAAACAAGCACGCCGAAGCTGCTCGCGCTGCCCAGCGCCCTCGACTTGAGCCTGGACCGACCCCCGCGGGTCCCACGGGGAATGGGTTCGCCTACAACAATGGCATGGCCCTGACGCCCTCGCCGCATAACGCTGCTCAGACGCTCGTGTCCATCGCCGAGGGTCCTGCCGCCACTGTCCACACGGCCGAGTCGATCGCCCCAATGCCTGTGTTGGAGCTGCTCGTGGACGATTTCTTCACCTACATCCACCCGCTGGCGCCTTTCCCTCACGAACCCACCTTTCGAGACGCCTTTGCTACGCGGCAGGACCGTACAAACCCCGAGTTCCTCAGCTTGCTGGCCTCTATGATCGCCGCTCTCGTGGCATCCTTTCCAAGAAGCGCCCGACAGCACCTCAAGGCCCAACACAGCACGCACCTCTTCCCGCGCGCCATCGTCATGATTGAGAAATGCCGTGACATTGCCCTCCAGACACGCGGTGCTCTCTGGGCCATCAAGTCGCCCAAGACGCTCGACGATGCTGCGACGAGCTACTTCCTGGGCCTGGCCGCTGGTTACACCCTGCACGTCAACGCGTACCGCCACTTCACCGCCGAGTGCCTCTCTCTTATCCGCGAGCTCGGCTTCCACGCGCCAAAGAACCCTGGCGAGCTGCCTACCTTTGGTACCGATCACTACTCGCCGAACCCGCTGCCGTTCCACAACATCAAGGACCAGATCGGGAAGCGCATCTTCTGGTGTCTCTTGCTTGGCGTACGCTCCTTCTCGCAGCTCGGCGCCTCTCATGCCGATCTCGTCATTGCGCCGTCTACCCCGAACCTGCCCTACCCTTCACTGCCAGAAAATGTGGACGACCGGTGGATCATGGCAAACGAGATTCAGTACTCGGAGAACAACAATGTCACGCTCCTCACGGGTTTCCGCTTCGGCGTTGAGATTTACACGACCATGAACGCAATCGTCAGCGTCGAGCTCGTCTACGGCATGAGCACCCTGCCGTGGCCCGACCAGCGCGCCATGCTGCGAGATGCGCTCGTGGCCGCCAAGAACATCATCGACCGCCTGCCATCCGAACTCCGCCTCACCTCGCAGGTGGACCAGCCCGGTTTCGGTGGAGGCTTCGACGACGGCCACCTCCAGTACATGCCGCCAGCGTACCCCAACTCGCAGCCGGCCAACGACATCCGCAACATCATCAAGAGCAACACGCAGCGCCGACGCCAGCTGCAGTACGACATTCAAAAGGCTAACATCCTCGTGTCACAACTCGCGACGCGCTCGTACTTTGTCGAGCTCTACTTCAACCTCCGCGACGTCTACCTTGCTGACCCCAACCGCGCCGTCATCGACGAGAGCACAATCGAAGGCAAGGCAGCCAAGGAGGCAGAAGACGTCGAAGCCGAGCGCATCTTTGAGCTCATGACAGCCGAACGCGAACTCATTGTCCAGGACCTTCTGCACGTGCTCGGCTCCATCCCGCAGCGCAACATGGAGCCCAACGGCGGGTCTCTCATCAACAAGGTGCGCCAGGTGGCGTCGACGCTGCTGAACGACGCGCCGGAGCGAAAGGGACCCGTGGCGGTCAAGTCCGAGGCGGCGCTCACCCGTCTCATTGACATTTTGATCAAGCTCGAGGGGACTGGGCCCGGACACGCGGGGCAGGGGCATGAGTCTAGCATGACGCCGCAGGATGAGGAAGAGGAGCTGCGGCTTTGGTCGAGCTTGAGGGATTACCAGCTTCAGTTTGCTGATCAGAGCGGTTATGCGGGACGGGTTTAGGGGGGCCGGTCTGCTGATTGGTTTTGGGGGGCTGATGTATGATTATTGTGATTAGGTGTTTGGTGAGGTGTATGGCGTTGTGGGAAGCTCGAGGGAAAGCTCGAGGCTGCGATGGGAAAAGCTCGAGGCTGCGATGGGTCGTCGACTTTGTTTGCGAAGAAGAGGGTCAATACAGTCATCGCACCTGCACTCTACCTTAGTACGGCAGCGACGTGTATAGTATTTGTTCACGAATTGGAGTCACCCTGATTCGAATGATGTTTTTCGCCCTCTGTATGCGGTATCGCCATTACTTTCTGTTCGACAACGCTATTCTCGTATGTGATCGTCGTGTTAATTTTGCCAGTGCCAGTGCATATGGTGTGACTGACAAGCACGAAGCAGCAGACTGGCTACCACCCGAGTTCTTCTCCTAGATCTATGCTCTCCGCTGTCCTGAGATGGACGTGATCGGAACAAAGGCGAGCAATCATAACCGTGGGAGCAAAAGCAAAAGAATTCCGAACCAGGGAATCGAACCCTGAGCCTGACGGTGAGAGCGTCAAATGTTAGCCATTACACCAGTTCGGATGTGGAGATGGATTCGGCAATGGAATCCATAGAGCCAAGAAACAGCGCTTGACAGAATTTGCTTGTGTGGAGTCCGTCTTCCCAGTGGTCCTTCAGCTTGGCCATGAACCACCTTCATTTGAACCACCTTCAGGCGGCCGAATAAACAAATTGGGCTTCCTTGCCCAGATACTCAATAAGACGGACCTCGATCCACGAGATTATATTTTGATGGGTTATCTGGAACGGTCTGGCATCATGACCAACATCAGGCACAACTTGATGTCTTGATCCCTCACCCTCACCCTCACCCTCCCGCCCCAAGACTATGTCCGATACCTCCGTTTTGCCATCTCTGCCTAAATTCGCATCCTGGAAGGTCCGGCTGATCGATCGCAATGGACCGGCACTGGGCCGCTGCCTCGGGCGATACTCCGCGGGCTGACGATCGCCTATGCGGAGGCCATGTGCCAAGTTTCCCCGCTCCACGGAGGCGCGGCGGAGTTGGACAACGCTGCGAGTGACAACATGATGTGATGGATCATACCGGTCGCCAGTCAGATTGAACGTCTTGGTTCACGATGGAGCCTCGAGGCATATCGCCCGTTCTACAAAAGGCCGGTCTACCCTCTCGATCAAACCAACAATGCTGGCACATCATTCCTCTAACAAAGACATCCACCAGCTTCACCATGCCCCCCTTCACCTTCGACGATGCAGTCGCATCAGTCAAATCTAACCCCTCCTCCCTCCCTTCCCTCGCCCACACCCTCTTCAAAGCCCTCACCCCCTCTGAGCGCCTCCGCCTCCTCGACGGCGACGAACCCTTCTGGCCCGGCCTCCAAACCATGACAGACAAAGGCTACAACCGCCACCCCTACTGTCAGGGCTCCCCCCTGCCGAGGCACGAGTCAGCGCGGAAGAGCTATATAAGAGCGCGGAGGGCCTCCCTCCTGGTCGGAGGAGGCCAGAGTTCAGCTGTTATACCTGCGGAGACCTACGAATTGAACTGCGGCGTGTCGTTCTGGAGACCTCTTCACTCTGCCTATATCGTGACCCTGACACCTACGCCCACGGCTCGACCCCCCGCCTCTCCATCCCCGGCGTCCTCTTCACAGACGGCCCCCGCGGCATCGTCCTCGGCGCATCAACAGCCTTCCCAGTCCCCATGGCCCGCGGCGCAACCTGGGATTCCCCCCTCGAAGAACGAATCGGCCTCGCCATCGGCCGCGAAGGTCGCGCCCAGGGCGCCAACTTCTTCGGCGGCGTCTGCGTCAACCTCCCGCGCCATCCGGCCTGGGGACGAATCCAGGAGACGTACGGCGAGGACCCTGTTCTTCTGGGCGAGATGGGAGCCGCGCTTACGAGGGGCGTGCAGAGGAATCTCATGGCTTGCGTGAAGCATTTCGCTTTGAATTCTATGGAGAATGCGAGGTTTCAGGTCGATGTTGATATCGAGGATGATGTGCTTCGTGAGGTTTACCTTGCGCACTTTCGGAGGATTGTCGAGGAGGGGGTCGCGAGTGTCATGTCTTCGTATAATTCTGTGAGGGGCGAGTGGGCGGGGCAGAATAAGGAGCTTCTTCTTGATATTCTGCGGGAGGAATGGGGGTTCAAGGGGTTCGTGATATCGGATTTCCTGCTTGGTTTGCGGGATG
Source organism: Verticillium nubilum (assembly GCA_002851675.1). Lineage (NCBI taxonomy): Eukaryota > Fungi > Ascomycota > Sordariomycetes > Glomerellales > Plectosphaerellaceae > Verticillium > Verticillium nubilum. The sequence continues at coordinate 144,229 of NMXI01000013.1, forward strand.
GCCCGTTGTCTTTGAAGAACGGGCTGGATATCGAGGCGCCTTACACGAATATTCGCGGAAGGACACTGGAGAAGGCGCTTGAGGATCGCACCATTACGGAGTCTGATGTTGAGCGCGCTGGTCTTGCTATTCTGAGGACCCAGATCGAGGCTGCCGCCCGGGAAGAGAATCCTGCACCACAGCCCGACATTGTCTTTTGCGAGGAGCACAGGAAGCTCGCTAGGGAGGCCGCCGTCAAGTCCATGGTGCTCTTGAAGAACCAAGCCGTCGACGGGTCCCCATTCCTTCCGCTTTCCGAAGACGTCACAAAGGTCGCGGTCATCGGCCGGCTCGCTGACGCGAAGAACACGGGCGACAAGGGGTCATCAGCCGTGCGCTGCCCCGAGGTGGTGACACCCTACGAGGGTCTCAAGGCGGCCCTGCCACAGACAAAAGTCACCCTAGAGGCATCGAATGACCCAAGCAAGGCTGGCGCAGCCGCTGCGTCCGCCGACGTCGCCGTCGTCATCGTCGGCTACGATTGGAAGGACGAGGGCGAGTTCATCACACCCCCGTTCAAAACAAACCCCGAGCTCAAGGAACTCCTCCCTCCGTCTGACGGCTCGAAGATCTCCCGCCTCAAAGAGGAAGCAACGGATGACGCATTCACAGAGAACACCAACAGCCCCGATCACAAACACGGTTTCGGCGCCGGCGGCGACCGGACAAGCCTCCGTCTCAAGATACAAGATGTCGAGCTCATCCGGGCCGTGACGGAAGCCAACCCCCGTACAGTCGTCGTCATTGTCGCAGCCGGAGCAGTCATCATGTCCGAGTGGGATGATCTGCCGCCAGCCATCTTGTACAGTTGGTATGCTGGCAGCGAGGGTGGCCATGCCCTGGCGGATATCCTCCTCGGTCGCGCCACTCCCGGCGGCCATCTCCCGTTTTCGATCCCCACAGATGAGAAACATCTTCCATTCTTCGACAAGAATGCCATGTCGATTACGTATGATCGGTGGTTCGGCCAGAATCTGCTTGACCGGCTTGACGTCAAGGCCGCATATCCCCTTGGCTTCGGCCTCTCTTACACCAGCTTTGCCATTTCGGACCTGAAAGTCAATAGCGCTCCTGCATCGGAAAGGATACGGGTCAATTTGAAGGTGAAGAACACAGGACAGCGCGCAGGCCGGTACGTGGCGCAGGTGTATGGCGCTGCGAGTGTCCCTGATCGACCGAGACGGTCGCTGCTGGGATTCCACTCGGTGGATCTTGAAGAAGACCAGGAAAAGGAGATACAATTTGAGGTATCGACGAGGCCTTTACAGAAATGGGACAAGGGGATCTGGACGTTGTGGACAGCGAGCGTTGAGGTTCAGGTTGGTGACCACTCGGGGTCGCAAAACAGCCTCAACACTATTTTGCAACTTTGAGATGTGCTTGAAGACGATCTAATACAATTTGACTTCCAAGAGAATATGCACCTTTTATTTGATAAATCTTCTCGATCAACGCCAGGAATAATCTACATGCAGGTAAGGTACCTAGCCAGAGCACACCATGTATCGGGGTATAATCTGTATAGACCGATATCCCACAACCAGCAATAAGGCCGAATACGAATATCCCTGTAGCCCATCCATTTGTCAGCGCCGACATCATCTCCCCGTCCGCCATTGCCAGATGCCGTTTCATCCTCCACAGAGTTACACCACCATGATCGGGCAATGAGGATGAAAGACCATGACCAACTCACTTCATCTGGACACCGCATCCACGTAAGATCTCATACTACTTTATCTTCATCAACTGTTGCTCATGACAGCCACAGCTCAAGCCGGGATGACGTCAGCCAACAATCATCATCTCAGGGACCCCCCATCAAGACCAAGCTCTCACGCATCAGCACCCCAAAGGTCCGCACCGGCTGCATAACCTGCAAGAAGCGACATGTAAAGTGCGATGAAACGAAACCGCACTGCCGCAAGTGCCTCACCTTCAGCGGTCACTGCGAGGGCTACGCCCCCCTGAAGGTCCCCAAGCGGCGTGGTCGCGTTGTGTCGATCGCCAGGACTGCGTCTCCTCTCACCCAAACGCTTCTCGATCCAGACCTTCTCGATTTCCACAATGCCACGGGACTGCGCTACTTCAATGAGTTTGTCAGCTTGGCCAAGGCACCCTGGAATGCTGCAGTATCGAGCGGGGGCCTCTGGAGTGTGACTCTGCCACAGCTCGCCCGCGTCAACGGCACACTTCGGAACGCGGCCATGGCCATCGGTGCACTTAGCACGTGGCATCGAGCCTCCCATATGAAGAAGCTTGATGCAGCAGCCGAGAAGTCAAGTCCTCCACAAGACGGTGCTGCCGACCTCCACGCAACAGCGTACCTCTGCCACGCCCTGAAGCTCCAGAGCCGTAGCGCCTCCCTGCAAGACACTGTCTTCCTGTCCGTTATGCTTCTCTACTTTGAGATCCTCCGAGGGAACTTCAAAGCCGCTCTGGATCACGTCAACCATGGCCTCGCGCTTCTCGTCACACTTCTCACAAGCCAGGACGCGGACCGCCACATAAGCAGCTTGGCACCAAAGCCGGGACCCCTCCTGGGTGCCGTAGCTGACATTTTCGTCGCTCTCGCTGTTCAGGCCCGGAACGTTCTAACCGGACGTGTCGGTAGCTGTCGTCCGTTGCCACACTTTGCGAAAGGCCTCCGTGATACATCTCACTCCATGGAATCTTTCCTCGACCTCTTGAGCCAGCTGCCGCGACCCACTGCATCATTTGCAGACGTCCCTCATGTGTTCGCGACTCTTGACGAATTCGAACATCACTGGACCTCCCTCCGCCGTTCCCAATCCGCAGTCGGCCCCGTCATGCACGAGCTCGTCTTATCGTCCGGCGTCATAGGCTCCTCCGACGAAACAGTCATCAACGATTTCTACTCCCAACTCCTAAGCCACCCGCGCATCCTCGCCTTCTACGAAGAATCCCGCCAAAAGATGCGGGTCCTCGACGCCGCCTTCCTCCCCCTCTTCCGCAAAGCCATGCTTCAACCCCACGACTCCCCAGATTACCTTCGCGCCCTGCACCTTCGGCTGCAATACCTCGGCGTCTACGCGTTCGAAAACGCACCTCAATACCTCCAATTCGAATCCGTCCAGGTGCTGACTCCGCTGTTTCGAGAGTACCTTTCCACCGCCTCGGCTGCGCTGCGCGCCGCTCGCCTGACGAACGATAACCCCGTGTATGGCGCCTCGTTGCAGTGCGGGCTGTCGATGCGGTTCGTCCTTACGGCGTTCTTCTGCCGAGATCCCCTCGTTAGAGACGAGGCTGTTGCCATGTTGGAGGGGTATCCCGGTCAGGACGGGCTGTGGAATACCCGTGCGCTGTATGTGCTTGCGGCGAGAAACACACACGTTGAGAGGGCGAATGCCGTGGAAGGAACCGAGGATGAGCAGTGGCAGCGTCTATGGCGGAGAGAATATGCTTTTGAGGAAGGAGGGGATGAGGTTGTATTTCGGTACTTGGAGCGGGATGAGGAGACGGGCACTTGGGGGATGGTGGAGGAGGGGGCCGTTGTGCCGGCTGCGGGAGAGGCGAGGTGGGTGAGGAGACCTTTGAGGAGCGGGAGGTTGATGATGGAGGATTTGATGGTGGCAGCATGAGTTGCGTATAGAGAGACGGCCAAGATGCGAATTTGACCGCTGCAGACTTTTAGTACATGAGCGAGGTCATAACAGATCTTAATGAAACTTTGGCAGCACGCACGAGAACGGCCATGATTAACGCACCCATCTTATCAGTTCAAAGACCTTAACCGGCTGATTAAGCCGTCGTTCGAAAGCGCTATCAAGTCCTTTAAGATGACAGATATTGAAACTAGTGAGTCCTGGAAAGTCCATTGCGTTCGTCCCACGACTGTGCTCTCCGACGTCCTTATCGACCGTGGTCAGACCTCCCAAACGTTCACGGCTCCCGCGGGTTGAATGTATGCTCGACATCTTTACGCTTCAGCGCAGGAAGCGCACCAGACATCATATAACATGTATCCTGAGTTCGTTGCATCAGTGACCTCGACCGCACAGTGTCCTCGTTGTTTGAGACCTTCCTCGCGGTAGAGGCCGACACGATTTTCCTCAGCCGTGCCGCTTCGCGTATGCTAGGAAAGTTGGTCATAGCACCCAGACCGGTAATGGCGATACCGAGACCAAGGATGGCCCGTTCATCTTCGGTCGAAGCTTGCGAGATCTTGTAGAAGTCTGTCAACTAGGTTGGCTCGCAAGCGAACGTATAGACTGACAGTGGCGAACACGGTGCCAACGCCTTGCCGATGAAGGGGATAACAAACAGGACAGTCTGAACGATGGCCAACATAAGATTGGTCTCCTCTTGTTCGAGAACTTCCTCGCCCATGTCGTAGGCATCCTGCATGTTTTTGACAGACTCCTCGATGAGGAGCACCGGTTCGGTCAAGGCATCGACCACCTCTGAGAGATCGTCTTGGACGATACCAAGCCTGAACCCCCATCGATATCCCTAGAGAGTAGCAGGGAGACTGCCGGCCGAGGTGACCGCGGGCTCGACTAAGTCTTTGGGGTCGATGATGTCGTCTTGCGCATACGTAAAGCCCACACTAGGCACGCCGTAGAAAAAGTTGCTGATGCAAGGCGACACCATTCCAGGTCGCTTTTCTGAAACTCTCCGGAGGGTGTCTCTTCCACAAATACGATGTAAACATCACATCTTCCTTTGTAATGCCGATGTTTTCCAGCACAGCCGTGTGAAATGCATCCTCTTCGCCCTCCTTCAAATACCACGTCGTGTTCCCGGTGCCGACGACCGCATTGATGTCCCAATCCGGGGCGCATGTCGTGATCTCTTTGGTCCTGTTGCTGTAGCAATCGAAGTACTCGTTAGCTACCCCCACAACCCACTCGGTCATCCTGTCCCTCGCCGAGCGGTGAACAGCACGCTGGAAAGCCTTGAAGTTTCGATCGCAGCCGTCGTCGACCAGCGCGTGGTACTTGACCAGCGCTGCCTGCGCCCTGTTTTCGAGCACCTCCAGGGAATAATACGACAGGCAATGCGTAGCGATGCTCGTGTCATTTTCCAGCTCCTCGAGAGTATCATACGGCGTCGAGTCCTCGCACGTACGCTGCATGTCCCATAGATCGCGGGACTCTACGAAGATTCCGGTCGTCGTCGAGGAATTCTTAGAGGTTAATGGCCCACTCGATGGTGCCGCCAAAATTGAGCCGGTTTGCTTCTCGTTCTCTCCACTGTCTCATGGAATTATCCATGTAGGAAACCCACTCGGTGCCTGAGTGTGTTAGAATATTTGCCATCCATCAGAGTGGCATGATCTTACCTTCATAAACGAGATAGTTCGCTCGCGTCTCTGTGTCTGTCTACTTTCGCGTGACGCTCTTGTCGATTTGCTCAAAGATCTCAGCATTGGCGAGATAGCCGCCCGTCTCGGTACAACGACCCTGGAGAGTTGAGCCGGTCGCCGAGAAATGTGCACGTTGGCCCGTCGCAACCGGCTTGTGCCATTTTGAAAGAGCGGCCGTAGGTTGAAACTCCCATCAGAATCTTGTGAGCTGGCACGCCGGCCTTGGTCATCATGGTCAAGGCGTTGTACGTCTCGGTCCAGTTGACGTGGGACCTCAGGCACGAGCCCGGATGGGCAAGAGGGGTTTGACCAGGCATTGCCTGCGTCCCATTGACCTGTTTACTGTCAGCAAGGCCTGCAAATCTGTGAACGAGCTGTTGCTAACCGTGCAAGTCGTACGTCATGTCATGTATACGATGTAGTCGAGATATTGATGCATGCTGGCGATCGGGAACTGTTTCAAATACCAGAAAGAGGCTGGGGCTGCGATTGACAGCGTCTTCTTGTCGTCAAGCTTGGATCGAACCAATTTCAAAAACTCCAAATAAGTGATACCTTCGTCTTCGCCGCCGGGTGGAATCCCGGGGATATCTGGAAATTCTTGTAAGCTTATGTGTCTTGCAGCTTGCTGGGTGCTTACCTGGGGCGCCGGGATACTCCCAGTCAAAGTCGAGCCCGTCAAGATCATACCTCCTGGCGAACCTGACACAATTCTCGGCGAACCTTTTCCTGTTGACTGGAGTGGTCGCTTCACGGAATAGATGATACGTGGGAGCCCCGGGCGAGAAGGCCCAGCCTCCAAACGCAATCGTTTTCCGCGGTCCACCGCTGATGGTCAGGAACTTCCTCCACTGATCTGAAACTTCGTCAGGGATGACCATATCATAGTCAGGGCCTTCTGAGATGTATGCAAAGCTAAAATGCACGTCGGTGTAATATTGCTTGTGGTCCTTGGTGACTCGCGCGTCCATGCGGAGACCGGGCCCGTTCAGATTCCACCCTTCAAAGTAACCAAGCTTGTAGAACTTGGAAGGAGAGACCTTGTTATTGACGACCTCCATGCCGCAGTTCTGGACGCAGCCGTGAGTGCCGGGAGCAGGAGTGCCAGGCGCCCCAGTCTCCGATTCTGTCTCGACGCAGAAGTCAGACGTGGTCCCACACATGCCCCAAATGTTGCAGCAGGCTCGGAGAGGGCAGGGATTGAGGTCAGATAGCTTCTGGTCACCGCGAGGTGCTCTAGATCCGGGCTTTGTAGGGCTACAAACCGCATTGTCGACAGGGGCAGGCATGGGAGGCCTGCCGTTGCTAAGACAGATGCTGATGCCGAGCCCAAGGGGGTCACACCGACTCCAACCGCAGGTGTCTTCGTTAAAGTCGTAAATGTCTTGCATCTTGAGGCCATTGGCGGAGGCAATCTTGGAGCACGAGTCGCCAGCTTCAATGCTATACACATTGCAAGTCCCGTCCGAGTTCGGTTTCGGGCGAATGTCAGGCAAACTACCGCTGGAGCAGCAAACCGACTGTCCAGCTGCGAGGCGTGCGCAATGACCAGATGCAGAGTTGAAGCACATGTAGTTAGCACCCGTGATGCCGCAGCGAGTTGCCAGAGGAGCGCAACAATCACCATCCTCAACTCGGATCCAACGGCATGATGCATTTCCTCGTCCAGCTCGCCTTGTTGGTGCCTGTCTCACAGGCAGCCATGCGCAGACTCTCTAATGAGACTGCTGCAGCTGTCGTGTCCACGGCCATCGGATCTTCGGTAACTTCGGTCGTCGTCTCTGAGACCTCTGATGTCGAGGCCAAGATGCGACTACTTGACCCGGATCTTATCCTGCCTGCGGATCCTGGGTCTTCTCCCTACTGCACCTGGTGGTATGACAACCACGGAGGCATCGAGTGCGAGGACATGCCCGAGTTCTGGGATATCTCCGTAGCTGAGTGGCACAGATGGGTAAGGGCCGATCTCAAGGCCTCAAACACCAGTATTGTAGTTAACATCAACCCAGAACCCAATCGTTGCCCAGTCTTGTGCCAACTTTGTCGTTGGTCGTTCGTACTGCGTGGAAGCTTTCGGGCATCCCGGCGGTGTGCCAGAGCAGGAGCCAACTCTGACTGTCCTTACGACCACGACAACGACTTCTCCTCCCCCCTCTACCACCACTGACCCCGGTAACGGTATCGAGACTCCTCAGCCTATTCAGCCGGGTATAGTCAGCAACTGTAACAGGTTCCACCTTGTCACTTCGGGCCAGACTTGCGCAGTCATTGCCAGCGCCAACGGCATCTCGCTTGCCCAGATTCTTAGCTTCAACACTGAGATGAACGGTGCTACGTGCTCTAATATTTGGCTGGATGCGTATGTTTGCGTCGGCATTGTTGGGTTTACTCCTCCTACTCCTACTCCAACTGCTCCAAGCAATGGCATTGAGATCCCCCAACCCACGCAGCCCGGCATGGTCAGCAACTGCAACCGTTTCCACAAGGTGGCGAGTGGCAACACTTGCACCGTTATCAGCATTCGCTTCGGCATCACTGTGGCCCAATTCACCAGCTGGAACACCCAGATTGGCGGAGCTGCTTGTAAATGGCCTTTGGCTGGACGCTTACGTCTGCATTGGCGTCATTGGACTTTTCCCCGCGCCCACGACCACGACGCCCGGGAACGGTATCCAAACGCCGACTCCCATCCAAGCTGGCATGACTACGGACTGTCGCCGCTTTCACTTTGTCAGTGCCGGCCAGACGTGTCTGATCATTGCCAACCAGTACCGCATCACCGTTGCACAGTTTACTCGTTTGGAACCCCGCTGTTGGGTCCTCATGCACTGGGCTATGGGGACAGACTTGGGCATGCATTCAGGGGCCTTGAAGTGGTGAAACATGTAACATGAAAAATAGATCGTGGACTTGTGAAAGGAGAATCTAGGAGCCTACTTTATACCTCTAGATTAAATGATACGCCTTGAACATCCTGAACTCTTCTCCTGCTCTGCTTACAATGACTTGTCATTTACATGGTCCGGATTTCGGGCTGCAATTATGTGAGTATCTTCAGGTGGCTCGCTCTTGACTCGATTCATTGAGGCTTTTATTAGTCTATTTACGAGGAACATCTCCGCTTTCAGTTTCTGATACGATGTGGTCATGCGGCTGGTGGCTAGTGTTGTGCAGCACAGAATCCTCTCCAGGTTATAAATATAGAGGCAAAAAGAGGGTATAGAACTAGTGATGTGTGTCTATTCCTCTAGAGGCAGGCAGGTGGGCCTGGAACTACGGACTTAGTGGGTGACGGGGCGCACGGACCCTAGGGCGTAGGGCACGGACCACTAATACCCCCCTACAGGCAAAACTACTAGCTGACAATAGCCGTAAGGGCTTCCCGTAGGCATCTTATAATAGGCTACTTCCCTAATTCTAGTACTCTAAAAATACTATCTCCTAACTAATTAGAACGCAGGATTCCTCTATAAAAATAGGAAACCTAAAAATAATAGTAATAGGAATCGAACCCTAGTAGACTTATTCGGTCGCGGCGACGAGGCGTAACTATCGCACGAATTCGACGTATTTATTAATTCTAAGCCCTTTAGTAAGGCCGTCGGTAGGTATTTCCGTAGAGGGTACGTAGCGAAGCTTAAAATCGCCTATAGCTATGCGTTCCTATACCTATTTATACTAAATATCGATATAATAAGTATATACTGCGTTTAGTAGATTAAGGGTAATTATAAAGGTATTCTAGCTATTAGTTAGGAGGATAAGAGGCTTTAGAATTACTACTTTAAAGGCCGAAATCGTATCCCTAATCTAATTAAGGGTAATACCTATAGGAGTAAGGTTAATAAATTTAGCTTTTAAAGTACTAAGCGTAATAAACTACTACTTATAAGCCTTTTTAGGTAATAGGGGTACTAGCTAAGAAAATAATATATCCTCTTATAGAAACCCTTTTAATATAGTCTCTATATAAGATATTACTTATAGTAAAGAGCTTAATATTAGGAGCCTTATAATACTTAATACCTATTAAGGTAGTACCTTTAAAGTACTAAAATATATATTTAATAGCTATAAAGTACTTATAAGTTAGTCTACTATTACTTTTATAGAGCTTTAAGACTATAAAACTAATATTAGGGCGGCTATTATAGCTAAAGGAATTAAGGGCTCTAGTTATCTCTTAATACTTCTTTATAATATTAGTATTATAAGTAGGATTAGGAGGAGGTAGTATAGTACTTATAGCCTAAGGAGTCTTAATAGTATTCGCTTAGTTAAAGCTGAAACGCTATAGGATCTTATAAGTATAGTCTTATTAGTATAGTAGAGTAAAGCCTCCTATATAGTCGTAAATAATATATATACTAATAAACTTATTAATAGAGGGTATTTCTTTAAAGTTATAGATAGTCTTTAGTATTATTATAGCGCTATAAATAGTTATAGAAGAGGGTCTAGTAATAGCGATATCGTTAATATATATAAGAAGAATAACGTTAGTAGAATCGTTATATAGAAGGTACGGGTTTCTAGCTATATTAGTATACTTAAGATTCTTTAGCTTACTAAATAGGAACTAGAACTACTATAAGGAGGCTTCGCGGAGGCTATAGAGGGTACTATTAAGAAGGTAAACCCTATTAGTTCTATCCTTATATCTATAGGGCTATTAAACGTAAATACGACTACATTTAGGGGTAGGGGCTACGAGGAATACGCTATTAAAGTCGATAACTATAAGGTAAAGGCCTAGGTATATTACTAAGGTAAAGAATAGGCGTACTAATATAGAGTAAGCTACTATAGTATAGAGGTCTTAAGCTGACTATTCGCCCTATTAACGGTTTCCGTATACTACCTATCTAGCGCGTAGGCGTTAAGGCGAAGTCTTAATATCTAGTACCTATATACCCGGAAGAACCTTAATACTAGCTAGGGGACTTACTAGGGACTAAGTCTCGTAGTCGAGCAGGTTCTAAATCTACTTATTAAAAGTAGGTCTCTAGAAGTATTAGTTAGGGCTATTCTTTATAGTATTAATCGTCTTCGGAGTATTAATATCCGAGGAGATAGTCGTAGCCTAGAGAACGGAATAGGTAATAGGTTATTCTAATAGAAGTACGAGGAGGTCCTCTTTATAATAGATAGCTTATTCTACTAAGAGGAGAGTATTACGACCTGACTATTTCCATAGAGGGAGAACAGATAGTACTAAAGATATAGGGTACTTAAAAGCAGAAGCTTAGGTTATAATAATAAGCAGGGGGTATCGTAAGGCATTGCGCACTCGTTATAATAGATATAAGGTAAGACTTAGATTAATTACTATCCTTAAGAAGGACTATATCTATAAGTATAGGAATACTCGTCCTTATATACCCGATTATCCTATCCTTATTAGCTAGGTATAAGGCTATATTAGATAGCTTACTATTAGGTCGTAATCTTATTATATTAGATTACGGATTACGGTAATCTAAACCTAACCGTAATCCTAACTAGGGGATTACCTACTTGGCTAATCCTATTACGTAACCTAATATTCTATAGATCCATACGTAATATTCCTTCCTTATCTTATCTATAATATAGGGGCTCTAACGCGGGGCTGCCTATAACCTAGTCGGTCGGCCCTTAGTCGTTATAGAGAGCTCGGCTACTTAAGAAGCTATCGTTAATATAGGTAGTAGTATACTACCCTCTAATATATAGAGCGTTATAGCTAGATCTATAGATCGGAGGCGCTATAGTAATACGAGGCTCCGGGGACGGAGGAGAAGCTTCTATAAGAGGGTCCGGGGACTCCGAATAGATAACGTTTAGGGGCAGGACCTTATCCGGTTCTATAATAATATCCTTAAAGCTATTAGAGTACGAGGTATCTAAGTTAATAGAAGCTATAGGGCTATTCTCTTAGAGAGAGTAAGGAATTAAAGTTATTAAGGGAATTAACTTATTAGGTAGAAGTATAACTTCCTATTACCTAATCCCGATAGTCTCGGAATTAGTAACCTTAGCTATAACCCCTAAACCTCTTACTATATTAGTAGGCTCTATAAGAAACTACTTAAGAGTATAATTATTAAAGGGAATCTTAATAAACTTAGAGATATTATAGTTAGCGAAAATAGTATCGTACTTAACGATTTCGATAGAAGGATCTCGTATAAGAGAGAGTTAGCCCTCGAAGAAGCGTATATCCCTATAGCGAATAATAACTTCGCGTTCTAGTATATATATATTAAAGATATAGCTATAAGAGCTATCGAAGCCTATAAGGAAGCCCTTCTAGGCGTATACTTTAGTCTTATTACTATAAAGTAAGTAGAGAATACCCTTCTTATAAATATAAGTAATATAGCTATAAGTACGGAAGTACTAAATAAATAGGGTCTAATAGGACTATAGTAGGCTAAGAGCTTTAATAAAATACTCTTAAGGAGCTTTACTATAGGGGTTAGAGACTATAAGTAATAGGTTAATAATTTCTACTATAATCTTTATAGTATAAGGCTATAGAGTCTCTAGGAGACCTATAGTAATAATAATAGTATAAGTACCCTCCGAAATAGTACGGCTAGCGCGTTCTACTACGCCGTTCTAGGCTAGAGTATTTAGTACTAAGGGTTAGAAGGCGATACCTTTGTCGGCTAGTATTAGCTTAACCTTAAGATTATTTAATTCGCTACTTCTATTATAGGTTATAGAGATAATAGGCAGACTAGTAGAGGCCTTAAAGTATTAAATAAACTTCTTAATAGTAAAGTAGGACTCCTACTTAGTCTTAGTCTTTATAAATAGGATCTAGTAGAAGCTACTATACTTATTAATTAAGTTAAGGGTATAATAGAAGCTATCCTTAAGACTTAGGGGCTTAAATTTAATAAGATCTATAAAGATTTTATAACCTAGGGTAAGAGCCTTATAAGGAATAGAATAGCTAACGATCTTAGTACTTTTTCTAAGGTAATAAGCCTCGTAGTAGAAGTCGCTAACCTTCTATTAATTAAAGAGGATACTAACCTTCTTATAAGTATTAATAATATAGTACTTTCTAGTATAAAGGAGGTATTCGTATATAATATAGAAAGATACTTAGGTCTTCGTAGTAAGCTAGGTAATAGAGGCTATACTATAAGTAGTCTCTAGTAGTAGTAACTTTAAGGGGGTCGTAAGTATAACTATAATACTTTAAATCTAAGTAGCTACTATAATAGGAAGGCTATTACTAATATAAACTATCGAATTAGTATAATAGTCGTATTCGATTCTATTAGTACTTAAGAGGCCTAGTAATAGAAGGTTACTAGAGCTCTCTAAGAGATATCGGATATCCGAGATAACCTAATAATAACTATAGAAGGATTAAGAGGATTACGGACCTAGAAGAATACTTTACTAATACTAAGAGGCTTTATAACCTTATCTTTTACTATATTAATAGGAGGTAAGTAGGCGTTCTCGATATATTTAGAGAACTATAAGAGGTTATTAAAGATATTAATATTACTACTAGAGTCGAGGATAATAGTATCTCGGCCCTAAGCTTTAGCTATAATATAGGCCTAATTAGATATAGCTAAATAAGTAATAGTATTCTATTAAGTAATATCTAATAAGGCTACTATAACCTATTTATTATTATTATTATTAGAGGTATTAGGAATAGAAGTAGACTCTTAGTATATAGTATTATAATAGTAAGCTCGTATAGCTTTTATAGCTTTCTCACGGATATCTATAAACTACTTCGAGGGTATATTCTTCTTAAGAAGAAAGTAGTCTATAAATAGGTAATTAAAGAGCTCCTTACCTTTCTTAAAGTAATATAAGTATATAAAGTACTTTCTCTTAGCTATAGAAGTAGCGTTAGATAAAGAATTACCCCTTTTCTTATTATAATTACTAGAACCCTATACTATAGTAAGGGAGGTATATATAGATTCCTATATATTAGCCTTATAATTAATATTATATACTATATTATTCTACTATATATTAACGTAGTCCACAAGCGAGTGGGCCATACAAGCGAGTGGGCCACATTCATCACTCCTACGGAATCAGGAGCTCTTAGACACAACTATAACGCCTTAAATCAATTAAGTTAGTCCGTATCTTCGAGTTCAGACCCTAGAGTAATTATCTAGCAAGTTCTTGCGTTATAGCCAGTTTTCCCGCAGGCGCTATAACGGCGTTGCGCTGGCATGGAGCGACGTCTACGACTTAGATTTTCCCGCGTTTCTTGCGTTATCTAGGTATCTACCTCTCTCTAGGTAATTAGATCTTATCCCTTACCTAGAGTTATGCTCTAGCCTTCCCGCAGACGATTCTTCTTTACTCTCCGACGCTTACTAAGTATAGTATTCTCCTCTCGAAGGATCCTATTCTCCGACTTTAAAAGAGCGATCTAGTATATAATTCCCTTTACCCCCCGCGTAAACTAGTCTACTACTTTAATAATTAACGTTAGAGAGCTTCTATAATAACGAGAGATCCGGCCTTTTATGAAATTAGACTGCGAAGTAGCCTCTATAGCAGTTATAGGCGTCCGAGAGGTCTATAGTTTAGGTAACCCGTAAGATAACCCTAGAGGCGTTAGCGTCTTAAACTTAATATCTAGCCTTAATAGAACTACTTCCGGGTTATAAGGTATAAGTCCTGCCCCTCGAAAACCTCCCTAGATATTTTATTCCGTTATTATCTATTAAAAAGCTACGAAAAACGCGGGGAAGAAGTCCTCCTTACTAATATATATTATACCCGCCTTTATCTTAAGCTCGATTTACCGACCGTATACTTTCTTAAGCGGGCTAAAATACCTAATATTAAGAGGCTAAAGTAGATAAGACGAGTAAGGGGGCATATATAGTATAATAATATTATTATCCTTATAGTAGAGCTTAAATTCGACGGAGTAGTAACTTTCGTAGCTATCTAGGATAAGGATCCGATATACGCCTAAGGTACGGGACTTAGTATATTAGTTAAAATACCGAATCTAGTTAAGACTAATCTTATTTATTATCTAGCCGTTTAGAGACGTTGCGATCTTCTAGTCGCGTGGAATCGCGTCTTCTTAGTACTAGGTCGAGAGGTAATATTTACTAGTAATAACTACGAACGGCGGGACGTAGAAACCGGTTACGCTAACGCCTTAGATAACTATAACCTATTATCGATTACTAGGCTGCCTTATCTTCGTATTCGAAAGTCTTTTAGAGCTTATTACGACTATCCCGCGAGCGATAACGCCTATCTAGAACCCGGTCTTATCGAAGTTATAGATATCCGAGTCTGCTATACCGTATTTCGCGATTATATTTCGTATAAAGCGAAACCACGCGTTAATCGCGTCGGGATCTTCGTACTAGGCTCTCTAATAGTCGTACTTCCGAAAAAAACGCGTACGGAGCTATAGTTATCGCTTAACGAAGTTAGATAGCCAGTTAATTCCCACGCGTCGCGCGCTACGCTCCTTAAGTAGTCGATTCGCTATTTCTCTAACCTCACTTAACCGAGGAGGATATAATCGCGAATCTAGGTCGAGTACGTATTTAATAATCGTCTACTCTTCTAGCTTAGTTAAATTCGCTGAGTTAGGCGGGCTCCCGGTTCGGGAAGGGATTCCCTTTCAGCGGCGGGTAAGGGTTATTCGAGGGATATTATAGATCGAAGCTGCACGGCGGATAGTAAGCGAAGGGTCTCTTTCTATAGCTTAAAGGGCGAGGTTCAATTAAGTATCTTTAGAAGGAGTCTCTATCGCCGGTTATTGAGAAAAGTGCGTTGGAAGGTTTGCATTCTGCAGAAGTAGTGAAGGTAGCCCGCTCGCTTGTATAGCCCACTCGCTTGTGGACTACGTTAGTAATAGTAATATACTTCTGAATAATATAAGATACTACTTCCTAATACTATTTAGAAGGAAGTAAGTATATAAGTAAGAGTCGCTTCTAGTAAGTTCGCAGAGCCTTTTCTTAAGCGTCTAGGCGCGTACGAGGAAGGCGTAAAATATTAGAAAGTTACTACTTTCGAGGGTACTAATCTCTCGAATAAGGTCGTAGATAGTATCTTCTAAGACCTTCGGAATTATATAAAGGACTACGTTCTAGAGGCTATAAGGGTCCTAGTTAGTAATATCCTAACTAGCGCCTTTAAGGTAGTCGAGAAGTACTAGATCGATCGAGTTAACTAGGAGGCGTATAGTAGTAGCGCGTCTCGCCTTCTATAGCTTCTACTACGCTGCGTTAGTAGTTACGGTAGTAGGTACGGGAATAGGGTTTATAAGGAACTCCTCGACGTCCTCCTATTTACAGGTAATATTAACGTTAAGTTACTAAGCCCGGAAATTCGATTCTCCGACTAGTACTAGAACATTATAAGCGTTTAAAGAAGCTATAATATTAAAGGGAAGGGTTAAGTATTAGAGCCTATTAAGGAGTAGTAGCTAAAGGTAGCTATTAGAAGCCGAGTATAGGTAGCAAGAAAACCAGAAATTAGCTACTAGGAGCCGAAAATTTATAGGTAGTTATTAGAGATATAATACCTTCTATAATACTATACTAAAATCGATAAAAATAATATCTAACGATAGACCTAATAAAGCTCTTAATAAAGATATAAAAATCGTCGTAGTAATAATAATACGCGGAGCGTTTTAGGGGCTTATAACCTATAGAGGTAAAAAGAGGGGATAGAACTAGTAATATATATCTATTCCTCTAGAGGCAGGCAGGTAGGCCTGGAACTATAGACTTAGTAGGTGACGGGGCGCACGGACCCCAGGGCGTGGGGCACGGACTACTAACAATAAATAGGGGCGTAACCCAGTCTCGTCATCGCCTCTCGACACAGCTTTAGTAATACTCACTCTTCATTCTTGGCAGTCGGAATTTCCAGCATTATCGATCACTCAATCGTCGACAAGGTTGTTATATCGAACAACCTATCAACAACATGGGGCCAGAAACGTCAAACATTAATAACGCGATCCCGAAAAGGGAGACATCTGCACAGCGCCCAGTGCACAATCCTCTTCCCGGCAGCTCATTGGTAGCTCTTCTATCTACAGCAGTCGTCGCTTGGATGATCATTGGCGCACTGGCCTATGGAGATGCAGCATTTGCGTCTTCCGGTCCCATGATTGGTCTCAATCTGCTATTCAGCATCATCATCTTCTTCAGTATTGTCTTCCTGATCGCCACTGTACAGCACAATAGTCCCGGTCGGGAGATGGTATTCTACTCAGCAGCTGTCGTTGGAGGTGGCATCACATCAGTATGCTCTATCCTCTCAACCGGGTGGGGCAACGGCCATCAAATGATCTTTTGGTGTTACAGTGGTGTATTCAGCGCTGCCGCTCGATCAAATCAAATCAAATAATACCACATAACAACAGCAGGCCAACACAATAGCCCTAACTTCTACTTCATGGATTATATGAGGAGAACTACTATACTCAATGAGCTTAATATGTACTTATGATTTTTAAACCTATTTCGGTATCTCTAAAGCCCATACGAAAGCGTTGCCTAGCGGTTGCTATGTCGTATTATTTGATTGATTTGATCGAGCGGCAGCGCTGGGTGTATTCTTTGGCTTCATCTTTGAGGCTGTCACTGGGGTCTTCGCGTCTTGTACTCGTAGATTAGGTGCCTGGGAGATGGGTGCTCCTGGCCAGCGGCAACTACGTCGCCCATGTTTGCCGTAAGCCCATCGGCACTGCCTTCTGCTAGTATAATTATTTTGATTTCAGCTTGCTAAGCCGGATGTTATTCGAGTTCCAAACAGGCTTTTAGGGTAGTATTGATTATGATATTTACAAACGTATATTATCAGGTCAAGGTTTCCATTACTCAGGGCTAGTATTAGGGAATGGAATGGAATGGCCTGACCTGTAGGCACGTGACCTGCGTGTAAACACCAGGTGAAACATTGCGACCTGGGCCAGGACCAGGCGCGTTTCAGCTACCTTATGCTGCTTGCTTCGGATTTCAAAGTTTTGTTCTCGCTGGTTGTGATGTTTTTGGAAGCTGAATCTTCGGCATAGGTCCATCATAACGATGCCTGGAGAGGATTACTCCTATCAGCCACGGCTCTCTCCTCATCCCTCGTCTGGTCAGGAACTCTGGGAGTCGACGTCTTCGCCGGCCCTGGAATGAAAGAGGGCCAGTGAACGGGTAATGAAACTCTCCATATTGATTGGCCAAACGGAGAAAATTCGGGACTCAGCTTGTAGCCACAAATGATATGGCTCGTGCACCATAAAGGCGGTGGCCGGCGGCAGATAGATCACTTGGAAGAGATGGGCACCAATATTGGTTGGAAGCATTGCGCTGCCCAAACGCCCCTCTATCGCCTTCGAATCAGCCAAGGATCATGAGGATGACATTATACAGCGTATTTTATGGGAACAGACGACACAGGACCTCTACGATCATTTATGGGCAGAGCACCAACGTCGCGCAATCTCCTCCGTGGCCGCCCTCCATGTTGGCCTCGACCCCGAACGGCAGCACCAGCGCTGTGTCGTCCAAGAACCTGATGGCTGGATCCGCGGAAACTTCAACATCTGCGTCCCTGTTCACGTGCTGGATGAAGGCGGGGGTCTAATACGGCAGGTGCTGGTACGATGCCCGATGGGCCATAAGCTGGCCGAGGATCGCTATCCAGGCACTGTCGACGAGAAGCTTAGCACTGAGGTGGCCACATACGCATGGATGCAAGAGAACTGCCCGGAAGTCCCTATACCGACGTTACTAGGCTTTGGCTTTACGGACGGTCGTCACGTACGTTTCCCCTTTTTGCCTCCCTCTGTACTGGCCAGCATACCAACGGTCTGTTACGGCAGTTCACCCACGTGCAATTGCGACCTTTCTACGCCCGCTGGGCAAGAGCTATATGGCGGAGGATGCGCATGGTACTCCGTCTTCCTGTTCTGTCTCAGTATGTCCCTGTCTTGTCCGACCACGCGTTGCAGACCGGCTATATTGTTCTTGATTACATCGAACCGACAGTTGGCAAAATGCTGTCAACGACCTGGGAAATGCATCGCAACGACGCTGAACGGCGGCAAAACCTTTTCCGTGGGCTCTCCCGACTGATACTTACGGTCGCGCGTGTTACCCAACCTCGGATCGGTTCTTGGCACTTCCACGATGACGGCACCATTACCCTAACCAACCGTCCCCTTACGTGCAACCTCGCTATTCTCGAGAACAACGGCACGCCCCGTGTCATTCAGCCCGGCGATACTTATACCTGTGTTGAACCTTATATCTGGGATCTTCTCACATTGCACGATGGTCGTTTTCACACCCAGCCGAACGCCGCCATGGACGAAGCGGACTGTCACTACCAAATGGCCGTCCAGGTCCTCCTGAGGACACTTGCTTAAGGCTTCTTCGATAGAGACCGGCGGCATAGGCCTTTCGTTATGCAGTTCTCCGATCTACACGCGAGTAATATCTTTGTTGATTCCCACTGGAACATTACCGCTGTCATCGACCTCGAATGGATCTGCGCTCGACCTATCGAGATGATTGACGCGCCACACTGGATTACCGGCCTAGGTGTCGATCAGATCGGTAAGAAGGAGCCTATTGACGAGTACGCCAAGACTCGCGAAGAGTTTATTGCAATCCTAGGGGAGGAAGAACGGAAGACAGCGATACTAAAGCTACCCCGTGGCTCCCTTGCCGCTGCCATGCGACGCGCTGGGGAGTCGAAGTCGTCGTGGTTCGTCTACTGTCTCGATTCTGTCAACGCTATGTACACTCTCTTTGACCAGCATCTCCGACCTCAGTTTATCTCTTTCGATTTGACTGAGAAAATGAACTTCTTCCTTTCGAAGTTCTGGTGCGAGAAAGCAGATGAGGTCGTGGATAGAAAGTTACGACAGAAGCACATGTATGATATCGAGCTCCGACGTATGTTTGAGAAGGACGTGGACGCTACGCCGTTGGTGAGCGAGACTTGAGAGCTTGATACAGAAACCCCCTGATGCTCGGGGGTCCCGAAATGAGGACAGCCCAAGAATGCAATTGAGGAAGGTTGGGAGTTTAAGTTTTGTGTACTGTGTAGAATTAGTGAAGCAGTCATCCTATTAATTACCAGAATTCTTTTCGTCCTTGACATGGTCCTCTTTAACACCATCCGTAATGTTGTCTTTGGACGAATTGCCCTCCTTCATGTCACCCCTCCCGATCGCATCCTTCCGCGTGTCATCCTTCTCCATGTCGAGGTCAAAGTTGGTATTTTTGCTGGTTGTATCCCTTCGTCTTCGTTCGCTATCCGAGAAATGAAGTCAGGAGGAGTATCTCTGGGGCTAGCTAAATCACCTACCGTGCTTCGGGGCCAGAAGATATAACGAGACTCAGATCTGCCGCCTTGCCACCCACACTAGCCACCCACACCTACTGAGCCCTCTTCCTCGACACCGCTGTACGAGGAGTGAGACGAAACTCCGACGCCTGCTTCAGCCTTCTGCTTGTCCTCGAGCTCACCCGTTGAATGGCTCCACCGAGTTGCGCCAACGTTGTCGTTCGACATGCCGAGAATGGAGCAGCGCTTTTCAGTAATGCACTCCGATTAAATCTAATAAGTTAAATTATTAAACAACTAAACAAACAATACATTTTCCTATAGTTAAATAGCTAAATACATGGATTTATAATGTTTATATGTTTGGCAAACGTTTAAATAGATATCGAAACTCGAGACCTATAAAAAATAGTAATTAAGCTAATTAAAACTTTATATTACCTATTATAAATAGAAGTTTATAATAGGTAATATAAATACTAATACTAGGAATCGAACCTAGACCCTCTATAATAAAGTAGAGACCTTAACTAATTAGGCTATTAATTACTATTACTAATAGGGGAAAAGATCTATATATATTAATCTACTAATTAGCTAGTTTAGTCTCCTACCCTAAAAATTACTAAGGCGTAAATCCCCTACTAAAGTAGTAATTCTAACGGAACTATCTATAACGTTACTTACTTATAATATTATTATAATACTACCTACGCTATTAAAGCTATCGCTACTACTACTACTATTATTAATATATCTATAACGGTCTTTAGAGCGCGTCTGCTAGACTCAATTCGAACCTAACTTTCACGCCTAACGTAGTCTAATTCCGACCTCTCTACGGCGATTTACTACGGCCAGCGCTTTACTCTCGACGCGATTATTACGAGGAAGGGCTCCAGAGACGTTAGAAGAGCTTTAGTACCTTAATAACTAGCTTCGTCGAGGGGCTATTTAATTAGGAGGGCTATATTAGGGTATTAACAGCGTTAATACTAACGATTCTAGGCAATAGGTAAGTCTCTGACTATCGTAAGAGCTTTATTATCTAATAAATAAGTTAAATATTTGTAAATAGAGCTAAATAAACAAATACGTCGATTTCAGCGAGCTAAATAGTTAAATACGAACGCTGTATTTAACTTATTTGATCGGGGTGCAATACTGGCGCTTTTGAGTCTCGATACTTAGTTTAGGTCTATAGATATAGTAGCGTGGAATTGGGGGAGGGAACCTGTGCTACGGCGGTTAATAATGGCGCAGAAAGACAAGATGCATTTATATAGGAAGAAATTTTTGCTGGGACCCAAATGTGTTTCGGTATCTGGTCTGATCATATAATAGCAGGCTGTTACTGTGCTGGATGGTGTGGTTTGGGCAGAAAGGCTTCACGTCGGAGCTGCTGGTGCCTAATGCATTTCCCCAACCCAGCTCTTCCGTAATTCTACCCCGCAATCGTGGCGCTAACTATCTAGCTAATACAGAGGCAAGAAGCCTCCCTCGGCCCTACCGAAAGACCTAATGCTCCATAAAGTCCACCAATCTGGACCTCCACCCTTCTCTCCCCCGCCTTCACCCAGGACCATGCTTGTCTCTTTACTAGGAAGGCCGTAGGCCCTATCACCTCGTTGAGAGGGCCCGCGGCTATGACAAGATGTGAATAGCAGACGATTCCCGATTCAGTAGTAAATCGGACAGCTTGAAACAGACGTCGTCTTGCTAACCGCCGCATCTTGCGAGAGACCTGAAGCTGGACCAGGTCAATCTTAGAACGCTTCAAGCCGCGGGCCGCCAACCGAAGGGCCGCCATGACCTTTCTAAAGTACCAGCACTTAGTGTTTAAAAGGAGAAGGACAGTCACCAACCAAGCCTTTGGGCAGGACCACCTTTTCCTCTTCAGTTGCATCTGTCTAACTTATTTCAAATCATCTAACACATCCATCGGTCAGCATTCGTCAAACATGTGCTACAAAATCGAACGTGTGCGATAGTATGGCCATAGGAATCCTATCTGGAGGCCTGGTCCGAGAACGTGCCCAAGAGCTATTCGAGAGAATCGCTATAGGAGGCGGTGCCATGCATGCTCACAGTTCAATCATACGATGACTAGGGCGATCGACGAGCTATGACGTCTCCTTCAATGCCGTATTGCATGCAAGAAGGCTAGAGGCTGGATTTGTTGCCATTGCGAGAAGCGCCGCCAGCATGGGGATTTCTGTACCAGACCTGAGAACAGAAGTCCCGTCGACGAGTGGGATGTCCATCTCAGTCCTTGCATGCACGAGGTCTGTGCCCGCACGCTAGTATCTTCCATTTAGAATTAGACGTTTTCCCTTCCTAAAGAGCCTATCCACAGACTGCCCTTACTACTACGCAAGCTGCCGCGAGCGCTTCCAATCTACAACGTTACACTAGCCCTACCTGCCTTCGCTGATTCCACCTGCCTTCCCTACCTCCGTTCCTGCCGAAGTTATTACTACTAGGTAGCTCTCGATTAGGGCTATCCGTATCTTTGATCCGTTTCTTCCTCCGAAGTCCCCTTCCCGAGATACGACGGCTTCCGTCCCTCGGTGCCTGCCCTCCGCTCTCCCTCGCCTTTCTATATTTATTCCTCATTACTCACTATACCTACGATGATACCCTTACCTCCGGTCATTACCTAGAACCTAGACTAATAATTAGTATCAAATAGGCTTTATAGGTCGTATAAACCCAATGCTCTACTAAGGCCTGTGCCTAAGAGCTCTAGATCGGTTAGTTCGGTTTATAAGTAGTATATATAGTCAAGTATCTCTGGGCTGTCGAGAGCAGAGAACCCTGCCTGTGACTAATCGGAGGATCACGTGGTTCCTTGCCTATGTGATCCTCCACTCGGTCCAAGGTCGCTATGTAATCCAAGGTACTTCAAGACATTCATATCGGAACCATGTCCTTCACGTCAATCCCCCTCCTGGACCTCGCCTTCGCCAACTCACCTACCACTAAGCCCACACTGCTCAGACAACTCAAACACGCCCTCCTAGACGTCGGCTTCCTCTACATCACGAACCACGGCATCCCAGAAACCGTCACCTCAAACCTCACGAAAGCTCTCCCCGCACTCTTTGCCCTGACACCCACCCAGAAAGCCGAAGCGGCACTCGCCAACTCCCCACACTTCCTCGGCTACAGCGCCGCGGGCACCGAGACGACCGCGGGTGCCGCGGACCACCGCGAGCAGTTCGAGTTCGCGACCGAGTTGACGGCGACATGGACTCCTGGCCTGCCGCTCGCTGAACGTTTGCGTGGACCGAACAGTTATCCGACCGCCCTGCCGTCTCTCCGCCCGATCATCGAAGCCTACGTCGCCGAACTAACCCTCCTTGGTGAGCGCTTTCTCGGCCTCGTGGCAGAAGCCCTTGAGCTCCCGCCGGAGACGTTCCTGCCATTCCTCTCGGACCAACACCGCCTCAAGACGGTGCACTACCCGGCTCAGCGCGAAGGCACACCCAGCCAGGGCGTCGGCGCTCATAAAGACTCGTCCGGGTGGTGGACCTTTCTACTACAAGCATCACCCGACGTCGGCGGCTTGCAGGCCCTCAATCAAGCTGGCACATGGGTCGACGTGCCACCCGTAGCGGGAACCTTCGTCGTGAACATTGGCCAGGCGTTCGAGGTGGTGACGCACGGGGTATGCCGTGCAACGACGCACCGAGTGCTCGGCGGCCCGGAGGAACGGTTCAGCGTGCCGTTCTTCCAAGGGGTGCGGCGTGACCTGACGAGAGAGGAAGCGGTCGAGACGCTGCGGGGTCACTTTGAGGGTTTCGGCGGCGGGGGCATCGAGTCGGCGGAGGGTCGGCAAGTTGACTCGGCCTTCTTGAGAGGCGGGTATGAGACATGGGGAGAGAGTCAGCTACGAACAAAGGCGAGAAGCCACCGAGAGGTGGGTGAGCGGTTCTACGGCGATGTGTTTGAGCGCTACGTCAGTGATTAGCACAATCTTGAGTCAGTACGTCAGTTGACTCAGCACGAAGCGACTCGGGAGGCTGTGGTGTTTGGCTCGGAATGGACTGGATCATTGTCTTTCGCTGGGACGGCGGCCTCGAATGGCGATCGGTCGGGGGATTGCCAACGGAGTGGGACTTGACTGCTAATGTAGAGTATCATAATAAGCATGTTTGTGTTCGTCATCGATCTGGCCATTGAGCTGTGAAGAGCTGGCACTGCAGCAAGACGGCATTGATTGCTCGAGTCATCCGAGGTTGGCAGCGAGGCAGTGTTTGTTGGTTTGTTATGGTGCACGTCCACCTCTGCATCCCGTGTTCGCGTTTATTGACTTGGGGTGACCGTTTGGGGCAGCGACACAGGCCTGGCGGAAAGAATGACTGGACGGCTGGAAGGTGTCAGCAACCCAAACAGGAAGCACAGGGCAAGAACAGGGCAGGATGGGGGCATAACAGGGCAGAACAGGGAAGAATGAGGCAGCGTGGCTGCTGGCATCAGGCCGGGAACCATGCACCAAGGCAGGCACGAAGCAGGGACTAGGCAGGAACCACAGGAACCAGGCACCATCAGCAGGTTCAGCAGACATCGACCAGTCCAGGCCATCACTCAAGCCCGATTGAAAACCCCATCTCAACACATCACCAATGGCTTACACGGATATTCGGTCGGAGAATTCCTCAACAAAGCCACCATATGTACCTACGCCACATGCAACTAGTAGCCTCTACGTAAGCCACCCCACCTCATCTCCCCTTTTAGAAACCTTCCGTCCAATGATATCTGACAGATCGTCGGGCTACCCAGCACGGATACGAAGGGCACGTGCCAAGCCATGCCCCTGTCCATTCCCCTTAATTTCGCCCTCATTCTCTCCTCCTTGCTTCCTCCTTGCCCCCCTGTCCGTTGTCTTTGACGTCAAAACATCACCTTTCCCTCTTCACACTCGCTACTTTGTCTTGAGCCTCCTTCTTCGGACCTCGACATTTCTTTGCAGCATCCCATTCCAGGCACGCCTCACTCTTTTTGGCGCCTTACCACATTCGCTATTACCTCAATTATTTGCACGACTTCTTCGTCTGTCGTACCAGCCCCGGATCACGACCTTTCGTACAACCTCTTTTCCCGCTTCTCTAAACACAAGTCATAATGCGTGTCGCCGCTACTCTCGCCGCTGGCGCCCTCGCCGTTGGTGTCTCCGCCCAGAACTACCTCGGCTTCAACTCTGGTGCCACCCTGCCCGACCGCTCCGCCAAGTTCAAGGCCGACTTCGAGGCCGAGTTCAAGGCCGCCCAGAACCTGCCCAACGCTCCCGGCAACTTCAACGCCGTCCGTCTCTACACCAACATTCAGGCCTACTCTCAGGATGACCCCATCGAGGCTTTCGAGGCTGCCATTGCCACCAAAACCTCCATCCTTCTCGGTGTCTGGGCCTCCGGCACCGACAACATTGACAAGGAGCTTTCTGCCCTGAAGAAGGCCGTCGCCAAGCACGGCTCTGACCTGACCGACCTTGTCATCGGTATCTCCATCGGTTCCGAGGATCTGTACCGTGTCTCTGCCACCGGTGTCAAGAACAAGTCCGGTGCCGGCAACTCCCCTGACGCCATTGTCGGCTTCATCAAGGACTTCAAGGATGAGTTCAAGGACTCTCCTCTCGGCTCCGTCCCTGTCGGCCACGTCGACACCTGGGATGTCTGGCCCAACGTCACCAACAAGGCCGTCATTGACGCCGTCGACTTTGTCGGAGTCAACGAGTTCCCCTACTACGAGAACGACAAGGGCAACAGCATCAAGAACTCTGGCAAGCTCTTCGATAAGGCGTACGAGGCCACCATCGCTGCCGTCGGTGGCAAGCCCGTCTGGGTCACCGAGACTGGCTGGCCCGCTTCTGGTCCCGACTGGGACGAGGCCGAGGCTTCCGTGAAGAACGCCAAGTACTACTGGAACGAGGTCGGCTGCCGTCAGCTCTTCGGCAAGACCCCCACTTTCTGGTACATCCTCCGTGACTCCAACCCCGACAACAAGATGAAGTTCGCTATCACCGAGTCCGTCGGCGGTGAGCCCCTCTTCGACCTCACCTGCCCCAAGACCTTCGACACCGACAAGCAGGACGCCGAGGCTTCCTCCTCCGCCGCAGCCGAGTCCACCGCCGCTGCCTCCGCTACTGCTTCCGGCTCCAGTAGCGCCACCGCCACCTCCGCCGGCCCTGCTTCCGAGACCTCTGCCGCTTCTGGGTCCGGCTCTGACGACTCGTCTTCCGGCTCTGGCTCTGACTCCGGCTCTGACTCTGACTCCAACTCGGGCTCCGGCTCCGGCACCTCCCCCTCGGGCTCCGCTTCCAACAACGGCTCTCCTTCGGGCTCTTCCGAGGGCGCCGCCTCCACCGAGAGCACCTCCCCCGAGACCGTCGGCGAGTCTTCCGCCGCCTCCCTCCAGAAGACGGCCGCTGTTGCCGCCCTGGCCCTCGTCGCCGGCCTCTTTACCCTCGCTTAAGCGTTTCGCTTTGGCTTTTGGTGAAAAGAAAGTCTTCCTTTGGATCTTGGATTCGCGGGGTCTAGGTTTTGGTTCTCAGCGGATCTGGTTATTAGAGCTTGCAACTGGGGTTTTGTATTACACATAGACGAGTTATAATGCATCTCATTGCCTATTGCCCGGGTTTGCCCTTGGTTTTTGGGCTGCGTATCTGTGAAGAAGTGAGATGCTTGCCAGTGAGCCATGGTTGAGTGATTGTGCAGCCCGCGCGGCCTGAGCGTCCCGTTCAATGAGGACCAGTTCCTGCTCCTAGTTCAAACATTGTCGAAAAGGGCACAAGATGGTACCGTGTGTCGAACAGGTCTGACCTGGCGGGGCTGGCACCACTTCGTTTGCGGGTGAGGCGGGGTCGACAGAGGGTCCTCATGCATGTGGTGCGTCGAGATGGGGCGATTTGGAACTCCTCAATAAAGTCGACATAATGCAGTGGCTGCGAGCTCAAGCTCAATTACAGATCAGTTGTTCTAGAATACGGGAAGCATTGTTCTCGAGCATACAACATGCGCTGCCTGTAGTGTGAAGCGGTATGAGTGTATGTGGTGGCCCTGGTGTATACATGTACTTGATGACCGACGCCTTCCGTCTATGAGTTAAAATGGAAGAAGAAGAGTCGTTAGAATAGTCGCTTGGGCCATAGGTTATGGGAATGGCAAGACATATCCGAGGTCTATCT
Source organism: Verticillium nubilum (assembly GCA_002851675.1). Taxonomy (NCBI): domain Eukaryota; kingdom Fungi; phylum Ascomycota; class Sordariomycetes; order Glomerellales; family Plectosphaerellaceae; genus Verticillium; species Verticillium nubilum. The sequence continues at coordinate 171,108 of NMXI01000013.1, forward strand.
TCCGCACCTTGAGACTGATATCGGCGGATGTGACTTAGCCAAGGTGTTTCGTGGGAGGGCCCCATCATGGCAGTGAGACAATGGACGGCAGCGGTGATGTTGAAATACGGAGTTCTCCCAGCTTGCCAAGAGGTGGGCGTCTCTTTTAGCCGAGACTGTCGCACGCAGTCGGCAGTCAAAGCGACCGAGGTCAGTCAAACATGGTAAGAGGTTGCACTTCCTGAAATCAAACATCAAGCCATTTTGCAGCCAAATGATGCCATCTACCCCTCTTCTTCAGTGCCACCCTCCAGATGTCTCCCTCATCAATGATAAAAACCTTCCGTCTCTCCAGATATCGCGCCAGCCGCGGATGACTCAAATGACCATCGTGACCCCAAGACGGGCCGTCATGGCAGGGCGTGCTGCACGATCAAAGGGCGCGGCTACATTCGGGCAAGATGTAGGCCCGGGGGCGGCGTCCGGCGAGGCCGGCTGAGTAATGCAGCCACCTTCAAGGCAATTGACCAACCCGAGGCCGAGCCGAGACACAAGCGTGATAAAGAAAAAAAAAGTTCTTATCTGCTACAGGGGTCCGCTAGTGGGGCCCTGGGCTCCGCTAGAGCCCCGCCGTTCTTTAATGAAGTGGGTGACGACCGACTTGACATGTCGAAACTCCTCCTCACGCATCACCAACTTTCTCCTTTCATCGCCTCGCTTTTCGACTTCCTCAGCCTGCCTCTGGGCTTTCACAAGGCTTCTTCGACTTGACCTCATCACAGTCAGTTAGTCACTCATCCACAATGGCTGAGACGCAGCCCCTTCTTGGGCCTCCGGCTGAGCCCCGGGATCCCCTCGCCTGCCTTGACGATCCCAAGCCTGAGCTCGACTTCGACCCCGAGGGCGACTCGGACAACCCACGCGAGTGGCCTACGCCTTTCAAGTGGACCATCGTCGCCTTGCTCGCGTGTATGGCATTCACAGTCACCTTCACCTGCATCTCAGTTGTGCCGGTCGCCCATCAGATCGTCCGTGAGCTTGACGAAGGCCGTCCCAACAACTCAGCCAGCGCTCTGCTCGTCACCATCTGGGAGCTCGGTGAAGCCGCCGGCCCTCTCCTGATTGCCCCTCTTTCTGAAGTCTACGGTCGTTACCCCGTCATGAACGTTTGCAACATGATGTTCATCGCCGCCACCGTCCTCGCCGCCGTCAGCCAGTCCTCAACCCTCTTCATCGCCGCCCGCGCTCTCACCGGTCTCGCCGTCGCCTCCAACGTCCTGAACCCCGCCATCATCGGCGACATTTTCGAGTCCGACCAGCGCGGCTCCGCCATGAGCCTCATCATGCTCGCCCCCCTCATCGGCGGAGCAGTAGGCCCAGCCATCAGCGGCGCGGTAGCCCAAACCCTCGGCTGGCGCCAAGTCCTCTGGATGTCCGCCGGTCTCGCCGTCGGCTGCGAGATTCTTTTCCTGACCTGCTTCCGCGAGACCTACAAAATGGCCATCCTCCGCAAGCGCGCGCCCCAGCAGGAAGAGGAACCCAAGGAGCCCAGCGACCACCGCAGCCTGCTGAAGCTGTGGCACTCGTTCACGCGCCCCATGTCGGTGCTCTTCGGCTCGGGCGTGCTTCTCGCCCTGTCTCTCTTCGGTGCCGTGTCATTCAGCTACTTCTACGTCATGTCCGTCACGCTCCCCGATATCCTGCAGGACATCTACGGTTTCTCGCCTGCCCTGACCGGCTCGGCCTTCATCACGTTCAGCATCGGCTCATTCGTCAGCATTGCCGTTTGTAACTTTGGCCTCGACAGGATCTACATCTACCTCCGCGCGAACGACCCCGAGGGCGGCAAACCAGAGCACCGCCTGCCGCTGGCCATCCTCGGCGCCTTTGCTCTGCCTCTGGCCGTGACGGCCTACGGATGGGCTGCTGAGCTGCGTCTCCCCGTGCCGCTGCTGCTTCTATCCGCTGCACTGCTCGATGGCGCATTGTTGCTGGCCATGGTTCCCATTTCGGCGTACGTCGTCGATGCGTTCGGGTTGTACTCTGCTTCGGCCATGACGGGTGTGATTGTAACGAGGTGTCTGATGGGGACGTTCCTGCCGCTGTCGACTGGGCCGCTGCATGCGAATTTCGGGTACGGATGGGGATTCACGATTTTGGGCGCGGGGAGTCTGTGTCTGGCGCCGATTCCGATTTTCATCATGAGGTATGGTGCGAAGTGGAGGAAGAGTTCGGAGTATACGCGGGATGCGTAGTGTGGAGAGCATTCATGATGTTACTGAGCATAGCGATGGCGGGTAAAAAGTTGCATGATTGATGATTTGGATTTTGAAGTATGGTAATGGAATAGATTTCGTTCGACTAAAATACTTTCCTGGTAAGACTTGACGTTTTTGCTTTGCAACAATGTTATGCTCTTGAAACTTGTACGTGGAATCACATCGATCTTGAGTCTCGGATGCAGCCATCTTCAATCTCTGTGATCGAGATTACTCGAGCGCTCTGCTCTGTCACTCATTAGGATATTGTCATATTGGTTCAATTCGGCTTGATCTACACCTTGATCTTCCAGAAAATGACCGGGAGACTCTCATCTACCTCCTGACGCCGAGGCCCTACACGAATCCCCTGTGGCTCTGGGCCTGTTTTAATCGGGCCCAGAAGGCTTCCGTGGCGCAAACACCTCATCGAGTGATGGATCAGAGGTTTTATAGCGAAACAGAAGCTTATTGGGTGGGCCAAAGACGGTGCCGTTGTATAGGTATGGAGGTAGTCGACACGGTCGAGGAACACCCTGGCTCTTTTCTTGACTTGAGCAGCAATATGGTCAAACATGACCGTTTTCGAAATACTAACTTTGGGAAAGTAAACAAGATCGTCCACGGAAATCCATAGTTTTCGGCATCGAATATGGCCACCTTGTAGTCAAGCAATTCAGAATACATTGAACACGACTATTGATGATGACTATATTTGTCGCTGGGACGTTATATACAAGGCAAAGACGCCTGCGTCGGCTATCTGCGCCTTGTTAATTTGCTAATATTTACAGAGCTTGAGAATGACAACGACCATCCAATCAAGTTCAATGCGTGCGTATTTGACTTTTGAAGAGGGAGGCCGGTCGATCGTTCGAGAGCACAGGGCTCGGCTAGATGATTCATGGCCCGAGTAGAAAGGCAACTCGCTCACAGGAGTGAGTGCCTTCTTCCACCCTCAAACTGCAGCCAAAAGAAGCAGAATCGTTCAAACTGCCGCCAAGATACACCTGCCGGAGCGGGTACGTACAAAGCTCTCGCTTCCTCCCGGCAGAGTCCGTCGCGGCCAAGGTAACAGGCACCGTGTCGTTCTCAACCCACGATACAAGCTGCGCAAAGGCGTCATCTGGGGCCGCTCCAGCTCCACCGTAGCAGTGGCCCACCCCGGGCGCTTCACAGGACCGGATGAATTCGTCGGACTGAAGGTTGTTCTTGACGGCTTGCTCCATGTATGCAATTGTCCCGTTGGGCAGAATGGTCTCATCTGCGAGTCCGTGCCAAGTGACCAGCTTACCGCCAGCTTGTTGAAACGCGGAGAGGTCTGGGCTATCATGTCCGTCAGGGGCGGGATGCCTCGGAGGGTCGAATGCGAGGGTGAGGGCATCTTACAGTGGGCTGGAGTGTAAGCGCTCGCGTTTCAGGGGCTGAGAATGAACCAACAGCCACTGTAGGTTTTCGGCTTTAGTTATCAACCGCCCATGGAGCTGAGCTGATGGAATAGCTCTCTCGCCGCCCTGAGGCACTCTCTCTTGCTAGGTCCTGCATACCTTATGCACACCAGGCACAAGTCTGTGCCACCTCTTTCCTCACTGTTGGCCGCCAGCCGGGTGTGACTATCAAGTTATGTGTGCGGTTCAATATGAGCTTGGGACGGATCGAGCTGAATCATCTACCTAGGTGAGGTAAGGTAAGGTAGGCCAGAGAGAACCCTTTACAATGGCCCAAAGAAAAGCCCACAAGAACTTCGTCCAAGCTTGAAAAAGGTTGAGATATTTGAGATAGCGAAAGTCGTAAGACATGATTAATATTATCAGACCATGCCGTCATGCATGTTGGCCGTCAAGCCCGTCATGCACGTTGGCCCGTCTAGCCGTTGGCCCCCAACTCATGCCAGTATTGATGCACTCGCCAACACTGTTCATCGTCTTGTTCCAGATCGCTCTTCATTCTTGATTGCCCCCTAGACTCAAAAGCACTCCACGCTTCCTTGTTCACCACCAAGCAAGACCGGCACAAACGGCCCAAATGACGGACTCTGAGTCCCAGCGCGCCATGTTTCTTTCGCCTCCCGCTCGAGCTCTGGTGGGAGATCTTCGATTACCTCGACCCCCCGCCTCTGCATCTGTCTCGTCGTGGACAGCGAATCATACTTTTCGACTGCTTGACACGCAACCCTTCCTTCGATGATGATGGAGCCGAACGATGCCCTCAAGTCGATGGCAAGTCGCATGACACAATGGTGGACAAGATTCGATGGTGGACTACTCCCTACGTCCAAATCGACCGCCGCTCAACGGGTAACAAAGACGCAGACGTCATCCTGGCGAAGCGCTTGCGGTCATCGTGGGGTCCTCATTGGAAATGCGAGACTGCTACCTTTGATAGCAACTCTGGAGTCAGGAAGCTGCTTCTTGTCTGCAAGGAAATGTGAGTGTCAAAAAAGAAAGCATTTGCCAGCTGACTGGCCTAACCTCAAGTCTCACAGGTACGACCCTGCCATCGGCTACCTGGCCGATCGGGTCGTCCTTCACATCATCGATTTAGAAACACTCGACGCCCTCTGCCAAAGTCAGCATGCCGCAGGGGATCTACCCCCGACAATGTCCCTCATCTCAATCGGCAAAGGCGTGAAAGTGCTCCACGTCACTCTGAGACTCCCACTCGAGACCTTCAAAAAGGAATGGCCACGAGTAATCAGAAATGACTATCATTTCCCCGGCCCAGAGCCGGCCAATCGATTCAAACAAGTCCTGCCAGCCGTCGCTGCTCTCGGCAGTCTCCAGAAGACCCGAATTGAAATTGACCACACCGACCCGTCATCTTGGTCCGTTGTCGACGAGCGCGCTACCCTTTGGCCGGTTCGGAGGATCAAGAATCTGGCGCCCCATATTGATCTCACTCTCGTTCTTCCCAATCTTCATCCCTTTTACGAAAGTGCAGACTATCATTTCACCGAAAGCAGTCCTCAAACTTTTTATCCGATCATTCGCCGAGTTCGCCAAAAGTATCACTATCGAGAGGACCTCGAGGGCAACTTGACCATAATCCGATCGAGTCATGATACTTTCCCTGTGGAGGTGCCTTACCTTCTTCTGTTGGAAGAGCTTAGCGCAAATACAACAGAGGTGTGCCCGGAAAGGTACAAAGAGATGGTCGAAGAGGAACGGGCGCGATGGAAGAAGGGCATTGACGTTCAGAAGGAGGTGGATGAAGCCATGAAAGTGATGGAGGCGGAAGATATGCAGAACATACTTCTGTTTCCGATTTAGTTTGTTGAACATGGTTTGTAGGCAATTGGGAGGTGTTCCGTGATGAAATTACTGGATTATGGCGCCCTTGGCTCAGAAATATCCATTCCTTCATCCTTGGTCAACGCCCCAGTATTGCTTGCGATTCTACGCTTTGCATTCGCCCCTGGTTCTTATTTGCAGCACGGAATGTTAGAACGTGGTTATAAGCAGAGTGAAAGGTTCTCCCACGACGTCGACACTGCAGTCAATTATTAGGTATGGGGAATAATACCATCTAAAGTCAGACCTTCCGCAGCAAGGGGGTCGTCCGCAGCCCTATATATATGCCCCCGCAGCCTTCATGCCCCAGAGTAGCCTCCTAAGCCGTCCAATTCTGACTCCTCCACAAATGACTCCTGGCATAGATCGGGTTCTGGTAACTTGCCAGTCAAGCTCAAGTAAATAGAATGATAAGTTTCTTCACTGGAGCCTGTGATAGGAGATGTAAATGGGCCAAAAAGCCAGATTTGCTCGGTCCATGTTCGAGTTTCAAGGGCGTGGGAGAATGTTGCCTTCCGGGTTATCAACGCAGTAGCCAAAAGTCCAGACCTTCAGAGTGATGCCCAACTACTTTAAGTACGACTTTAGGCCGCGCTTTACGCTGGCCGAAGAGAAGAAAGATGTGCGATGTACTGCAATAGTGGTTAGTCTCGATCCGTGCTTGCGTGATCTCCTGGCTCGCAATTCTGATCAAAAGATGTTCCGTCACCCGCTGTCATGACCATGGACGACCGCGGGCCAGTGGGCCGGGACCCTGGGGGTCACCGGCAGATTAGGGGGCCGAGCGTTGGCGGAATCATGTATATATATATGCGACCAGAGGCCCAGACAAAGAGAAGGAGGGCATCGATTATTCTACGTCTCTACAGCTACCTACCAACAGACTCACTGCTTGTCCTTCACTCATTGCCAAACCACCCCTCCCAATCTATCTGAGATATCCCGTTATCAGCCTCGCATCCGCTGATACTGCCTGGTTGGCTCACTCTCTCTGCGCGGGCTCCACGATCCCGAAGTAGCTGGCCAAGGCTTCGGCTCTTTTTAAGGTTCTCTCTGTCTGAGTCGTGTGTGGGCCTGAATCTCAGCTTGTAGTGAATATAGTGAATATATAACGGACTCACTCCGTGCAGAGAATTGAAACGCCTCAGAGGATCCCTTGCACCGAATAGGTGCCCACCAGCCGTTCCATGACTGTGGCAGTCCACGTTCGCCTCCAGCAGTATTTGCGTTGCGTGATAGTCATCTTGCGACACTGCGATCTGCAAAGGCGTGATCCCAAAGCCGGATGCCTGCGTGTCTGCACCCTGCTGGATGAGCTTGACAATGATGCAGTCCGATAAGGATGTGCCACGGGAATGATCACACCATAAATTCCGCAGAAAGCCATGCGTTGCGACAACGTTGAGCAGAAGCCCGGGCGTTTCGTGAACAAAATACGATGCGAAATTTAGGCAAAGGAATGCGCAGGCCTTGTTTCCCCATCCTTCAAACCCAGCAATGCCGTCTGCCTCGAACGAGGGCAAGGTCGCGGCCCACTGAGGTAGACACCCCTCGAATTCGTAGCGAAACTCAAGGGTTCCTTCAAACCCACATCGCCAGCGCGTTGATCTGGTCAGCAAGTCCCTGACTTGCGAATCGTCGAGTTGCGATAGTAGACGCTTGGCAAGGGTATAAAGGTCAAGCTCCAACAACGCCATCAAAGTTCTCGCAACGAAGAGCAATTTCCAGTCTTCGTGAGGTGCAGTGACTTGCAGCTTCCAGAAATTGCTAGATACGATCCTATGATCTCTCACACACAGGAATCTGCCCGCACCCCGACGCGCTCTGACCATCATTCGCGCATTCTCAAAGTGTGGCTTGCTTGGGTCGAACAGCAGTAAAGCATAGGAACAGTCACCCAAGAATAAGGTATGTTCTTCGTGTCTAGTCAAGAGACTGTAAGATGATATGAGTTGATATCCTGCAAGACTGTTGTCAAACGCTGGCCAGGGATATGAAGTTATTGTACCAGTGCATTGAAGACAGTCCTTGAGTAATGCTTCGAAATGTGACGACGGCTTGGTTGGTATGAAACGCTTTCCTGGAGCGGTTTTGATGCGGGTGCTGGTCAGGTACTCTGCCACGGTATAATGTGCGAAACAGATAGTCTTAGGCAGAGGTATCTCAATCTGATTTGACCACCATGCTGGCCTCAGATCATCCAGCGATGGAAATGGATCAATAGTTCGGGGTGCCTCAAATCGTATCAAGCAGCCAAGAGCGTCGTGGAGGTCATCCTGCTTCCGTAAAAATTGATCTTCCGTGGTCTGAGGGTCTCGCGTACCCGGAAATAAAGCCTGTATCAGCACTTTCGTTGAGATGCCCTCTCCAGGGTACAGCTTCATGTCATTGTAAATCCATGATAGTGCGTCGCGCACAATTTGGCCGTCGTCATCTGCCTGCTCCATGAAATCCTGACCAAGGTATTTGAACTGGCTCACGCTGCGTCGCTTCAGGTCGTTGAGTGTGAACAGTCGAATATCCTCCTCAACGTATGGGTTAGACATGTTGATTGGCCTAGAAAATTGTTGCATTTCGGCAGCGATGTCCCGATATATTCGGCTTGCTGCAAGAATTCTAAGCCTTCGGAATCGCGGTTCCGTTGAGAGCTTTTGCAGCAAACCTAGAAGCTCTGTGCGGTGAACGCTTTCATCTACCGCATCAACGAAGAGATAGACGGAGTCCCAAGCGGCTGTCAAGCTTTCCAAGATGTCCAATAGCTGCAGGACGCCAGGTTGGCAATCAGAGCGATACAGATCGATAAGTTGCTGGGGTACATCCTGGGACTGCCGACAGAGCTGGTTGATGATCCAACGCAAGAGCGGGAGAGTTTCGTCGTGATTTCGGGTATGGTGGCAGTAATAGTAACAGTGGGCAATTGACAACGACTCAGGGCGGGATCGGTTGCCGCTCTTGGAACTCCCTGCTGTGTCGCTTTCAGGTGTTGTTGAGGCTGTTTGTTGGCAAATTGGCATCGAATGCCATTTCCTATGTGCTTTTTCCGCACGATTGTAAAGATGTGACATCAAAACAGTCTTCCCAGCACCAGGGATGCCGTTGAGCCACAGACATCGTGGCTCATCTCCCTGCGGAACGACCCAGAGCTGCCAGTCAGGGTTGCGCAAAACCCAGTCTCCCGTTCCCTGTTCGTAAAGCTCACAGGCTTCCTGGTGCCTATTGGAGGGATTGACGTCTGTGAGCCATACCAATAGCCGCTCTCGTTCATGGTCTACAAGCTATCAGCATTGTGGCACATCATACCCCGGTGAAGTCGATAATATCTTGCTCCACGTACTAGTAAGCTTCTGCTGAACATCTCGCACTGCAACTTTGATCTCCTTGACATCCTTACTAGGTTTCCAGTCAGTTCTGATGCAAATGACTTCATAGATGAAGCGGTGAACGCACGATATGTCCCCTGACATAACGAGCAAGATGGTGGTCTTGTGTTTCACGATGTCATCTAAAACCCCTGGGCGCGGGTCTTCTTCAAAGGCCACGCGAGTCGGTTCGACATACCGTTCATCCTCTTCTTCATTGAGCGGTCGGTGTTTCTGGAGCCAGCATCATTCGGATGCGGTATCATAGCCTCAAGCTGGGACAGTGCGTCACGGCAGCCGGCGATAGGCCCGTCGTCTCCCGAAAGAGTAGACAGTTGATCTGATTCGAAGTCCGGGTCATGATCGATCAGAAATTGCAAGATGTTGATGGCGTTGCCGACAGAAGTGATCTCGATGAGGAGCTTGCGAAAGTCTGCTCGCGCGTCTTTGGCATTCTCAACGTAGAACTTGCAGTGGCTGGCAAGTTTTGCGGAGAGGTCGACAATGGCGATGATGCTTGCCGTGAGCCCGACCACGTCGACCATGGCTGATGCAGGGCGGATGTCGAGCCCCTTACGGTGTTGTTGAATGGAGTCGAAATGATACTTCGAGAGATAAAGGTGATCGTGGGGGGAGCATAGCCATCTCACGGATAGCGGGGATGATGGTCTGACGCACTGAGCGCGGGAGGCAGCCGTATATGGGCAAAAGAAGATAATTACCAACTTGCCGGAGGCTGTGCCATACCGTTGCATGAATGGGGCGTCACTCCTGTGCTGGTTGTCAGCCAACACTTGACGTTGGTGGTCATACTGCATTAGTCTAGGTCACCATCTATGCACAGCTGAAGCAGGCTGAGGCTTGGCTTCCATTTGTGCATTCAGCATGACAAATTGAAGCACAATTGAGGCACACTCGAATCTGCCTCGAGGGTTGCCTCGGAGTCTGACGAGTGCTGAGAACACAGACATAGTGTGAGAAGAGTGATAGAACGTGATGGCTTGTTTCTCCCTTGGCTACTGGGGGTTCTCATTCGTATGACGTGCAGTATCCCATGTCAGACGCGTACAAGTCTGCACGCGTGGGGCGATGCTCTGTTCACGGCAAAAGCTTTGGACTGGAAGATCAGCAGTCAGGCTACAGCCCTCTAAGACAGGCAAGTCGTGAACTTAGCAAGCCTAGCAATAACAGGCGCCTGCTTCTCCGCCGCCGCAGTCGTCTTATCCGCCGCATCTCCAATACTAACAGTAGCATAGCACGCATCCGTCCTCAGAATAACGCTCGTCTCCGTCGGCAGCCTGGTGCCACCACAGCTCGCAGCATCGGGCGCCGAAAAGATACCCGGGTTAAGCCTCGTCAGGACAAACTTGAAATCGTCGGCCTTCTTGCACCGATCGTCAATGTTCTGGAAGTTGACGTTGAGCCAGACGTTCTCAGGCAGGTAAGGCTTTCCGCCGGCGACGACGGCGTTCACGAGCCGCGTGGCGAGCTCGGCGTAGACGGCGCTGCGGGCGGGGACGGGCGTTGTGTTCCAGGCGAGAGTGCCGGTGCTGGAGCCGGAGAAGGCGATGGAGGGCAGCTTGCGATCCTTGGCCGCGAAAACGGCAGCGCCAACGGTGCCGGAGAAGGGGACCTGGACCCAGATGTTGGAGCCGACGTTGGGGCCGGCGATGGCGAGGTCGGCGCCCTGGGGCCAAGACTGCTTGACGAAGTTGTCGATGCCGTAGCGGAGGGCCGTCACGGGGAACGAGTTGACCCAGTGCAGGTCGGGCGAGGTGGCATTGACGCCGAGGGGGCCGCTGATGGGAGGGCACGAGTTGTACTGGCAGGCTTCGGTGCGCGGCTTGGGCTCCTCGTCGCTGGAGCCTATGGGCAGTTAGCTTTAAGGTTGGACGACAGTTGGTGAGAAGACACGAACCGCTGCCTGACTTGTTCTCGGCGGGCGCAGAGAGGATGACCTGGTGGCCTGCGGCCTTGAGAGCTGCATTGGCAGAGCGGGCATACAGCTCGGCCCAACCATCATCGTTGCCCTGGATGATACGAACGCCCTGGGCAATGGCCGCTAGCTGCGCCAGCACGGCGAGAGATGTCGCACAAACACGCATTTTGAGCTGTTAGGCGGGTGATTCTGGAGATGTGGGTGCACTGGGGGGGCTGCTCAACTCCTTGGCAAGTGAATTGTCTTGAGGAAGATGGCTTCGTCCTTGGCTTCAACTATGAAAGGTGCGGGCCACGATGCTCCTATTTAACTTCTAACTAAATGCAACACAATGAGCACCCGGAGAACACCTGCCTCTTCCAACGAACCACGCATCCCACGTGTGACATGTTGATGTTCAAGCGCTGGCGACTGATCGACACTTAATTCCGGCAAGCTCCAGGTTACCCCCTCACTGAGCCAGGAACTTGAGTGATGATCACCAGCCAATGACCCGCACCAGTCTGTATCAACCACTTCTGCCGATGAGTTCCAGATCGCCAGGGGGAAAGCTTCGACGGCGGCTAACCAACCTTCCCGTGGCGTTCCATGGAGAAGCTTTGCCAGCTGAACGCTCAAGCGCCATGGCTTGCGGCACGTGGAGGTTCACCACCAACCTTTCAGTTCTTCTTCAGGTTGTCATGTCCGCTGTGGCTGCGGGGACTGCGACGGCAGACGGGGAACCTGCTGGCAAGCGTGCCGTGTCGCCGCGGCTCTGCATCGGGGATCATACTGATTAGGCTAGGCGCGAGAGTACTTGGTAGCATTGGGTGCACCCCGATGACGGAACCTTGAGTTGCACATGCTTTTTGTTTTGATGTTTTGTAGCACTCTCACTCTCATAAAGATGAAGAAGTCACAGACATGCACATTGTGAATCTGAACAGGCAGGTAACACTATTCCACAGTTCGCATTATCAGCTCCGGAAGAACAGCTGAGGTCGCCGGCTGCAATTGGGTCGGTAAGGTCACTGTTTCATTCATAGTGTTGGAAACCCCGCCATTTGGCGAGCATGACTTACAGCCGATTCGAGAGATGGATGCATGACATGTGATTTTCAGTCGTTTCCTTGCAGCGATCATTCTAGAAACACATGCTCTGTCAATCTCACACAGCCTTCCTGTGACTGATTGTCGCTGCAGCTTGAGAGGTAGGGAAGATGACTTTCAAAGTGTTAGCTAACTGTATAATGTGGAAGTCCCCGCGCCAAACTCACTAGTATTGCACCCCGATCAAATAAGTCAAATACAGCGTTCGTATTTGACTATTTGGCTCGCTGAAATCGACGTATTTGTTTATTTGACTCTATTTATAAATATTTAACTTATTTATTAGATAATAAAGCCCTTACGATAGTCAGGGACTCACCTATTACCCAGAATCGTTAGTATTAACGCCGTTAATACCCTAATATAGCCCTCCTAATTAAATAGCCCCTCGATAAAGCTAGTTATTAAGGTACTAAAGCTCTTCTAACGTCTCTAGAGCTATTCTAGCCCTCTATAACGTTATCGTTAACTTCGCGAGACTAAACGCCCTCTCGCAGTCTGCCGATATTATAGGTATTACTAAGATATCGAGAGCGAGCTTACTAATAGTAGGATACGTCTCCTAGCGCCCGTTCTACTAAGTAATAGGATCCTTAATACTAGACTCTTATAATAGATCGAGTCGAAGGTATCGATCGAGCTTAGAGTTAGGTATTATAGCTCTCTAACGCCTATTCTATACCTAGTCGTCGAAATTTAATAAAGGCGTTATAGGTTAAAGTATTCGGAGCTAGTTAAATCCGTTTTATTCTTAACTTTAGGGGTAATCTAACGAAGCGGAAGTAAAAGAATAGTAATATTAGTATTCCTATTAATAATATAAGCCTACGCGTATATTATAAACCTAGATAAGCTATTTAGGGCTCGATTACTATACTTTAAGCTATTAGATACTAAGGCTAGAGTAGAGGATAATAGTAACTATATAGAGAGGAGACTCTCTAAGCTTTATATAGTATTAGTTAAGCTTCTATTATACGTTAGTAATAGAGAGACGGAAGTAATAGTATAAGTCTTTACTAAGGGCGTTAATACGTTATAGGATATTAGTATATTCGCTACGGATATAGTCTAGAAGTACTTAAATAAATAGAGGTAATAAATATTATTAATTCTATTACCTTTATATATACTAGCGAGACTTCGAAGAGTCTTAGCTTCTCTACTATTAACTACTATTATCTATATCGTCGAAGAACGTCTTCTACTCCTCTATTCTCTCGAGGATATATTCTATCCTAACGAGAACTTCCTAGAGCGCGCTATAGCTCCCCTACTTACTCTATCCTTACGTCCTTATTATTTATCGATAGAGGGGTTTAAGGGTAATATAGAGTTCCGTTAGGAGGCGCTAATCTTCGGGTTAGAGGTAGTCTTCGATAGAAACTCGCTTATATAGATCGACTTCGCCTATATTCTATATAAGAAAGCTTTAGATATTGCCCTTCTTCTTTAGAGCTCGATTAAGTATAAAGTATATTAAATTCTATCGAGTATCGTTATTAAGTACTAACTTAAGTTCTATTACTATTTATTAATAAAGGAGAAAGTCTCTTTCTTAAGCTACTTCTACTATAATATATTAGAAGTACTAGCTTAGCTATAGAGAAGATCTTACTTACTAAACGATATTATAAAGCTTTTTAATAAGTCCCTTCTTCTACTAGAGTTAAAGAACGCTATTAAGATTATCTATATTATCGAGAGACTAAGACTCTTATTTAAAAGTCTTACTATTATTACTATATAAGAACGCGCGACTAATAAGGTTTAAGATATAACTATAGTAGCGTATCCGCCGCTTAGTAATATCCTCGTAGTATAGCTTAGGTTATAGAAGTTAGAAGAGGTCGTAGGAATATACGTCGTTTATTAACGCGTTATCGGATACTATAACGCTAACGAGGTCGATAATATCCTAATCTCTTATAACCTCTATAATAGTATTAGCCGTAATATTACTTATATAGGTACTAGGTTACTTATAGAGTATAAGAAGGCGTTATTATAGTTATCTATATTCGTTAATATAGTACGCAGATACTACGAGGATTATAATTTAATTCGGAGAGGTCTAGTAGTCGTAGGAGAGGTAAATCTTCGTAAGAAATACTCGTAGCTTAGCCTATACCTATCTCTTCTTACTAACGAAGACGCTACTTAGTCTCTTTCGTAGACTATTCCGACTCTAGAGTAGGTTATCGGATACTTAAGGATTTAGCTTCGAGAGTAATCGACGTATAAACGGGTTATTATATACGTTAAACGCCTAGTTTATAGTAATAACGAAGCTAAGAGCGAGCTCTTCGAGTACCTCTAACTAAGCTCTTAGAATAGTAATAGAACGCTATTATAGAGGGAGAGGTATATTAGATAGGCTTAGAGAGGAGTCTTTAATAGAAGAATTCTCGAATATCCTATACTTCTTCCTAAGATAAAGACCCGTAGAGGTCGTAGTAGAGGCCTTAAAGAGCGTTAGATCTCGTCTCTTATTATAGAGACTATAGACCTAGAAGCTATTACTAGTAGTATTTACCGTATTAAGTAGCTTAGTTATAAAGATCCTATAATCCCTAATCTAGCTTATACGGCCTCTAGAGCCCTTCCTCGTAATAATCGCGTCGAGAGTAAAGCGCCGGCCGTAGTAAATTGCCGTAGGGAGGTCGGAACTAGACTGCGTTAGGCGTGAAAGTTAGGTTCGAATTAAGTCTAGCAGACGCGCCCTAAAGACTATTATAGATATATCGATAATAGTAGTAGTAGTAGCGATAGCTTTAATAGCATAGGTAGTATCGTAGTAATATTATATAAGGATATGACTAAGGGTCTGAATCGGGTTCACGGAGAGTCGGTCCGCCGAGCGTACGCAGGTAGGTTGGATATTATTCGTAGACTTAAACTTACTAAGTTTACTCTTATGATCTTTGCCTTCTGGATTCGAGAGTACTCGAATCTTAGCTTAGTCAGCGCCTAGCTCTCGCCGACTGCTCGCCGAGGTATAGCCGGGGATCTTCTAGCTTCTAGATGCTCCTTCTTATAACTATTCCCCTTCCCTAAATCGTTAGTCCCTGATAATATAATAGTCCCTTAGTTTCGGGCCTATTAGGAGTCTATTTCTATTATTTCCTATTATTAGTTGCGTCCCTGAAATTCTGCTTCCTTTTACTATTCGGTCGGTGCTTAGTTTGCGATATTTAAAGCGTTATTTTCCTCCTTCGTTTTCCTACGTCCCCTCCTATTAATAATAGTCCCCTATTATTCTAGGTCGGGCAGTTACCGAGGGTTAGCGGTTGCCTCGTCGGCAGCCGTTAAATTATTAGTAGTTAAATTAGTAGCTATTGAATTATTAGGATAGGTCGTCGCCGTTATCGTTCTTACCGCCTCTAGCCTCTTCTACTAGTTCTATAAATAGAGGTCCTCTTCCTCTCTTCTAGTAGTTAGTTTCTTCCTCTAATAATAATAACTAATAACTACTCGCAGAGTCTTCGGCCTCTGCTTTTTAATTAATCTTCTTTAGTTCTTCTATTCCCTCTTAACTAATATATCCGTTATCCCTATAGTTACTCGCCTATTTAAAGGCTTCCGCTATAATAAGGTACGTAGCTAGGGTCGCTATTAGAGCAGTACTCCTTATATTACTTACCTAACTTAGCTTTATGCTAATCCCGACGTTATTTACGTCTATAATAAGAAGAGCCCTAATAAGTATACTATATATTACTTTAAGAAGGCTAAGTATACTACTATAAGTTCGCCTTTCCTTCGCCTTACTTTTCCCTTTCTAACTTCCTCCTTCTAGATTCCCTAAGCCGTCCTTAGAGCGGCTTAGACGTACTAGCTTTAGGTTAAGACTTTTACGCGCACTCAGCGACGCGATCCGAATACTCTACGCCCTATCGCTCGTTTCCGTTTCCTTTATTATCTTTTAGCTTTTAGCTATTCTTAGAACGGTCTCTTTAGCTAAATACTCGATCCTAGCGGCGTTAGAGCGCTCTCTAGTAATACGCTCGCCTAGCGTCTAGCTTAGCTCTAGATTAAGGAGGCTGCCTATAATCGCGAGTAGGCTATAACGGCTTACGAGCTTAATATAAGTTTTACTTCCCCTTCCTTCCTTTCGTATACTATTCGCTAACTTTTCGTTAGCGTCGCTATAGTAGCGATTATTCTCCCTCGGCTTCTTCTATCGGCCGTTACTATAAGGTTACCTAGCCTTAATACCTTCGCGACCTTCGCCGAGCTAACGCCGTGCTTACGCTCCTATCCGACCTTAGTAGCGTCGTTTCGACTCCCGTAGATAGTAAGGGGGGTCGTTTAGACTTCCCCTATATAAGTAGCGACTTTTAGGAGGTTACTAACCCCTTAGTATATTCCAATAATACTACGCCTATTAACTATAAGTAGTACGTAGGTATACCGACTATGCGCCGCCCCGGCTAAGCTACTATAGTTATAGGTAGTCGCCCTAGTAGTTCTCTTAGGTCTAGAAATAGTTCGGTTACCGAGGAGGATAGCGAAGGCTCGCCTATCGGTATTTACGTCTTTAGTAGTAACTTTCAGGCGTCTAGCAGTATCGGTAGTACTAGTAGGTTTAGTAGTTTCGACGACTAGTCGGTAATAGTTCGGGTAGTAATCTTCCCCCCTTTAGTAGTCTTATATTCGAGATACGATTAATTATCCTATTTTATATACTTTCTTTTTAGCTATTATA
Organism: Verticillium nubilum; assembly: GCA_002851675.1. Taxonomy (NCBI): domain Eukaryota; kingdom Fungi; phylum Ascomycota; class Sordariomycetes; order Glomerellales; family Plectosphaerellaceae; genus Verticillium; species Verticillium nubilum. The sequence goes on from NMXI01000013.1 coordinate 187,730, forward strand.
TATACCTAGCGAGTAGTGCGCGACTATTCTATAGGTAAGGCTCTAGTTCCTAGGTATTATATTCTACTAGCCAGCCTTTCTATTTAACTATAAAGAAGGTTTAGTCCCTATCCTTCTTATAGGCGACGATATCTTCGACCTCCTACTCTTCTTAGTCTTCCTCTAATTCTAGTAGCGTATCGGCGATATCTTTACGCCCTATCCACGGTTCTAAGAGGGATACCGAAAAGACGTCGTATATTCTAGAGTATTTTTCAGGGAGCTATACCCTATAGGCATTCTACTTAATACGCTCGACGACTAGTACGCGAATATATTACAGGGCTAGTTTCCGTTATCCTACTTTAAACTTAAAGTTCCTCGTAGAGAGTCCTACGCAGTCGCCGATAGTAAGCTATAGCGGTTAGTACCGCTTATTATAGTACTTAGCCTAGCTATCTTTAGCGTATTACTAGGTTTCTACTATACGTCGCCTAGTCTCAGTAACTTTCGCTAAGCGTTCGCGGATACCTTCGACGATATTCCTCGTTATTAATAGTACGAATTCGATTACTCGAGGGTAGTATCCTATAAGTACCTTAAATAGTAATACTCTAATAGTCGCGTTTCTAGTATTATTATAGGCGAACTCTGCCTCTAGGAGTTATACTACCTACGTATTCGGCTTATGCCCGTAGACCTTTCGGAGGTAGGATTCTAGTTCTTAGTTAACCCTCTCTATCTGCCTATCCGTCTATAGATACTAAGCCGTCGATATTCGACGCTTAATCTGCATTTCCTTATAGAAGTCTGCCTAGAATTAGCTCGTAATAAGCTTATCCCTATCGCTTAGGATCCCCTCTAGGGTCCTAAACCTATACTCTATCCTATTATATAGAATAGCAGCTAACTCTACGGTATTCAGCCGCCGAGTAGTCGGGATAAACTAGCTTATCTTAGTTATACGGTCTACGATAACTAAGATCGTATCGTAGATATGCCTATCGTTCGTCGTACTCTCGGGCAGTCCCGTAACGAAGTCTAAACTAATCTCTTAGAATAGGTAAGATAGTAACAGTAGTAGTTATAAAAGTCTATATAGCTTATACCTCGGGATTCTAGAGCCCTAGTATACTAGATACTCGGCGATATACGCGCGGACGTCTTCCGTTAGATATCTCTAGTAAAACTTTCGCGTTATTAATTCTACCGTACGGTTAGCGCCTAAGTAGCTAACTCGCGGATTATCGTAGTATATTCGTAGTAGTTCCTCTTATAGGGAAGCTTCCTCGGGAATTATAAGTCTCTTTCGATACTATAATATCCTATTATTATCTAGGCTATAACCCGCCTTTAACCCGGCTTTTAATCGCAGAGCTTTCGTAATATCCCGATAGAGGTCGTTAGAGGCCTATAGTCCTCTTACTATATATTCTAGGTCTTCGCTTAGCCGTATTAATAGTACCGTTTCGCCCGCTATAAGTTCTCTTATAATAGGGCGTAGGATAAATTAGTCCGGAATTCTAATTTCCCTAGCTACGCTCGAGTCCTCAGAGCCCTCGGGCTCTCCTCGGCTAGCATCCGCGCTCTCCCTGCTCCTTCTTAGATAGCTAGGTATATCGGCGGCAGTCTTATACCGTAGACTACTCGTCCTATAGTTAGCCCTTATACTAGGTACGTTACTACCCGAGATAGAGGTATCTCGGTAACTATAGCTCTTCGAGCTCTCGGCCTATCTCTTCTAGAGACGTATCTTTACCGCGTACACGTATACTTCGCCGGCTACTCCGCGAGCGCTTAGCTTCGCGATCCTTACTTAGAGGTCTTTAGGTAACTTATTAACTAGACTTAGCTTCTTTACTAATATAAGCAGGACGTTATTTATATTAGGGTCGCCCTCTATATAATCTAGTCTCCTAGAGAGTCCGTCTACGGGGTTAGTAGCCCCTAGCCTATATTAAATCTTAAAGTCGAATATAGTAAGTCTATATACCTATCTAGCGAGGCGTCCGCGAACGTCCCGCGCTAGTACTTATATAACTTTCTTTAATACCTAGTAGTCTATTAGTACTACGAGCTTTTACTAGAGTCCGCCTACGTAGTAGCTCTAGTACTCTAGGCTCTCGACGATAGTAAGTAACTCTTACTATCCTATACCCTATCGCGTTTCTGCGTCGTCTAATTTACGCAACTAGTAGGTAACGGGATACTAGCTCGTACCGTACTTCTATAAGTAAATCCCGGAGATAGCTTTTACCGATATATCCGTTTTAATCCTCGTATCGAGGCGTATATTATAATAGCGTAATATAGTCGCCGACTAGAAAGCGAGCTTAAGCTCTTTTAATGCCTAATCTATTTCCTCCCCCTAGGTAAAGTCTCCCGACTTTATACCTTTCTAGCTCCCTTTCAGCGCTACTATTAGGGGCCTTACGAGATAGGAATATTTAGGGATAAACTTTCTATAGAAGTTTATAAATCCTAGGAATACTTAGATATCCTTAAATATCTTAGGCGTAGGCTATTCGGTAATAGCTCGCACGCGCTTAGCGTCTATCCTAACGCCTTCGTTACTTACGATAAAGCCTAGGAACTTAGTTTCCTTTTTATAGAACTCGCACTTAGAGAGTTTCGTAAATAGCTCGGTATCCTTTAGCCGCTATAATACGCGTTTTAATAACGCTATATATTCCTCGCGTATCCTTAAATAGATAAGGATATTATCTAAGTAGATAATATATTCCGTATTAAGGAGGTCGGTAAGCGCTTAGTAAATATACGCTTAGAATATAGCTAGTATATTAGTTAGCCCGAATAGTATAACTATATACTCGAAGTATCCGTAACGAGTTCGGAATATAGTCTTCTACTAATCGCTCTTCTTAATAGCGATTCTATAGTATACCTCTCTAAGGTCGATCTTTAAAATCTACTCAGCGCCTACTAGGCAATCGAGTAGCTCCCTAATTAGTAGGAGTAGGTAGCGGTTTTTAATCGTTACCTCGTTCAGCCCGTAGTAGTCTACGCAGAGGCGAATAGTACCGTCTTTCTTAGGTATAAATAGGATAGGTGCCCCTACTAGGCTAGTAGAGTATTTAATTCTTCCGTTTACGAGGTTCTCCTCGATATATTCGGCGAGCGTTTATAGCTAGTTAGCCGATAATAGGTATATGCCCTTATAAGGTGCTATAGCGCCCTCCTAGAGTACGATTTTATATACGGTATTACTTAAAAGTAAGAGCTTCTTTACTAACTACTCGTCGAAGACGGCTTCGTACTCTTAGAGCTCTTCTAGGACTAATTATCCTAGCTCTTCGTCTTCGTCGTCTAATATTAGGATTAGCTTCTCTACCGAAAGGATGCCTATAATATAGCGAACGTATACCTTTCCGTCTCCTAATATAACCTTATCGATAAAGGATTCCGGGGTTATAATTAAGATTTTATCGTAATACTAGCTATTCGTTACTATCTTAATAATAATGCCTTCTAGGCCTATAGACTTCTATCCTAGTAGTAGTAGGGGTTCGCTATCTAGTCGGATAATAGTAACGAATACTCGGCGTACCCTACGCGAGTAGCCGTATCGGTCTAGGAGAAAGAATATTAGCTAATAGGCCTTCCTATCTTTAATAGGTAACCTAGTAATACCGATAATATCTAGTATTTTAAGCTCCGAGGCGGGCTTTAATGCTAGCCGCTCTACGAAAGCTTCGCTAATAAGGTCTATCTATAAGTAGGTATCTATATCTACTACTACTTCGACTTCTATACCCGAATAGATAACGATAGCTCGCCCTTAGGCTATCGGCCTAATAACTACCGATATAAGTTCTAGTATTACGTATATCGGGGTCTCCGCAACGCCTACTCGTTTTCCGGAACTTCTCCGATAACTTTACTAGGGACGCGTACTACGCGAACTATCGCCGAATTACCTCGGCCTCCTTAGTAGGAGTTCCCCTTATAGCTATTTCCTCGGTATAATCCCCCTTAATAGGCGCCTCCCTCGTCCTTCTACGGATAATCTAGGGAGTAGTATAGTCCTCTATACTTATAATATTTAATATAAGGGGGGACTGCCTTACCTTCGCCGTAAAGGCGGCGGCTTTCTGGCTTCCTATCTAACCCCCGCTCTCGCTAGCGATAATCGCCCCGGGTATACGGCTTATCGCCGTCCCGTCTACGCCTATCTAGCACGCGTCTACTATTATAGTCTCTCTTCTAGTAGCCTCTTCGGGTTACCTCCTAGAGTCTTTCCGCGTACTCTATAATCTCCCGAGCCTCGACTTATAGGATATCTTACTTCTACGCCTCGTCTTTCAGTTCCTTAGTAAGGCCCCTAAAGAATGCGAATACTTAGGCTTCCCCTATCGAGGGTTCGCCGATAGTATAGTAGAGCCCCTCCTATTCCTAATAATACTTTATTAGCCCTTAGTCGTCTTTCTAACGATACCTAGCGATAGCTTCCCGAAGGTTCTACTTCTAGAGGGCTAGTACTAAATATTATTATCGTATAAATATAATAAAGTCTTCCTAGGTAACCTCGGTAGTCTATCCTAACTCTAGAGTTCTTTTAGCGAGGCCTTTACGATAGGAGTACTAGGATTCCTATAGTATCCTTCCGAGCTATCCTCTAGCCTACTAGATTCGCTATATAGTACTCGCTTCTAGTTATTATACCTCGTAGACCTCTTAGATCTCGTCTAGCTAGTCTTCTCGTTCTCGCATAGTTGCATTCTCGTCGAGTCTACCGACGTTATACGCCGGTGCTTTCTCGTCGCGTCGCCGAATATATAGCCTTTCTTCGACGACTATTCTAGCTAATCTCTAGGTCTACTCCTAGAACTGCTTTAGGATATTAAGTATAAGGGTATTATTAACCTCGTCGGCTCGGGCTCTCCGGGGAGAGTTATCCCCCTAACTACTTCTACGACTTATCGTCGAGCGGTCGCGGCTATCGTATCTATCTCGGTACGTCGATTATATTTCGCTCGTAGTATTAGTAAGTAACCTAGATCGGCCCCTAGATCCTCGCCGAGCGGTCGGCCGGCTACTACTTCGTAACCGATAACGCGTCGTACGTCGTAACTCTTATTAAACGAGTTATTCGATATCCGCCTAGACGCCGAGGGGAGAGCGAGCGGAGTGCGCGTCTGCTCTGTCCTCCTAGTCTAGCATCTCTATATCTTATTCTCGGAGTTCCGCGTCCTCTTACTAGAGGTCGACGGTCTCTTAGCGGGTACTACGCGTAACTCGGTTCGATATCTCGTATTACTAATTCTCCTAGAGTAGGGTAGAAGTTTAAGAATTATAAGGATATAACTAAGGGTCTGAATCGGGTTCATAGAGAGTCGGTCCGCCGAGCGTACGCAGGTAGGTTAGATATTATTCGTAGACTTAAACTTACTAAGTTCACTCTTATGATCTTTGCCTTCTAGATTCGAGAGTACTCGAATCTTAGCTTAGTCAGCGCCCAGCTCTCGCCGACTACTCGCCGAGGTATAGCCGGGGATCTTCCGGCTTCTAGATGCTCCTTCTTATATATTATAGGTAAGTAACGTTATAGATAGTTCCGTTAGTAGAATTACTACTTTAGTAAGGGATTTACGCCTCGGTAATTTTTAGGGTAGGAGACGAAACTAGCTAATTAGTAGATTAATATATATAGGTCTTTTCCCCTATTAGTAATAGTAGTTAATAGCCTAATTAGTTAGGGTCTCTACTTTATTATAGAGGGTCTGGGTTCGATTCCTAGTATTAGCGTTTATATTGCCTATTATAAACTTCTATTTATAATAAGTAATATAAAGTTTTAATTAGCTTAGTTACTCTTTTTTTATAGGTCTCGAGTCTCGATATCTGTTTAAACGTTTACTAAATATCTAAATATTGTAAATCCATATATTTAGCTATTTAACTATAGGAAAATAGGTTATTTATTTAGTTATTTAATAATTTGACTTATTAGATTTGATCGGGGTGCATCACTGAAACTCACGGAGTTCGGCAACTTGAACGTGATCAGGCCTACTCGCGACCCATACAATTTGATCAGCGATATCGTCGCCCGTCACTTTAGACGTCAGCTCTGTCTCTGCGCTACCATTAGCGAAAGTTAAGGGCCCTAGACATACAAGGTGTCAACCCGTTGTACTCGTTCTCTGCGCGGAACTGATCGCCACGGTACCTGACGACGGAGAACTCAGTCTCAACCTTGCCTTCAAATCATCAGCATCATTTGACGAGGAAATTTAATGTGATTGAAAATGTTCAGATCAATCATACCCGGTTGTATCTCAGTGACTCTGATAGGGGTGTTAACCAACTCTTTGATGAGAGATGTTGAGAAAGCCTTCACTGCATGTTTCGCCGCGCAGTAGAGGGACCCTGTTCACTCACGTCAGCCATCGCTGCTGTTAATGATGCCAGACACGTGACTTGACGCCAACATAAGCTTCTTTCCCAGCAATCGAACCCAGGTCGATGATAGACTGCGATTCTGTGAGCAAGCGGCGCTAGGATGGAGCTCGAGAGGCACCTTACTCCTGAGGCTCTGCTGCTTCATAAATCGAACAATAGGCTGCGTCAAGCGGATGAGGCCGATCACTAAATCTCGTTAGACACAAAAATAATCCAGACAATTTCTAAAGCTGACCGTTGATGTTGATCATAGCTTCGATATCGTCATCTGGAGGTAGGTTTAGCCGTGGACTTCACGTCATGATTGAAACCCGCCTTGAAGCCATACCAATATTTGAAGTCCAAGTCAGCAAGGTGTATATCCTCATGTCAAGGCATGTCACGGAACGAACCTCCAACTTGCTCCCTCCCTCGTACCATACCAGCATTATTGACGAGACTGGCTCAGAGTTAGTACTCGGACTACCCAGTGAGTCCAGATTGTTCGGAGAGGCGTGCATATCAAGTTTTACATCTCGAATTTGATCCATCAGGCTCGCGATATCAGCCTTGGAAGCTAAATCAGCCTGGATAGTAATTACAAAGCGACCATCAGTACTACCAAGCACTTCCTTTTGCGCAGCAGTGCATTTCTCCTTCATCTCGGCAAGCCGTTCTGCTCTCCGTGCGACCAAGACAACATTTGCGCCGCAGCGGGCGAACAGCAGGGCAGTGGATGCGCCGATTCCGGTAGAAGCTCCGGTGATCAGGGCTAGCGAGCAGAGTCAGACACCACGATTTGTATAAATGCGATTCGGAGTACCTGTTTTGCCCCCAAAGGCTTCATCAAGTCAGTGGGCAGGCTCGGAAAGACGTGGGGGTGCCCTACCGTGAAGTAATGCCGAAGAAAGACATTGGTTATTGAATTTAGAGTATGAAATAAAAGGTACTTCGTGTGCCTCACGTTTTAAAGAAGAGCCTTCTCTATACCTTGCCACTTTTGAACTAAACGCTAAGAGTCTTTCGGTGTAAAGGCCAGTGGCTTAAAATCATGCCGAGGTGTGACGCCGAGACTTGGTGGTCGGTGACGAGATATCCGGATACCAGATTAGACATACGACGTCATTCTTCGCCCGCGAGACTCGTTCATTGTAGAAATGAAGCAATTGGGAAGCCCAAGACTGGCCATGAGACACGGCGAAGAATCTGGCAACCGCGAAAGCAATGCTTGCGACGCAAAAGCCTCACATCTCACATTCACACGTAATAGTCTCGGAGTTCATTAAGCGTATTAACTGGGCATTGAAATAATCACGTAGACGTTAATCATTCCGAAACACAGCTTGGCCTCAGGCGCAGATTTTGACATTGCAGTTAAAGTGACGATTTAATACGGAATACTCAATAGTCTATTATATATACGTAATATGCCTATCACGGGTTAAACCCGTAAGTTAGTATTAGGCATTCCGCAGCCTATACTATACCTAGGAGCGACACGACCGCGGACTCAAAGCCGCCTCGAGAAATAATTATATAAGAAGAAGGGCCGTATATACCGCGTATTACTACTTAGCCCCCTACTATACTCTCCTTTTCTCCTCTTATCCCCTCTCCTTCTATATTATAGGATAATTATACTTTTAGGCTTTACCCGCAAAGACTACTAGTAACTAGTCCTTAATAGTACACCTTATACTACTAAGTATAGAGAAGCGTCTAGTACTTTATAATGTATTAAAATTCTCTTATAATAGCTTAGTATATAATAGGTTTATAGTATATCAAAGTAGGGCGGGCAATAATTATCTAGTCAGAGCGGACGCAGGTAGCTAATATCGCATCTTAGAGTCGCTGCTTCGGCAAAGGCAAACTTATTACATAGGACACGATTTCATAGTCTATAGTACGCTATTAACCTCTAGTCAGGGGAACGGAGGGGTTCTAAGCCACGTAAGGGCTGCAGAGACGCTATTCAATTATATGCACGAGTAACCTTAGGTCCGAAATTGAGAGGTAAAGAATGCTTTAATTCCCAAGATTAGGTGTATTGCGAACCCGATCTAACTACCCCGTTCTGCTGATTATAGCTACGTGCATAGCCTCTCTTCGGCGCTACTCTCGCCCTTCCTGGTTTTAATATGCTCTGCTATGCATACCTCTGGCCACTGCTTTATATCCTACTAGTAGGTATTAGGATAGGCAGTTAGGACGAGACTCGGGCAATCGAGGTCATTTATAAATATCTACCTTAGGTTAATACGCTCGGACGAGGCAACCTTTATTAGCTATCGCGAGCCGTTCAAGCCTATAGCGCTCGGGAAACATGCTCGAGAATTATACGCCCGCCTTGACCTATTTGTGCCGCGAATATTATTTAACGTTGACTCTCGATTCGGATGGACAAGCTGTCGGCTAGAGATGAGATTGATAATCTCAGGGAACGCGAACGCGAACAACGTGCGTTTCATGCCTCCGGTCGGATGCCAGATCATGTTCCCATGCCGTTGCTACAATTTCTACAGCGCAACGACTTCCCATGACAACGTCAACATCATGAGCCAATCTCCAGCAATGGAGAACAGCCTTGCATTGGCAAAGATGCTCACCGCGAGCTCGTATTCTGGATTCACCGAAGTGTGCCCGCGCCGCAATGCGTAATTGTCTCACACTTTCCTGAATATAGGCTGTCGCTTCATCGGGCCGATGTCATTGTACTTTGGAAGCCATTCCCGGCTCAAAGTGTCTGAGTTCTAGCTGTTGAGAATCAAAAATCTGAGAAGAAATCCTGTATTGGCGTGCCGATCGTCATTTGTGGTGTATATAAGGCAGGTAACAAGTGCCTTGGCCGGGCAAGTTGCAGCTGTATCACACTCACTACTTCAACCTCTTCCTCATCACCAAAGTTCTTCCTCACTTCGCCGAAATTGGCACCGCCCTTTGACTATCTCAACATGTCGAACTCTGTGATCTCACCCTTTTCAGTGGATCTGCAGCATGTACAAGGTTTATCACTGGTGTTGGAATGGCTCAAATTGCAAGGCACGGAATCATCAGCAACGGTGGAAGCCGCAATCACGCATTTCAAGTCGAGCGGTGCGATATCGACATGGAGGTTCTTGTCGGACAGTCTGCCAGGATTGAGCCAGCACGACGAGATGCTCGACGACGCATCAGTCACCCTCGCCATGTACGCAAAAATTCGCGGCATAAAGAAAGACACTCAATGTCATGGCCTTGCGATGACTGTAAAGAGCACCTCCTGCCATTCTGCTGTCGGAGTGGGTCCCAAAACCCTCGGAGGACAACTATGGAAGCTCGACCCCGACTATTCTGCGGTCGCAAGCGGATGGAACGGACTTCAGCTCGTCGACATACCTCCCTGCCCGGCCTGGATTTGGCATGGAATAATGAAGAAAATTATTCCCGATGCTTTTTCGGACGAGGCCGCCTGTCTCCAGATGCTCAGCAGCGTGGATTATGATTTGGATCGCCGTCCAGAATGCAAGCAGGATTCGAGCATTCTCTGCGAGTAGCAAAGACGTGTCTTGGATCTCCTGAGAACGGTCTGCGCGGTCTCGCCCTCGCTGCTCTCCTCAGTTATGATATCCAGCAACTCGTCAGAATGCACCACGAACAGTGGATTCGTGAGCAGCATGGAGCATTCAACTTCGGGGACGTCGATATGAGTCCTGAAGAGAGCATCTGTCTTGCTGTAGGCGACTGTGGCGGACAAGGACCCTACGGTTATCAGGACGCCGAACAATATCGTTTGGGAAAACCAGCAATGTTCATCTCGATGGTCGTTGCCAGCTCCCACGACGTACTTTACGACATCTGCTCTCAAAATCGAGTTTCCAATATTCTATACGCTGCAGTCAAGGGAGGTTCCCTGGAGAACTGGCACACTGTCCTGGCACACTCAGTGATGGACTCAATTGCAGAGAGAATCAACCAGCTGAGGGAGGGTGAAACTCCTCTCTATGGTGACAGTGCGGCCTTCGGGACTGGTTGCTGGGCCCCTTTCAACGGACGCTACCGGAGTTTAGAGCGATACATCAAGTACTCGAAGTTGCTACAACAATCGACGCATCCAGATGCCGGAAAAGTCATGTCCCTCTCTCGCCAGCAACAGGTCTATCAAGACTACAACGTCACTCACAGCGACGTTGTTGTTTATTGGAAGCTCTCTATTGATAGTGAAGGGGTTCGACAAACAAGGCCACGCACTCTACATACCTACCCCGTCACAATGGATCAACGCATTTCCTCTGGGGATTCGGTACTGGAGGGTTTGGACATCTGTGGAAACTGCCATCGCCTACTCGCCGACAGGATCTCAAACGCACAGTACAGCGTCACTTCGGCTATCGACGTCAGCCCGTCAGTCACAAATGCTCAATCTGTACAATGGGCGTCGTTCCTCGTTCAGATAGCTAATTGGTGTATTGAGTCGCAAGTGTGTTCATCTTGCGCGGCATCGATTGGTATTAGGCTGGATGAGGTCGCTTTTCACGTCCTCGTCGAGTTGATGAGCAATGAGCCGAAGACTTCTGCCAAAGACTTCTTACTTGAGCAGTACATTGTCTGGTGCACTACCACAGCTCCCATTTCTATGGCTTCGATTCTCTCAGGATTTGATTTGAGAGCTCAGATCGTAATGGATCAAGGCGCAATGGGAGACAGGGATACTGTTGATTGCTAGACTATTGCTGTAACAGTCGAGTTCGGCTACGCGGATGCTCAGAGTCTTAGTATTCAGATTCAGGTCTTAGGCTCATTTCATTATCTTTTCTTTAGTTTTACGGAAATAGAAGCAGCATATACTAGCCCTATTGTTCAGCTGGTTGGTGCGTACAACCTTTACGAGCGGAAACCGAACACAGAAGGCAAATGGGTAATTGTTGCGCGCGCCCCTTTTGCTCCTCCCGAGAAGGCCTACGGACGCGATTGGACCTATCTCATCAACATGTCTTGTGCAAGGAAGCAGAACTTCGGTCAGCTTCGGTCAGCATATTCCGATTCGAGGTGGCTCAATTAAGGTGACAGGAGGTGGAGCAGCAGCGCACGCGCTGGTTAGCGATCACAAGCTCGAGGTGGATGGTGGAGAGATCAATCTCCCGGTTCTGGACCGTTTTGAGGTCGTCGTAATCAAATTTTCGTATGTTTCGCAGCATAAAGCTAGCCAAATTGATGACACTAGGCTTGGGTTTGTTCGAGGTTCCTCGCTTGCCGGTTTCTATAGAACAAGGCTGTTCATGTTAACGAACTTGGAACTCCCTTCACCAAGTACTCCCGAACCCGTCTGGTTCTAAGCTTTTAAAGATATTCATATTGGCGCTGCCGAATGGACATGTTTAGTTAACGCAGAATTGCCCCTTTTCGGCTCTCGGGCCACGCCATCGGAACATGGACGAAAGATTGATGAGAGACTGTGGGCAGCGCTTCTCTGCTGTAAGCCACATCATTTTCAATCGGCCCTCAGCGCACCAAAGCTCCCATAGTGGCGGCTCGCTTTCCATTTATTTCTTCTGCCGAAGATACAGGCAGGGTCCTTCAAATATGCTCTGGCTTCAGGCGGCGGACGCTAAGAATTGTCTTGACCCCTTTTGATGCTGGGTCGACGCTTTTGTGAGCCTTGGTTCGAGCCGCCAGCAACCATGATTTGCACTGCGGTCACTGTTCTGCACATATTAATTTTATTCCCCAGATGTAGCTGCTTCGCCCTGGTTTGGTCCTGCTTTCCTTCGCTGCTCTTCCGTCTTCTTGAGCACTGTCACTCGTTTTCATTGCGCCTTCGCTGTGCAGTGTGCGGAATCGTAGCATCTGGATCGATTAAGAGGGCCATAATGATGGGGCCCAGGCTTTTTATCCTTGCTTCACCGCCACTTCTGGCCTCCAACGTCGGAGCCATCTATTCTTCATCAGTTCAGACGGAGGGCACACTCAGTTTTCCCCTCAGGGCCTCCGTCTCCAAGGCCATCGATAAGCGCCAGCAAGATGTCGGTGTCGCAAGCCAAATTTTTGGCACTCTTTACACCATCGACATTCGGTTGGGAACTCCCAGCCAGACAGTCAGTGTCCAGCTGGACACATGGTCCGACGAGCTATGGGTCAACCCCGTCTGCTCGAAGTCTTCGAATCCTTCTTTTTGCGCTTCTGCGCAACGCTTCACCCTCAGCGCGACTTTGGTGGACTACACTACGGCGTTCAAGGTGGCACCACGACGGCTGTAGGCTACAGCAACTGGGAATGCGTTGGCGATTTCGTGACTCTAGGATGTGAGTCCATCTCAATCCATCTTCTGGATCATGCTCCGATCTGACATTGGGCAGCCGGTCGGATCGACCAGCAGAGTTTCGGCGCTGCCTACGATAGTTCCGGTTACATCACGGGCGTAATGGGTGCGCCCCTTCGGTGAATGGATGGGACAGCCCTTACCCTTTCGTTCTGGATAACCTCGTGAGCCAGAGTATCATCAACAGCAGAGCCTTCAGTTTGGACCTGCGCAACATCGACAGTGACGATGGTAAGTTTCGAGACTCGGGGTAGCACTGCTTTCCATCTTGGGTGGGAACTAATGATCGCTAATGACGCTCTAGGTGCTGAGGTTTTCGGCGGCGTCGACACTTTGAGGTATACAGGATCTCTGCAGAAGATTTCCGTCGTTCCGGCTGCAGCTTCGCCCGATGGTTTCACTCGGTATGTTGTATTGAATGTACAAGCCAGTACCTAGTTCGTACTCACGCGACGATAGTTACTGGGTCAACACGAACGGCACCACCGTATCGCCTAAGGGCAGCCTTAACGCTGTTGTTCCTACCAGCGGCTCTCAGGCATTCTTTCTGAGCAGCGGTTCAACTTTGAGCGGATTCCCCGGTCCCTGTTCGACAGCGTTCTCGCCGCCTTCCCCGAAGCCACGGCCATCACGGGGAGCAACCAATATACCATCGACTGTTCCGTTGCCGAAGAGGACGGTTCTCTCAGCTTCTCCTTCGGAGGAGCCGTGGTTGAGGTCCCACTCCGCAATTTCATCTGGCGCCAGTCAGGAACGTGCTTCCTCGGCACCTTCCGTTCTGACGGTTTGTAGATCCCCCGCTCTGTAGCCTTTGTGCTGAAGACTATGATGCTGACAGTGCACCGATGACAGCATTCCCTGTCCTAGGTGCCAGTTTCTTGAGGGCCGCTCATGTTGTTTTCGATTGGGATAATAGGGAGGTCCACATTGGCAACTCGGTCCGCGTACGGTATTGTGGAACAAACATAGTAGCCATCAGTAGAGGCGCCAATGCTGTTCCCGCGATCGTTGGGACCTGTAGAGAGACTCCCCCTGTCTCTTCGGCGTCAGTTTCTGTTCCTGCTTCGTCGGCGCCTGTTTCGTCGCCTGTTTCTGTACGAGTCTCCTCGCCGGCTTTATCGCTAATCTCTCTGCCAGCCTCTTCTGACATATCCGTACCAGCATCATCACCCACTTCGGAACTCATTTCGGCCTCCAGCATAGACCCTTCCTCAGTATGGTTCAATGACCAATCCCCCGGTTCAGAGCACAACAATCACTGCCACCCTGACATCACAATCACTTCCAGTCATGGTGGCGATCCCTACTGCACCATCGGCAAGGTCACGACTGAGGTTGTCACGAGGCACAGAGCATTTTGCCCGGAGACAACGGCTACCTACACTCTGCCCGCCACACACCGCTGGTCACGGCGCGCAGAAGTCGGGCCAAGGAGAATCCGTGCGCATCATCACCGTCATGCCGGCTCCAAGCCGCTCTTCACCGGTGGAAGCACCCGGATACTCGGGCACGGGGGTTACCAGCGGCTCCTCAGCGCACGACACGAACGGCCCTCCCTCGGTAGCATACAGCAGCGGTGTGCATGGTGCGGACAGCTCTTATTCTTACTCCCAAGTCTACGCATCCCAATCAGCCTCTGAGACTGACAAGTACGTACCAACTGGCAAGACGGCAGTCTCGCCCACGCCGGCCAACGAGCCCCACGCCGGCCAACGAGCCCTACGCCGTGTTCACGACAATTGCTACGACCTATGCTGGCCAGTACCTAAGCAGTCCTGTTTCCGGGGACGACGTGGTTGAGGCAGCCGCAGCCTCACTGCATGGTTCCTCGGCCGTGTTGGTTCTCGGTGCAGCGGTCGCGGCATTCGCTTTGCTGTAGAAACCTGCCAAATGAGCGTCATTAAAAGGTATTCCAGGGCTTGGCACCTGGAAAGTCAGTAAAAGCAGCATGTTGACAGCACTTGTAGACTTTTGTCAGCGTTGAGGTATCCCGTAAATAGCAGTCAATATGTCGTTGGTCATTGTTGTACAAGCTTCGCCGCCCGAAACCGTCGACATTGACAACAAGAGGTGGCAATGTCAAGATGCTACAGATCCTTTTCAAAGGCAACAGCCCAAGCGGCGCAGAGCGCAATATACAAGGCAAAGGTGACCCAGAAACAAGGAAAGAGGCAAGTATTCTTGTATTAGACCACAACCTACGGCAGTGTGGGAATCTCGCGGCTTCTCTGCGTGGAATCCAGACATCATCTACGTTCTGAAGGGCTTGTAAGCAAACACCAGAAAATGAGACGATGCAGTCTCGATCTACTCGGCCAGGTCTAACCGTGAGACAACGGCGTGATTGATGTGCAGGGTGAATGTCGGAATCAGGAAGACCCAATTCAAGGGCTCGTGGCAGTCAAGGCGATAGGATCGTCCAGCTCCCACATTGGCAAAGCAGCACATCACAACCAAACGAAGAACATTGCACGTCGCAGACAACATTCAAATTCATCGAGCTCAGTCCCTTCAACAAGCAGTACATTGACAGTCATCTCATTGCTCGCTATCGCGTTCGTTTCCGCGGCCGTAACTGTCGTAAGTCGTGTGAACCATCATTTCCCTCCGCTCGCTCCCCAGCATCTCTCATCTTCTCGGCGTCACACTCCGTTCAGCGCCACCTGCACTGCAGTTGAATATTTACACAGCGTATTCAGTTCGTGACCTCGGCACCTACGCAGCCTACACCAGCCCCTTGCGGAAGAACTTCTCAAGCTCATCTTTCTTATCCGCAATCTCAATCTTCACCAGCAGCGCACACTTGGTCTCCTGCCCCTTGAGGTCCAACATGCGAATAAAAGTCCACTCGCCCGTCGTGTAAAGCAGCCTAACAGCCGCGACGGCGAAAATCGGATTCGACGCCCAGGAATCATCACTCTTGATGAGCAACCTCAGGAAAACAAGCGGGTTCTCCTCATACTCCCACTCGAGCACCTCGTCCCAGATGGGGTCGTTCGCAGGCGGGTTCTTCTCGTCCTTGTGCAGGAACCCGAGCTTGTGCTGCCTGTACCCTGACGTCTTGCGCTTGGGCGGCTTGTTGGACATGTCGTCCGGGTGGACGAGCGTGCAGGTGAGGTAGGGTTTGATGTCGTCTGCGGCGCGGCCTTCGGGGAGGGGCACGTCGGAGGCGCCGGCGACGTGGAGGCGAAGCTTCTTCTTGCGGTGGTGGAGTGTCAGCTGGCCGTCGCCGCCGGAGCGAATGGCGGAGGGCTTGAGCACGTAGCCGTCCGTTCCGCTGAAGAGGGCCTCGTTGATCTGCATTGCGGCGCCGAACGTCTGCCAGTTGAGGGCGCAGATCTGGGCGCCAACACCCCAGAAGGGCACGGGCTTCAGGTTGCGCGAGGAGATGCGCGTCCCCTTGGGGTAGACGCGCATGAGGTGTTTGGAGTTGTGGGTTGCGATGCGGTAGCTCTGCGAGGGTAGGTGAGAGCCGAGGCCAGACTCGGAGACGTTGATGAGGTGGTGGTGGGGGCCGACGAACTGGCCGCCGGGGTCGAACCACGAGTTGTTCGGCGGCTTGACGGACTGGGCGTAGACGCCGAGGTCGGATAGCTCGGGGATGATGACGGCTGAGGGAGCGGCCGTGTGCTTCTTCTCGTGCCATACCTTACGGGCTGCCTTTTCATCCTCGGCCTCGTCTTCATCGCTGCTGCTGATGCTGTCCGAGTCGGACTTTTCGTCGGGGTAGTGGTACTCGACGATGACGGCGATTTTGGAGCCCAGTTCAGCGAGGGTAACGTGTTCGCCGGAGCCTTCCTGCTCTCGATGGCCCTCTTCGCGGATGGCTTTGCTGAGGAGTCGATCGCCGAGGACTTCCTTCATGATCTCAACGAGACGCAGCTGGCCATGAGGTTCGCAGTGGTTTTCGAGGGAGAGAAGAATGGGCGCTGCTTGCCAACCGGCCTCGGTATGGTTCTTAGCCTCCTCCGTCTCCTGGTCGTGCACATCGCGGATGGCCTCGCAGACGGCCCGGAAGGGAATGTTGGAAGTCAGGGTCCAGCCGTGGGTGACCTTCGGTTCGTCCTTGTTGTCGTTGTTATCCCAAGCGTCAATCTCAACACAACGGGAGCCGGCCTTGAGAGCCGTCTCGTAGGCCGTCGCGCATGAGCTTCCGTAAAGCTGATGGGCCAGGAGGTACGTGTTGTGGCTCGAGCTGACAAAATAATCAGGGAGGGCATGCGATCGGTCGGTTACCTCAGCAGGGACGCTGATGTGCGGTTTGAGAATCAGATCCCGGAGCGCCGGTGAAACGACGTCGTCTGTATCCAGGTTGATCTCGTTCTTGGGCAGGATCCCGTGCTCGGCGATGTAAGCCTTGATGGCATGGCTGACGCGAAGCTGGTGCTTCAGGGCGGTATCGCGAGCGCCGTGGCCTCCACCGGCGAGAGTAGCGGTTCCGACCTCTTCACCGTCATCTTCGGTGTCCTCCTCGTGGGTTCGGCCCGCAAAGGGGTTCAGTTTGGCCATGCCAGAGGTGAGGATCGACGCCATGGTGGTGCAATGTGCAATGCAATGCGGTGTGGTGCAGATGCGGGCCGCGGTCGTACAGTGGGGTAGGGCCAAATGAAGTATCGATCGAAAGCTCCAGTCAAAACGAATCGCAATCGACAGGGAGAATATCGATGACAGGAGACGCAGCGAGTCTTAAATGGATGAATGCATTGCAATTGATTGATGACGATGAGCTGGATGAGGTGCAAGATGTGGAAAGTACGCAAGCTCGTGGAGGGGGAGGGGTCACCAAGGAGCTCTCAGGAGCTTGAGAGCCAATCGGAAGCTTGGAGCACAGCATCAGTACGTACTGGCCACGTACGTCATTCTTGGCAGCAGCTGGGGCCAGCTGGGCATAATGTCAGTAGCTGCCAGCCGGTGACAGTTGGGTGCAAAACCAGGGCCACCTTGGTGGTGAGGAGGAAGATGCCTGTGTAGGCTTAAAGTAACACACAACCAAGTCCTGGAGGCAGGCAGAGCCTGCTGCTTTCCTCTTTTTAAGTTAGGTTAGAATAATAATTACAAGAGAGTCTTCGTGTGATGGTTCCATGGCGAGGTATAACAGCTTGGAATTCCAGGCAGCGCAACAGAACTTACATTGACTTGCTCTTTTTTCCAACCAGGGGACCGATTGACCGCTCAGCTGACGTTCACAATTTCACGGTCGCGCCGAACTCCAAGTGAACAACACATCATGATCACGAGCGTTAGATCAGTTGAACAGTGTTCGGCTGGTTAATGATGTTCGAATTTTCAGCCTATCGAATCACACCACAAGGGGACTTCGCTATTCCTATTTCATTCTTGTTCCAATCTTCTTCTTTTCCCTTCTTCGTCCCTTTCGCATCATGATCGCACACTCATATTTCAACCTTCACACACGCAAGCGCGAGACAACTGAAGCCAGGGTCGCAATCGGTGGAGAGGAAACACCTGAAGTTGGGAACAACACAGGCAAAGAACGAGAGCACTTGCAGGCAGACGAGGCCGCCGTCGCATTCATTGTTGCAGCGATCCGTCGGCGGGGCGGGGTCGCAGTTGTTGGTAACAGTGTTGCAGACCTGCTGAGCTGTACAAGCGTTGTTGCAGTTGTTGACTGGAAGAGGGTCACAGTTGTTCGTAACAGTGTTGCAGACCTGCTGTGCTGTACAAGCGTTGTTGCAATTGTTGACTGGGAGGGGATCGCATACGTTGGTGACCGTATTGCAGACCTCCTGGGCAGTGCAAGCATTGTTACAGTTATTGACTGGTAGGGGATCGCATACGTTGGTGACCGTATTGCAAACCTCCTGGGCTGTACAGGCGTTGTTACAGTTGTTGACTGGGAGGGGGTCGCATACGTTGGTGACCGTATTGCAAACCTCCTGGGCTGTACAGGCGTTGTTACAGTTGTTGACTGGTAGGGGGTCGCACACGTTGGTAACCGTATTGCAAACCTCCTGGGCTGTACAGGCGTTGTTACAGTTGTTGACTGGGAGGGGGTCGCACACGTTGGTGACCGTATTGCAAACCTCCTGCGCTGTACAGGCGTTGTTACAGTTGTTAACTGGGAGGGGATCGCAAACGTTGGTGACCGTATTGCAGACCTCCTGCGCAGTGCAAGCATTGTTACAGTTGTTAACTGGTAGGGGATCGCATACGTTGGTGACCGTATTACAGACCTCTTGGGCTGTACAGGCGTTATTGCAGTTATTAACTGGTAGGGGATCGCAAACGTTGGTAACCGTATTGCAGACCTCCTGCGCAGTGCAAGCGTTGTTACAGTTGTTGACTGGAAGAGGGTCGCAAACGTTGGTAACAGTGTTACAAACCTCCTGCGCAGTGCAAGCATTGTTACAGTTGTTAACTGGGAGGGGATCACAAACGTTGGTAACAGTGTTACAAACCTCCTGCGCAGTGCAAGCATTGTTACAGTTGTTAACTGGGAGGGGATCGCAAACGTTGGTGACCGTATTGCAGACCTCCTGCGCAGTGCAAGCGTTGTTACAGTTGTTGACTGGAAGAGGGTCGCAAACGTTGGTAACAGTGTTACAAACCTCCTGCGCAGTGCAAGCATTGTTACAGTTGTTAACTGGGAGGGGATCGCAAACGTTGGTGACCGTATTGCAGACCTCCTGCGCAGTGCAAGCGTTGTTACAGTTGTTGACTGGTAGGGGATCGCATACGTTGGTGACAGTATTGCAGACCTCTTGCGCAGTGCAAGCGTTGTTACAGTTGTTGACTGGAAGAGGGTCGCAAACGTTGGTAACAGTGTTACAAACCTCCTGCGCAGTGCAAGCATTGTTACAGTCGTTGATAAGAGGATCGCAGACGTTCGTAACAACATTGCAGACCTGTTGGGCCGTGCAGGCGTTGTTACAGTTGTTGACTGGGAGGGGATCGCACACGTTGGTAACAGTGTTACAGACCTCCTGGGCAGTGCAAGCATTGTTGCAGTTGTTGACAAGAGGGTCACAGTTGTTGGTAACCGTATTGCAGACCTCCTGGGCTGTACAGGCGTTGTTACAGTTATTGACTGGGAGGGGATCGCAGGCGTTGGTAACAACATTGCAGACCTCCTGAGCTGTGCAGGCGTTGTTGCAGTTGTTGACAAGAGGGTCGCAAGTGTTGGTGACAACATTGCAGACCTCCTGAGCTGTGCAGGCGTTGTTACAGTTGTTGACTGGGAGAGGATCGCAGACGTTGGTAACAACATTGCAGACCTGCTGGGCAGTGCAGGCGTTGTTGCAGTCGTTGATAAGAGGGTCACAAGTGTTGGTGACAACATTGCAGACCTGTTGGGCTGTACAGGCGTTGTTGCAGTTATTGACTGGGAGGGGATCGCAGACGTTGGTAACAACATTGCAGACCTGTTGGGCTGTGCAGGCGTTGTTGCAGTCGTTGACAAGAGGGTCGCAGACGTTTGTGACAACATTGCAAACCTGCTGGGCTGTACAGGCGTTGTTGCAGTTGTTAACGGGAATAGGGTCGCAGACGTTGGTAACAACATTGCAGACCTCCTGAGCTGTGCAGGCGTTGTTGCAGTCGTTGACAAGAGGGTCGCAGACGTTTGTGACAACATTGCAAACCTGCTGGGCTGTACAGGCGTTGTTGCAGTCGTTGATAAGAGGGTCACAAGTGTTGGTGACAACATTGCAGACCTGTTGGGCTGTACAGGCGTTGTTGCAGTCGTTAACGGGAATAGGGTCGCAGACGTTTGTGGCAACATTGCAGACCTGTTGAGCTGTGCACGCGTTGTTGCAGTCGTTGACAGGAAGACTGTTGGGAACGCAGGTTGTGATGCCGTTCGTCAGAGTAAGCTGGCACGTCTCGTCACTTTCGCAGCCGCTGACGGGGAAGGGAACAGGCAGGCAGGGAACAGTGGGAAGACAGAGCTGAGCGCTGACGCCCCCGATGTCGACCGCGAGACAGCTCGTTCCGGCTCCACAAGGAGGGCCGGTGCCGCATCCAGTCGGTGTGACGATGACGTCCGGTTCGCAAGTGTTCGGACCGCCGGCGATGGCAGGGGCGGTACAAGTGTTGCCAGGCAGACAAGGAGGTGTACAGACGAGAGGCGTAGGTGGAGTATCCGATACGCAGGCGGAGAGGCCAGTGGTAATGTCAAGTCTGAGCTGGCACGTCTCTCCAGCATCACATCCGAAAGGAAGACCTGGCGGAACCCCAGGAAGACAAGGCGCAGGATCGACACAAGCCTTGACCGAAACACCAAGGACCTCGACGTCAACGCAGATGAGACCCGTCGAGCAAGTGCCAGCAGATCCGCAGAGCGTTGGTTCAGGAGTCTCAGGCTGACAGGTTCCAACGGTGCCTGTGAGGATTGTACACTCGAAGCCTTCGGGACAGTCGCCCTGGACCTGGCGCTTCATGAATTTCGCAGTAGGAGGAATAGTGCAAACTTGAGGGACACACTGGCCTGCCACGCAGGTGGTTCCGACAGCGCACTCGGGATCGCAGTCGACGGGAACATTCGGGAGGCATGTGCCTGTAGTGCCCGTAACGATATTACAGGTGAAGTCGGGGGGACAGTCACCCTGGACCTGGCGCTTCATGAACTTCGCAGTAGGAGGAATAGTGCAGACTTGAGGGAGACACTGGCCTGCAACACAGGTTGTTCCGACGGCGCACTCGGGATCGCAATCGACAGGAGTATTGGGCAGGCATGTGCCTGTAGTGCCCGTAACGATATTACAGGTGAAGTCGGGGGGACAGTCACCCTGGACCTGGCGCTTCATGAACTTCGCAGTAGGAGGAATAGTGCAGACTTGAGGTAGACACTGGCCTGCGACACAGGTTGTTCCGACGGCGCACTCGGGATCGCAATCGACGGGAACATTCGGGAGGCATGTGCCTGTAGTGCCCGTGACGACGTTACAGGTGAAGTCGGGGGGACAGTCACCCTGGACCTGGCGCTTCATGAACTTCGCAGGAGCAGGAATAGTACAGACTTGAGGGAGACACTGGCCTGCAACACAGGTTGTTCCGACGGCGCACTCGGGATCGCAGTCAACCGGGACCTCAGGTGTGCATGTACCAGTATTGCCTGTGACAACAGTGCAGACGAAACCACCGGGGCAGTCGCCCTGAGACTGACGCTTGGTCATCTTCAGAGTAGGGATGGGAATCGTACAGGTAATAGCCACACAGGCACCTGCAACACACTCTTGTCCAGTAGGGCATTCGGGATCACACTGCTCAGGGGTGACATCAGGAACACAGGCCCCGATGCCTCCCGTAACGACACAGTTGAAGCCAGGCGGACAAGTTCCTTGAGTCTGACGCTTGCCAAGGCGGCCAGCAACAGTCGGAATAGTGCAGGTGAGAGGCACACAAGTGCCGTCAACACACTCTGCACCGGCAGAGCATTCGGGATCACACTGCTCAGGGGTGAGATCGGGAAGACACACCGAGACGCCGCCAGCGCCAAGGATGCAGTTGAAGCCAGGAGGGCATGAACCCTGAGACTGACGCTTTCCGAGAGGGTTGATAGTAATAGTGCAGGTCTGAGGGACACACGTGCCGTCAACACACTCTGCACCGGCAGAGCATTCGGGATCGCACTGTTCAGGGGTAAGATCGGGAAGACACACCGAGACGCCGCCAGCGCCAAGGATGCAGTTGAAGCCAGGGGGGCAAGATCCCTGAGACTGACGCTTTCCGAGAGGGTTGATAGTAATAGTGCAGGTCTGAGGGACACACGTGCCATCAACACACTCTGAGCCGGCAGAGCATTCGGGATCACACTGCTCAGGGGTGAGATCAGGAAGACACACCGAGACGCCGCCAGCGCCAAGGATGCAGTTGAAGCCAGGGGGGCAAGATCCCTGAGACTGACGCTTTCCGAGCGGAGTATTGATAGTGATTGTGCAGGTCTGAGGGACACAAGCGCCGTCAACGCATTCTTGTCCAGCAGTACATTCGGGATCGCACTGTTCAGGGGTAAGATCGGGAAGACACACCGAGACGCCGCCAGCGCCAAGGATGCAGTTGAAGCCAGGGGGGCAAGATCCCTGAGACTGACGCTTTCCGAGGGGAGTGTCAATAGTGATTGTGCATGTCTGAGGGACACAAGCGCCGTCAACGCATTCTTGTCCAGCAGTACATTCGGGATCGCACACCTCGGGAGCGATGACCGGGACACATGCTCCAATGCCTCCAGCACCGATGATGCAGTTAAAGCCAGGAGGACAGGAGCCCTGAGACTGTCGCTTGCCAAGCCGGTTGACGGTGATAGTGCATGTATTCGGAACACAGGTGCCGTCAATGCAAGTCTGGTCTCCAGTGCAAGCAGGGTCACATTCTTCAGGAAGTGTGATAACCGGCACACAGGCTCCAACACCTCCGACGCTGATAATGCAGTTGAAACCAGGCGGGCAGGAACCCTGGCTCTGGCGCTTGTCCAGGGGAGTGTTGACCGTAATAGTACAAGTGTTTGGAACACAGGTGCCGTCAATACAGGTCTGATCACCTGTGCAGGCAGGATCGCAGTTATCAGGAGGCGTAACAACCGGAACACAAACTCCAGTCCCTCCAACGCCGATAATGCAGTTGAATCCAGGCGGGCATGTACCCTGGCTCTGACGCTTATCCAGGGGAGTGTTGACCGTAATAGTACAAGTGTTTGGAACACAAGTGCCGTCGATACAAGTCTGATCACCTGTGCAAGCAGGGTCACATTCTTCAGGAAGTGTGATAACCGGCACACAGGCTCCGACACCTCCGACGCTGATAATGCAGTTGAATCCAGGCGGGCATGTACCCTGAGACTGACGCTTGCCGAGCGGAGTGTCGATCGTGATAGTGCATGTATTGGGTACGCATGTTCCATCGATACAAGTCTGATCACCTGTGCAAGCAGGATCACAATTATCAGGCGGCGTAACGACGGGGATACAGGCTCCGATGCCCTCGATGCCGATAATGCAGTTGAATCCAGGCGGGCATGACCCCTGAGACTGACGCTTGCCGAGCGGAGTGTCGATCGTGATAGTGCATGTGTTGGGTACGCATGTTCCATCGACACAGGTCTGGTCTCCGGTGCAAGCAGGATCGCAGTTATCAGGAGGCGTGACGACTGGAACACAGGCTCCAATGCCTCCAGCACCGATGACACAGTTAAAGCCAGGAGGACAGGAGCCCTGAGACTGTCGCTTGCCGAGGGGAGTGTCGATCGTGATAGTGCAAGTATTGGGCACGCAGGTTCCATCAACACAAGTCTGATCGCCTGTGCAGGCAGGATCGCAGTCATCAGGGGGCGTGACGACGGGTACGCAAACCATGGCACCACCCGCTCCAACAACGCAGAGGAAGCCATCGGGACAATCTCCCTGCGTCTGGCGTTTTCCAAACTCCAGGACGATCGAGCAGGTCTGGGGAACGCAGACGTTGCTCACACAAGTCTGTCCAGATTCACAAGCAGGATCGCATCCTTCAGGGGGCGTGACGTCTGGGACACAGATCATGACGCCGCCAGGGCCAATGGCGCACACGAAACCAGGAGGACAGTCACCCTGAGACTGCCTCTTTGTGAGTGAGCCGACGCCGACAGTCAGAGAACAAGTCTGAGGCTGGCAGGTTCCATCGACGCAAGTCTCGCCAGCTCCGCAGGCAGGATCGCAATCGACGGGGCCGACGACGGGAACGCAAGTGCCGACGCCTCCTGTTCCGATGACACAGTTGAAGCCGTCGGGGCAGTCACCCTGGGATTGTCTCTTCAGGATATCGAGGCCTGCAGTGGCGAGAGTGCACGTGTTCGGCACGCAGACGTTGTTAACACAGGTCTGGTCGCCTGTGCACACTGGGTCGCAAGTAGACGTGTCGGGAATGCAGAGGCGAGCACCGCCAACACCGAACGAGCAGATGAAGCCAGCCGGGCATTCAGGGTCGCAGGTGGGGGGTGTATCGGGAATGCAAAGAGGAGCACCGCCAACACCGAACGAGCAGATGAAGCCGCTCTCACACTCGGGATCACAGGTAGGAGTATCGGGGATGCAGAGGCGAACACCTCCAAGTCCGAAGGAGCAGATGAAGCCCTCAGGGCACTCAGGATCGCATGTAGGCTCGTCAGGCACGCAGATGCCAACGACACAAGACGTTCCAGAGGGGCACCCGCTGGGGCATGTGGGCACGCAGGCGCCGTTGAGGCAAACCCCGGGAGCCACACAGGCAGGATCGCAGTTGTCTGTGGGAGGGACGCAAACCCCGTTGACACACGTCTCATCGGATTCGCAGACGGGTTCGCAAGTCTCAGGTCCAACAGGCGGGACGCAAACACCGTTGACGCAGGTGTCGAGACCGGTGCAAGCGGGGTTACAGGTCGGGTTGGCAGGGACACAGACGCCGAGGACACACGACTCATTGTCTTCGCAGCCGGGATCGCAGGTGCCGGGCGTGGGAAGAAGGATACAGATACCCTGAACACACTCCTGTCCGCTCGGGCACGGAATCTCGGCTGTGCAGGTCGGCGGACCAACGGGGACACACTCTGGTCCGTTTGGGCCCATGACGCAAATCGTACCAGGTTCACATGAACCTCCCTGACGACGGCCGAGACCACCGGTCATGTCGACGGAGCACGAACCCGGGTCGATGACGGGGAGACAACTGTCATCGGGGCCGCAGACGAAGCCGGGTCCGCAAGCGGGGTTGCATCCGGTAGGTGGGGTGACCGGAACGCAAACGTCATTAGCGCAGAGCTCATCGGCGCCGCAAGGTGGGGCGCAGGTCGGCTCCGAAGGTACGCAAACGCCGTTGATGCACCGATCATCTCCGGTGCATGCCGGGTCGCACGTGACCGGGCCGACAGGAGGCACACAAACTCCGTTGACGCAAATATCGTCTCCCGTACAGGCCGTTTCGCAGGTTTCTCCAGGAGGAACGCAAACGCCGTTCAGGCATGTATCGTCGCCAGCGCATGCAGGGTCGCAGACTACAGGTCCGACGACTGGCACGCAAGTACCGTCAACGCAGCGTGAGCCGGGAGCGCAAGCTGGGTCGCAAGCAACAGGCCCAATGATAGGCACGCACACCCCATTGAGACAGGTATCGGTAGAAGGGCAGTCAGGCGTGCAGACAGGGCCAGCATCAGGGACGCAAACGCCATTGACGCAGGTATCAGCGCTGTCGCAAGGCGGGAAACAGACTTCGGGCCCAACGATAGGCACGCAAACGCCGTTGACACAAATATCGTCTCCCGTGCAGGGAGTTTCGCAGGTTTCGCCGGGAGGGACGCAGACGCCGTTCAGGCATGTGTCGTCGCCAGCGCATGCAGGGTCGCAGACTACAGGTCCGACGACTGGCACGCAAGTACCGTCATCACAGCGTGAGCCGGGAGCACAAGCTGGGTCGCAAGCAACAGGCCCAATGATAGGCACGCATACCCCATTGATACAGGTCTCGGTAGAAGGGCAGTCAGACGTGCAGACAGGGCCAGCATCGGGCACGCAAACGCCATTGACGCAGGTATCAGCGCTGTCGCAAGGCGGGAAACAGACGTTGGGCCCAATGATGGGCACGCAAACGCCGTTGGCGCACTTGGAGCCAAATCCGCAAGCAGGGTCGCATGGAGGCCCAGCGGGCGGGATGCACACACCGTTGAGACAGCTGTCGTCGCCCTCGCAAGTAGGGTCGCACTGGCCGGGCTGGCTGGCAGGGAAGCAGACACCATCGACACACTTCTCGTCGCTGGCGCAGCTGGGGTCACAGACACCATCGCCACCGGGACCACCTCCAGGGACACAAGTTCCCTTGAGGCAAAGAGAGTAAGGCGGGCAGGCTCCGTTAGAACCACAGCTGTCGGGGTTCTCAGGCGAGAGATCAACACAAACGGTACCACCGATGCAAACCTCGTTGGGTCCGCAAACACTGTTACCGCAGGGGCAGTCAAAGACGTAATCGCCGTCAGGTCCACCGCCGGGCTGGCCGATGTAAACTGGGCGACAGCTGTCTTGCCAGCAGAACTCGCCGTCAGAGCAGCCGCCTCCGCAACCCTCGAACTCGCCACCGTTCAGAGGCAGGCAGGTGTTTCCGCAGCAGAACGAGTTGGAGCCGCACGACTTGTCGCCGCAGCTCGACGGGCGGCCAAAGTTGTACCACTGGCCGTTGTGCTGAACGCTTCCGTAGCCGGCATCAGGGTACCAGCCGGAGTACTGGGGGGAGTTGCCGGGGCTTCCAGAGCCGTTGCCGGAGCTACCAGAGCCAGAGCTACCAGAGCCAGAGCTGCCAGAGCCAGAGCTGCCAGAGCCAGAGCTGCCAGAGCCAGAGCTGCCAGAGCCAGAGCTACCAGAGCCAGAGCTGCCAGAGCCAGAGCTACCAGAGCCAGAGCTGCCAGAGCCAGAGCTACCAGATCCAGAGCCAGAGTTGGATCCGGATCCGGAGCCAGAGCTACCAGAGCTGCCAGAGTTGCTTCCAGAGCCGGAGCCGGAGTTGGATCCAGATCCGGAGCCAGAGCCGCCCTGCGGCACACAAGTCTTGGGCAAATCGCCGAAGCAAACACCCGAAATGGACAGCTCGCCCTCGGGGCAAGCGGCAGGGTACGTGCTGATGTGCATGGGGACGATATCCGACTCCCAGCAGAAGGTGCCAGGGTGGAGGTCCTCCGCCTTGCAGCTGTCGAGAGGCTGACCGATGGATATGTCCTTGCAGCCGCCGTCGACACAGAGCTGACCGGGTTTGCAGGTCTCCTTGTTGATGCCGCAGTGGTAGGGGTCCGTGCCGACGACGATAGTAGATGAGCCGAGGGTGATGGGCGAGCAGACGCCGTCGTGGCAGTAGTTTCCGGGGTCGCAAGCCTTGGCGTCCTTGCCGGCGCCGCAGGAGTAGGGGTCTCCAGAGAGGTCGAGGGGGATGGGAACGCCGTTGACGCAGACTTCGCCGGGGGAGAGCTTGACGGGTTTCTCTTCGCCGCAGTGCATGGGGTCGAGAACGATCTGGATCGGTTCACAGGAACCGCTGTCGCACCACTGACCGGGCTCGCACTTGGTCTTGCAGGACTCAAGAGCGTCGCCGAAGGTGAGCGGTAGACATGTTCCGTTGACGGCGAGCTCGGCCGCCTTGCAGTTGTACTTGCTGGGGTTCAGGTCGATGACTGACCAGCAGGGTCCATGGTCCGCATTGCGGGCAACCAGGCCAGCAGTGTCGGGGGAGTCGATCGACGGGGCTCTTGCCAGGCGGCGGAAGCGGAAGGCATCCGTTAGGGTCGCCTGACTGGCGAGCAGGGCAAAAGCTGCCACGGTCAGCCGATCAATATTGGTGATCATAATGTCGACTGTTGTTGTTAGTAGTGGGGGATCAGATCATGATCAAAGGTGATGATGAGATGATGAGATGCCGGATCAGAAAAGGGCCAAGAGAGAAGGGCATCCTAGTTGATTTATACCTATTATCAAAGCATCAAGGGGGATCAGAATCAACAAATGTCGATACGCCGTCGCAGAAAGGGGCTTTGAGCAAGGGACCCAAAATTCGGGGCCGCACCCTCGCCTGGCCTGGACGCTTCCGTAAGTTTCCCCCTCACTTTGATACGTTAGAGCGCGATGCCATGGCTCCGCGAGCCTCAGGGATGCTTTCATTCCGAGCATCGCGTCGCGTTGATTCCAGTGGGCAGCCCATATCGATCTTGGAGAGGATACTCAGCTCAGCCGCAGGCCTAGGGTTCTCTAGGGCCTAGGCTTGGTGTCCACGAGGCTTGGCGAGAAACACGGTTGCGGATATGCTTAGAATCCTGAGACGGGTCCCTGGGTGGCGGGGTCGTCGGTACGTTGGCGCGGTATTTGCTGGGCAAGCGAGATAGGGAGTGAACCACCTTGCTAGGAATTTGATGCCGTTGCCCAAAACGAAGCACACGAGATAACTAGTCAAACTCAATCATCGAGTATCTGCTTCCTGTGCCTGCGTTGTGGATCGTGTGGAGGGTGCCACAATACCAAACAAGGGCAGGGAGCATGAGAGGTATCAAGCGAGGAACATGACGCAGACGAGGTACTTCTGTCACTTTTCTCAGTAGAATGGCAAGCGGCAGAAGTGACGGAGCTCCTTGGAGAGTCTTGGCAATGTCATATGACAGTGATAAGGGCTTGGCTGACAATCTACTGCACAGTACCGTGGTTTGGTGTCGAAGGTGTCATGAAATTTCCGTTGCTCTACTTCTACTGTGTTTATTCTGCCCATCTTGCCATACTCTCTGCACCGCCCACGTGTGGCAATATCTTTCAACGTGCCTCCCATGCAGATCGATGAGGCCTGGCCCTGCAAAAATCGTCTGCTAATTTGCCTTGTCCGAAATGTCGTCCGGCCTGGCCGCTGCCTCCACCCCGTGGTCTCAACCACAGAACCCCTGCATTCCACCACACGCCGAACGTCAGAGTTGCGCCGCCAAAACTATACAGTACGGCGTCCGTACCGGGCAGCTTCAGGCGCCGCATACTAACCCTCATTGCTCGCCCGACGCCTCGCATCTGAACATCCACTCAGTCCTTAGCCCCCTTGGCTCACAGCGCAAGGCCGTTATACAAGAGACCCAAAACGCTTGCGGCTCGTCTCACGCAGCCTTGCCATGGGCATGACAGTCCTCACAAGGTCATTCTTCCCTTGAGGCAAAGTGGAAGTTCGGCGTCGGCGCCAGCTCATACGCCAGACAGCGAGGATCAGCAAGGAATGGCCCCAAAAGGGGCATGGCGCCATCTCAGGGAGGAGAATGCAGTCCGATCCGAAAGGGAGCTAGTTGTCTTGGATCATCTTAGCGTCTACCGGTTAGAGCGACTGTCGCAGGGCTAGATCATCAGGCGGAGGAGCCAAGCCCACGGCCAAACCACTTCCCGTGGATTTCGAGTGGATATTACCCTTAAGCGACGTGCCGCTGTCGAGTCCGTCGAGCGCCCGCGCCTGAGACATTTCGCTCGTGGCTTGATGCCAAGGGTCCTTCATGAAAACGGCAGCAGCAGCTTCTCAGTCTGTTTTCCCTGCACAGCACCCACAGTACAGTATGGTGGCCGGAACTGATCGACCTCTCGCCCTCGCCCACGCCCTCGCCCTCGCCCCCGCCCCCTTTTCCCTCCAGAGCCGCACCTCGGGGGCACGAGACAACGGGCCAAAACGGAGAGCAATGGGTTAGTCATCGCTAAAGCTGACCTTTTCCGGCACACTCGAGGCGCGGGAGCAGACGCAGGTCGAAGCGCCGGACTCTTGACTCCTCGTATTTGCGCATGTGTCATCTCATGCTGCAGGGCTGTCCAGGGTGAGAAGCAATCGACTGAAGTCAGATCCTCCGATCAGATGAGATCGGATTCCCTTTTCCCCACCTGGGGTCTGTACCGTATCCTAGGGTTTTGCAGCCTGGGGTGTGGCCCGCGAGCAAGGTAGACTAGACCTCTTTGGATGTCCCCTATTCCCGATTCGTATGCTCCACGATCAAACAAGGCGATCCTTGTCCACTTTGTCGGGGTACGGAGGGAAGGGAAACACCGCTTGTCAACACACCACATTGTTAGAAAGTGCCAAAATGAAGGCACGGACGAAAGAGGGCACAGAGGTCTCCTCGTAAAGTGCAGCGGCAGCTGGCAGCTCGAAGAGACCACACACCACACTGCCACCTCGCAGCCCTAGTCCCCTTGCATTCCCCTGCCAACGTCACTTGTTCAGTTCTCACAATCTAGGCCCTCGAAAAGGTCTGAGTGGCCTCGAGTCCGCGACGGCATCTCGGCCTGCGCAGTTGAGACACCGCCAAGCCACCGAATACCTCGACGACGCCACGGAAACCTTTTGTCCCAGCTTCCCTTTTGCAGTTTGCCTTTTTTGGAAAAATCTGGCTGGTTGGTGTGCAGGCGATTCGATGCTAGAGGTGAACTCTGCAGATAAACTTCTTCACACCCTAATTTTTTTTAGGCCTGAGTCTATCAAAGGGAGATTCTAGACATGGTCGAGCATACCTCCCGCCAAACCCTCACTCAAGCCGCAGGGTTTGTAGTCCGGAGTGGAATGATCCATCAGACAAAGTGGTCGGGAAGCGCCAAGCCGGGAGATCTCCAGCGGACGGTACCCCTTTACCTCCCATCAGCCGCTGATCTGACTTCCACGCGAGGTCTAGCGTGCCAGGAGCACATATACACAGACGAGAGGGCGGGTACAAGTGAGCCGGGGGGGGGGTTCAGGTGAGGAGACAACAGTCCGGTGCAGAGGTGGTAGCGCAAGCGCAGTCATGATGTTTGCGGCTTCGGCTGCGGCGTGGTGCGGTAGCTTGGGAGCTTGAGGAGCTTGGGACACTCAAGGGGATGCCTGGGGGCGTAGAAGCGGGCAATGAAGGGTCGACGGCGTCCGAGACAAGGGGTCATGGGGCACATCAGAGGGTAGCGATACTTCGTTAAGGGTTGATCTTGCCGTATCCTACCGTGCAAATGTTGAGCTGGTGCTAATTGCTTGACAAATCCCGTCGCGCCCTTTTCCATGTGTTGGCCCCTGTGTGCCACGGGTCGTCAGAGATTGCACGACGCGACGCGGGTCAGGCAGGGCTAGGCATATGATCAGGATTCCGCAAGCATCACAACATCCACGCACTATGAAGCTGCTTGGCTGAAGTGTGGCCCGCCGTGAGGATCTAGAGCCACCATCACACACGTAGTGCCTCGCGCAGTCATACCTTAGAGATGATTGGACATTGTTGAATCCCAAACCCCATGTTGTCATACTTCAGGGTAAAGGTTGTCTGTGACAAGAGGCTACAGATCTAGCGATGCAAGCGAGCTCTTGGACAGTGACTGGGCCGGCGCTACCTCCCTGAGGCACAACCGTTTGCGTACCTTTTCGGCAATGCTCAGTCGCCGAGGAGCTCTTTTATGCAGGTGATGGTGATGGTGGTCGTGAGGCTGAGAAATTCCGATACGAGATGTGCTGCATGCTGCGTCTTTCCCATGCCGGTCGCCTGAAATCCATGGTCTCATATCACCTCAGCGGAACAAACCTTCTTATTCCACATCCACTAGTAACTACCATGTGTGCGGCTCGCTTGGTTCTGTCAGACGCGTTTGGCTTTTCTTTTGCTGTACGCTTTCCGTTTTCTCCTTCCCCCTTTTCCTCTTCAGCAGTGGTCTGATGTCCCGGTCGGCGGGCCTCAGCCTGACAAGTCTCCATTCTGAGCCTACACTGAGCAGATTGGTGGCACCTCGAAGGTTTGTTGGGAGAACGTGTGGACATCACTTCGTGCCATGGGCCGCGTCTGCTTTCAATCGTTAGTTTACGAGCCCTTGAAAGGGTTGCTAGTGCCCGGCATTTCGTGTTTCTGTCTCTTCATGTGCCGTAATAGTACTGAAAACGTCGAGTAAACGGCAGTGGCACGGAGGTGGTATGAAGCCCAAAGCTGTGCGTAACGGAGGGTGTTAGCACAATCACCTGACAATGTCAGTTTTTTCATACCTTAGAAGGATACTTCGAGTCCGGTTACGAATCGGCAGCCTCGAAGCGTTCAATGATGCTCCAAGTAATGATATCCTATCAACCAGCATTCAAAGGCCGTGCGGTGCGAAAAAGCTAGCAATGCCATTCAACGGTGATTTTCATCTCCATCTTGACCAGCATGTTGTGACTTGGTCATGCCAAGATGAAGACATACCATCTTATCATCAGCTTATACTAATATGGGATGATGCTGCTTTCGGACTGACCACAAAGGGGCTTGACACAATGCCGAGAAGGCGCCTCGAAAATCACATCATGCCGCTTTTTCGAACATGCCGTCCCGTGTATTGGGCTTGAACTCGGTGTACAAGTGAGGCTCGGAGAGGACGCGAGCAGTGGCTTTCGGGCACGATACTCTTTGGGTGGAAGCCTGGATGGCGTGACTCAGGAACTTGAAACTCGAGGCTTTCCGAAAGTGATGCGTGGCTCGAGTTTGGTGTCACCGACTTGTGAATTTCCGATATCGCAGAGAGCAACAGACTAGATCGCATCAGTCAGCGAGGGACCCTCTGAAATATGAGGGTTATGAGGCTGGGTTCGGATTATCGATCAGGTGATGCAGCGAAATTCGGTCTGGTGAAATGGAAAAACCCAAGAGACACTGTGGTTGGTAATTCGTAAATTTTTCTTGCACGGTCCCGAATGGATTCCAAATTCACAGAGTATACTATTCATTTTCACGGATGTCAAGAAGATTAACTTTGATATCAAGTTGAAGTCTAGCAGAAGGTATATCAACACATGTGGTGCAGGAAAGACCCACCACGATGCATGACTTCCCTGTAGTGCAGTAGACACAACAGGCGAGTGCAACGCTGGGTGTTCCTGCCTCAAGGCAGTGCAATCAACAAGTTGTGGCGGAGATTCTAAATCGGGGCATTTCTGGGCTTTCCCTTTGTTCTTTTCTTCAGATCGCATATCGCATGCAACACCATGATCGTCATCATCTGCAGTGTTCGAGCAGTTCTTCATCAGCTACCCAGATTGTCGGGCACGAACAACGTTGACGGCGGCCTCACGGCGCTGCCATCATTGAGCAATGTTCACTGAAAAATGCTCTTGTGACTGGCTTTCTCATTTGGGGGCCATTTTCTCAGCGAAATCACATCATTCGTTACGTCTCAAAGCTGCGAATTACAGTTGATGCCCGCCACATGACTCCTTCGCAAAGCTTTGTGAAGCTACCTATGACGAGGCCAGCCAAAAATCGCAGCCTCACCTTCCGAAATTTGCACTGCGATACCGGCGACATGGCATTTCTACAATGACCGAAATGACCTCGGGGACTCTACGTGTCACGAGAGTCTGAACAAAGTCGTGCCATTATTTGGTGTGACTAGTTCTTCATTCGAGGCATTTAACAGTGGAACGTCACGGGAGCACGTGTGCTAAGCGCGACCGGCTGGACTACCTGTGCCACGCAGAGCCGCAGACGCCCTGACAATAGCATTGTTCGAGCAGGCGAGATGAGGACTCATCGGGGACATGCACATCCACATCCACATCCAAACCCATAGAATGCTCTTTCCGACGGCATTTCACCATTCACAGAAGGGAAGCCCGGTGACAGGCAGCCGCTACAGAGACCTGCACAGACTGCGGCCTCTAAGCCACACTGACCGTCTGCCATCGCCATTGGGCAGGCGTCTGTTTCACGCTGCGACTGGCTGAACATGGCGCACCAACAAGCGACAACTGCCACTGGAGAATCCCAGGAAAGGAAAGGGCGACCCTCCCTCGTCGACTCGATTCGCCCCCCTCTCCCCTTGCCCTTCCCCATATGCTTCCCGCCATCACTTCGGTGTAACATGCACCTGCATCAGCTGAAGGGGAAGGGACGAAAGGGGGGAAAGACGCCTGCACCCGAGGAAAGAATAGATGGCATGGATGGAACCTCGCCTTGCTGCCCAAATGCTGAACCCTCTTCCGTCCTTCATGATTCTTCACACTGCCAACATTCAGCCACCCAACGACCCCGTGGATTTTCTTTGTTCACCCCACGCGACAGAGGCTTCGACTTCTTCACGAGGCAGCCCGATCTCGCCTTGCCCGCGACGGTATGACGACGCCCCTGAAATGACGCTCTTGAGGCTCTGTCGACCATTGCTGGTGTCCTCTATTTAGGAGTTGCACCATCTCCAGATTTCGCAGCCAGTGTTGAACACACCACCATAAAACCCCTCGATCAATCCAATCTTGACAACTAAAACTTCATCTCATCATTCGCCGCACACACGGCACAGCCGATATACAACAAGCATCATCGAAACACCGCCGGCGAGAACGCTCGCTCCGTCCACCATCACTGCTTACCGTCCCCGCCTTCGTCATCGACATGGTCGGTAAGGAGGGTATTCCTCGCGATGGAATAACATGCGTCTACACCCATCCTGACGCCCAAGCCGACATTGTCTTCCTCCATGGTCTCAACGGCAACCCCACCAGGACCTGGACCTCGAAGGAGTCACCAGCTGCCAAGGATTCATCAGGCGCCAAGGATGCACCAGTCTACTGGCCTGTCGACCTACTGCCCGGCACTCTCAGCCCGGACGCCCCCGTTGACGTCCTGGTCTATGGTTACAACGCCGACACCGCCAGCACAAATGAGCGCAGTGCCAGCAACAACTACATCTACGAGCACGCCCAGACCCTCGTGACCGACCTCACAGCCTACCGTTGCACCAGGGGAACCTCCACGCGGCCCATCATCTGGGTCGCTCACAGCTTAGGCGGTATCCTCCTCAAGCGTGCCCTCAACTATTCCAATGATTTGAAGGACAGGCACCACGAGTCTTCTCGCTCTGTTTTCGTCTCAACCTATGGCATCGTCTTCTTAGGCACGCCCCACAAGGGGTCCGATCTGGCTACCTGGGGCAGCATCCTGCAAAACATGGCGAGATCCACAATGCCGAGGCGATTCTTCGACACCGAGCCCGTCTTGGTCAGGACACTGAAGAAGGACAGTCAGACGCTTCGAGACATTAACCTCCACTTTCTCGACGTTTATCAAAGATTTAAGATCCAAATGGCCCACGAAAACCACAAGACCGACTTCAAGATGACGAAACGCCTAGTCGTTGACTCCGCCTCTGCCAATCCAGAGCTCCCCGGTGTCTCGTGCTTCGGAATCGAAGCCACCCACTCAAACATGTGCAAGTTTGACAGCATCACGAGCCATGGCTACCGCATGGTGACCAACGGCATCCGCGAGTGGGTCATTCAGGCACCCCAAGTCATCGAACGCCGTTGGGACGTCGAAAGAAACGACTCTCGGCATCGGGCCATAGAGGAAGCCACCGAGCGCCTGGGTCCAGCAGCCGCGGGTTTCCCTGGATTCAACACGCCGA
Source organism: Verticillium nubilum (assembly GCA_002851675.1). NCBI lineage: Eukaryota > Fungi > Ascomycota > Sordariomycetes > Glomerellales > Plectosphaerellaceae > Verticillium > Verticillium nubilum. The sequence continues at coordinate 223,232 of NMXI01000013.1, forward strand.
TGACTTCGTCTGGATACCTCGAAGGCCCATCTCCCCCCCCACGAAACGTGCTAAGTCCAAACTTGTCCTCCCTACACCGCGCTCACTCGAGTCCCTCGTCACTCTTCATACATCCCAGCCATTTCCGTCCCAACATCGTCTTCGTTGGACGCGACAAGGAGATTTCCAACCTGCACACGATGCTGCTAGACAAGCAGCGTCGCTCAATGGGTACCTCTGCGGTTGTGGTGCAAGGCATGTCCGGCATCGGAAAGTCGGCGCTGGGTAAACAGTACGTCTTCAATCACAAGAGCCATTACCCCGGCGGCATCTACTGGGTCAGGGCGACCACACTGCAGGAGCTGGAAGACGACTTTTGGCAGATTGCCAAGAATGATGCCATCAAACAAATGATTGGCCACGAGACGGAACTCGACCTTCAGGACCCCAAGAAAATGGTCGATGTTGTGCGCAGTTGGTTCAACAAGCTCGAGGGGTGGCTGATCATCTTTGACGGCATCCGGTTTGATGATCCGACCGCCATCAGCCGCTTCGTCCCCGACAACAAGAACACCGGTCTTATTTTCACTTCCACAGAGCGACCCGTTGCTGGCAGTCATCTCCTCGACAATCCCACTGTCATGGAGCTTGGCTTACTCTCTGTGGCTGAGGGCCAAGAGCTGCTACTGGGGGAATTGGGCAAGCAGCAGCCTTACAAACCCGACGACCTCGAAATGGCATCCGAACTCGTGAAGCTGATGGGCCGTCTACCCCTGATGATCCACAGTGCCGCCCAGCAGATGAATACGACCAGAGAACCGCTCGTCAAATATCTAAGATCCTGGAAAGCCAAACCCCACATCGGCGACGCGGCACTCCCAGCATTTCAGTCGATCCGCGAGGACCTGCAAGATAGAGGTGAGACTGCTGCGCTCAATCTGATCAGTGTTTTGTCGTTCTTCGGCCAAGTCGTTCCCGTGGAAATGCTGGCTTTGGGCCTCAAGGGGCTGGATACTCGAACGCCGGTGAAGACGAAAGGAAGTCTCAACAAGACCTTTGCTATACTCATCGCGTTTGCCCTCGTTGAACGCAGCGAGACGGCAGAGATCCCCTCCCTGAGCAGCAAGACCTCGGACAATAGTGGAGAGACGCAGACAGAGCAACTCGACACTCTTTGGACTCACAATGTCACACAAGTGTTCTTCGCCAACATCCTGGCTGAGGACGAGCAGTTCTGGCTCGAACGAGCCATCACCGTATTTTGTTGCTCTTTCGATGAAGCCGATATCAGAATGAAGCAGAACGCGAAGCCTTGGGGAAAGGACGACAACAGGGCAGGCTTGGGCTTGCCTGAAGACTACAGACGATACGCGGCCCATGGTAAGCGCCTGTTGGAGCATGTCAACCGTGTGAAGAAGGCTCAGCTTGCCACCGAACTCGGCAAAGCAAAGTCTGAACTCAAGGCTCGACTAGAACGAATCCCCACGGAGATCGACAAGATGCAGAGAGCAGTCTCCACAAGCATCGTGAGCGGGCAAGAGGCGCCAAGGGCATCGGTCTTCCAGCGGTCAAATAGCTGGTCCACGGGCACCGCTCCATCTCTTTCCCAAGGCTCATCATCACTGTCTGCTGCTTCACTTGTTGGCAGCGGACGCGTGCCAGACACTCTCTTCAGACCCCCCATCGACCATACCAACCCTCACGACTACCATGTTCCATATCCAATTCCTCCTCATTCAATGCCTTTCCCCTACGGAGACACCATTCCAGCTCCACCATTTCAGGACGAAGATCCAGATGACCGAACCGTTACTCCTTTTTCTGAGCCCCCGGCTCAGTGGCATGATGGCGGTAGGAGCGAAGACGCAGGCGTGCCACAGCACCGTGCGCTGAAGAGAATGGACAATCGGCGATATCGAGACCGTGCCGGGGCTTGGAGGGACGCCTCCGCCAGCAATGATCCTCGCGTCAGCATTAGCCAGGAGTCGGCCAGGGGCTTCTTCTCGACATCGGAAGGCACTCCCAGCGTTTGGATGCCCAGTCATACACGGGTCTTCTCAGAGAGTCAGGCTGTGGCTGGGCTCAGGAGCATCAAGAAAGCCTCGCCGCCGCCAAACCGCGGTGGCAGACCAATCCAGGACCAGACTCGAAGCCCAGTATTGGGCGCAAGCCAAGTCGTTCGACCGGATCCAAGTCCCAGGCCGGATTATCGCTCCGAGCCAGTTTCAGGCTCGATCCTCGACGACATTCTTCCGCCTCACACACGGACCGCCCGATCAAGGTCTGCCTTGGCGCCGCAGGTTGCTTTTCCGCCACGACAAGCAACGCCTCCCCGGCAGGCAGAGGCTTCAAGGCAGCCTTCCTGGGCGCCGGCCTATGATCCCTATCCGTACTCGAATTCGCGTGACATGCGGGATGATCTGATGGACAGGGACACACAGACTGGCGTAATCGCCCCGAGTGGCATGCAAACGACTAGCTCAAGCCCCGGGATACAACAAGGTCCTTTTGCACCCCTGGGGCTGCCAGTATCAACAAATCAGCAGAGCAGCTTGCAGCGGAATTACCGCGCCGAGCGGGCGGAAGCAGGATACTCGACGCAGCCATACGACGACTGGACCAGCGCGGAGCCGTGGTCGCATCCGGCGCCTCGCCCACATCAGCCCGCCTTCTTCGTGTCTCCTCCGGCACCGGGTGATCGCAGTCCGCTTGTATCGCACCCGGTGACTGGCTACACATCACAGCCCATGTCGCGCAACCCGAGTTCGGTGCCTAGAGAGCCGGTGGTCATGATGAGAGGAAGAAGCCGCAGCCGCGGCAGTGAGTTTTCCAGCCGGGGTCGGCGGGCTTCAATCGTCGAGACGGAGCCCTCGCCGCGGCTTCCAGCGTTTGGTATCGCGCAGACGTCATATCAGGCGTGGGAGCAGGAGCATGGGAGACGCACCAGGCCGCGAGGAGATTCGTTGATGGGCTACTCATCGGCGCCCCGTGGTCTGCCGGGGTCTGGGGCAGTCGGGTCGGGTGCTGGTTCCCGCAGCCCTTCGCGGAGTCCAGTGAGTGATTCACAGGGGCGGAGGGCGAACGGTGGCGGTGGCGATGTAGCTGCGGACCTAACAGCGGAGGACATGGTGCGGTCGCAGTCTGGGCCGGCTCGGGTTGGAATGGGCGACTGGCGTCTTGAAGAGGGGCATGATGGCTTGGAGGAAAATACAGGGCTGGGGATCAGATGGAGACAGGATTAGACATGTGGCGGATGGCCATTGTACTTTTTGAGACATCTGTCTCGGCTGTGTTTGTACTTGTGGGGTTTGCTTCTGGGGGTCGGCATTTCTAGGGGCTTTCTTTTGTTAGTACGATGGGTGACAGGTCAGCTAGGTTGAGAATGTACCACCATCACTGTTGCATTCCTGGAAGGTTGCCAGCTCGGGGGTGGAAGGGAGGCCTCGGTGGAAGGAGATCGGATGGTGCACGACTGGAAATGTTTGCTTCAACAATAGTTTTGTCTTGTTGCGTTCGTTCTCGTCTATCCAACGAATTTGGCATACTTGGCCCATTCATCATCCCTCTTGAGACGCTCCATTTCCTCCTCAAGCAAGCACACGGCCACCCCAACGTCTCCCATTCTCGACCTCGGCAAGAGATAGATCAAACTCTCGACCAGCGTGAACCTCGGCCTCCTGACACTCGCAGGTGTTCCCAGCCCCATGCCAAAAGCAAGCTCATACGAATCAACCCCGGCCCACGAGCTGAGCATGATGCCGCTCTTCAGATCCAACGTCGCCGTGAAGCTGACGACCGTCCTATCAGGCATGCGATCCATATACGAAGCCAACGCCCGGGTGCGCAGTGCAACAGTCGAGGTACCGGGCTCGAGTTCCCTGCGGAGCGCCGCGCTCACGATGCCGAGGGCCGAATGCCGCGTCAGAGTATCAAGGGGAACAGTAGAATAAGTCATATTCGACATGAGACCAAGGTAATGCTTCGACACGGGGAGGAAGTTCCTCGCGTCCACGGCGCGCGCCACTTGGGAAGTCTGCACGCCCGCCGCTCGCAGACGGGGGAGCCTCACGCGCGAGATGCAAGACCAGACGAAAGCCGTCAGCGCGTCATCGGTAGAGATGTATGCCGCGCCAACGGGCAGACGGGCCATGGCGTCCCTTTTGAGGGTGGAGAGGGCGGGAGCGTCGAGGTCGAAATTGGCCCATGTGCATTTCCCCAGCGGGAAGGTCGGGTCCGTTAGCAGCTTGACCATTTCCTCGTTTGCGCGCAGGGAGCGTTTCTGAGGGAGGATATGCGGCGAGAGCAGATCCTTGTCGAGAGCAGAATATTCTTCGTCGTTCAGTAGCTGGATTGCGTCTGTGCGTCGGAGGTTTCCAGCCTTGAGGTCTTGGTCTGTGAAGAGTCCGCCTTTGCACGCGCGAGAGAAGAGGGAGATGAGGCGGCCTTCGGAGTTCATGTCCATTGCGCCGTGGTGGGCTGCGAAGCAGAGGATTAGACCGCCGTTTAGAAAGGTAGCTTGGATGGCGAAGACGGGGTCTGTTCCGTCGAGGGCCGGGTCGCCCTTTGGCATGGGGAATGTGGCGATGGGGGCGATGAGGTCTTCTGGGAGGAGGTTGATTGGGAAGTTTGCCTTTTCGAGGGCGTGATATGTTGGTGCGTCTGGGTCGGCGCGCAGGTCTTTCTTTATGAAGAGGGGGGTTTCGTCGTGGGGACGAATGTACATTTCTTCCGGGGCCGAGGGGGAGGTTTTGACTGTTGTGAGTTTTCCGGCGACCCAGGGGAAGGCGGCCGTCAGGCGTTTGAGGCCGAGGGTCAGAGTGTTGATTATGTTTTTGCGGGCGACTTCCGAATCGTCGGGCATGGGGTAGATGTGGCAGATTTGCGTGTAGATTTTGAGGAGGGGCTGGAGGCCGAGTCTGTCGATGGGAAAGTCATCGAGGGGGGAGCTGAGGAAGTCATCGAGGGGGGAGCTGAGGAAGTCATCGAGGGGTGAGCCCCTGGTTGTGCTAGCCATGGTGAGGATCAGTCTTTCGGAGCTGTGAGAAGATGAGGGAGGGCAAAGATTCATAAAGGGGGAGGAAACACTGGCTTATATCTCGGTCATGAACGCAACATGCACCCTAAACAGCTCCCCAGACAATCAAAAGCATCCCCGCCGCTATCATGATGAGTCGACACGGCTAAGGCTACTAGTGCATCCAGCACCCAATGAATGCCCCCCGCCCTGACGAGCACCTGGTGTCCTGGTCTGCATTCAAGGTCAGAACAATGTTAGGACTCGCCTCATGCTTGCATATCTGTGGGCACGACGAAGAAAGAACCTGCATCATACACTCATCTTGCGCTCTCAGTGAGCCATTCAAGTACACGATGAATGACAAGATCGAGCGACAAAGCCCCAGCGTCCTTGCAAGTTCGGCGGCCAGTGCGGACAGTGGGGCCCGGGCCGCCCGGCTAACACCGGCTCCGCGTCTCACGATGCGGACCCGACCTCACATCCGTTGCCTGGCTATTGATAAGTATCTTTCGTTTCTATTTTCCTGATTACAAGTCATAGATATCGATTCCACCCAGCCTACCAAGATGACCGTAGAACTGCCCTCCACATTCGTAAGGCAATGCTTCTGCGCACCGGGCACCATGTTTGTCTGCATTATCGCAACGTCCTACACTCGCAGGGCTCATGATTCCCAAGTTACATGGTCCACATGTCCCTTCATTCACCTTGGTACTCGCCAACGCCACCGCCAACCCAACTCTTGACTCGCCTCATCCAACAGACTCGTCACAAACATCTGCGGCAGTCAATAAGCTCAGGAAAGCAGATGCATGATTCTTAGCCATCTATTTAATCCGTGTGGGCACTAGTAGTGCTCAAACTTGCCCCCACCAATACCCACAAACGTGCAACAACTACTTCACCTCGATAACGACATCTCCCTTCCCCTGAGCCACACTCTCAACATGCTCTCCCATCTCAAAAGTCTTCTCATCAACATTCACAACACCAACCTCCGTCGTGCGATGCGCGTCCATCATCTCTTTGCTCCACACATTAATATACAGAGGGTACGCCCACGCCAGGATGTACCCGACGAGCGGCACAACCATGCAGATGGACGCGTTCGTCCTGTCCATGACGGCGCCGCAGACGGGCGTGAACACTGTCGCTCCCGAAATGGCCGCCACGAGGAAAGATCCTCCCCGCTTCGTGTGCCGGCCGAGACCGCGAAGACCCGTGGCGAAGATGCACGCGAAGCAGGCCGACTCGGCGCAGAAGACGAGGATGATCAGAGCGATAGCTGTGTTGCCCCGCGTGGGGATCGCAGGCACGATGAAGACGGCGCACAGGCCAAGATACACGGCGAGCATGATACGGGGCTTGCAGGCCGGGATCATCATGAGGCCGGCGGCGATGAAGCGGTTGGCCGTGTACAAACCCTGGGCGAGAGCCAGGAGATCCGAAGCCTGCGCGTGCGTCTTGCCGTTGCGGACCGCAAAGGGGATGAGGAAGCTGGCAAGTGCGACCTGGGCGCCGACATAGCAGAACTGCGACCAGACGGCGAGGAAGAGGTTGTACTGCTTGCGGAGCGGGCCGGGGTCGGCATCGCTGATCTCACCCTCCATCGCGGCCATGTCGGCGTCGGTGATCTCGGGCATGGGGATGAAGAAGAACATGACGATCAGACAGCCGACAAAGCCGGCGACGCCTAGGTAGACCCACTGAACGTTGGCGAGCGAGTCCTCCGTGTCAATGGTGTCAGCGAAGAAGACGCGCGAGGCGAGCAGGGGCGCGATGAAAGAGCCGGTGCCCTGGACACCTTGAGCCAGGTTGAGGCGGACCTCGGAATACTTTGGGGGTCCGCAGACGGCCAGGAAGGGATTGGCAGCGGTCTCAAGCGTGGAGAGCCCGCAGCCGACGACAAACATGGAGCCGCAGAAGCCGGGGAAAGACTTGTTAAGCCCGGAGGGCCAGAAGAGAAGGCAACCGACGGCGAGGATGGAGAGGCCTATGTTGTTAGTCACCAAAACCACAAGGGCGGGACAACCTTTGCCTACCAGTGATGAAGGTGATGCGGTATCCCCACCTGCGTAGGATATAGCCGGACAGGGTGGGCGGGCAGATGAAGTAGGCACCAAAGTAAGCGGCAGCCATGCCAGAGGACATGGCGGCGCTGATCTCGAGGAGGTTTTGGAAGTGGGCATTGAGGACGTCGAGAAGACCGTAGGCAAAGCCCCAGAGGAAGAAGAGGGTGGTCACTGGAGAGTGAAGTCAGCGGAGTCCAGAGTTTTGAGCATATAGGGGGCAAACGTACCTGTCAGGTTGGGAACCAGGGACTGCCTGACAGTCATGTGGACTGCGCTGACGGCATTGTTGTCGGCGACGAGGTTGCGCTTGCGGAACAGCATGTTGTCGATGGTGCTCCGGGGAGTCTTTTTGCTCCAAGTCGTTCGATTCGTGTTGGTGATTGATCTACTCTGGGCAAGGCTTGTGAGAGGTGTCTGGTAGAGCTGAGAGATGAAGGTCTGGTAGAGCTGAGGGATGGAGGAGTCACGTCGCACACCGAACAAAACCTCTTTCAACATCTGGGGAAAGGGAAGGGTTTAAATATGGATGAGCACCACAAAGTTCCCCATTGATTTCCCCATACACCCCAGACTCCATAAAGACCCATCAAGGGTTTCCCCAGTCCCCAGATTTTCCCCGTGGCGAAGACGCGGTCTGGTCTCGTCTAGATCGGGGCATACGGACGCCCTCGGTCGAACAACGGCCGACGCGAGAGATGGGGTCGGTCCCAGGGCGGTGGTCAAGGAGTTAGGGGGTCTCTTGGCCTCGAGTCAGCTGGGCAGGCCAGCCTTGGATTGGCTCGCTGAAATGGTGTAGGGGGCACCGGGCGTGGTCTCGATAGCCCGAAGCACGGGGATGGACTCGATGGAGAAAGAATCCTTCAAGCACTTGCCCAGTGGTATGTATGGAGGCTTCCTCACAAGGGGATGAACACAACAGGTGGGTGAGTAAAGAGGCCTCAGGGTTCGTTCGGATGAAGGTGGACGTCCAGAGAGGAAGTTTGATCTCAGGGGTAAGTCCAGACCGTGAGACTGCAAATATGAACAGAGAGCCACTTGGTCGTAGACGAAGAGTCGCCATTGCGGGCATGGCAGTGTGAGCAAAACATGCCATCACACCAAGTCGCTCCCTCTCCCGCCCTCCCATCCCTGGAAGACCTCGCCATGGGAAGAGCCGAAGGACTGCCCGCCAAAGATGGTGGCTTGCATCTTGAGGGTGCGAGCGTGCGAGTGCGCGAGTGTGATCCGTCGGAGTGGCCAATCACCATTTCGCCAGACCTGCACACATCCAGACTATTAGCGTGAAGCCGTAGATAGGATTCTTTGGTGCTATCAGAGGGCGATGCAACGAATAATGTCGTGTTGATAGACTGGCAGCTGGTCGACTGCAAGTCAGAGATGGGGGTGCTGATGAGAGAAAAACAGAAATGTAGAAGCATGACTTTGTTGAGCAGAGCACAGCGCAGAGGCAGAGAACCCGAGGGAGCGGTGCAGGAGGAAGGAGGTGCAGACAGTATGGGGCAGGTACAAGCGGCTCGTGGCACGGTGCTGCTTCCTTCGCGATGGGGGTTCCACCTACCCTCGCACCTGCTATGGCATCCTCTTGTTCTACCTACCTTACCTCAAGGTACATAGGTACCTTGGGTAATTCTTCCTGGCTAGGTACGATATCTTGTGTCACAGCAAGGTACTGCATGAGCATGAGCATGAGCATGAGCATGACTCTTGTACTTGGAAAGCCGGATTGCCTCGCTGACGGCCAAAGTACCGTACCACTACCTGTTTCTCCCGAGGCGGGCCACCTCAGAAGGAACCTGCCCAGCATCGAGATCCCGAGGAAAAAGAAGGCAGCCATGGTGTCGAGAAAGGAGATTTTATTCCACCACAACGGGTCACACCCCTGCCAGATCCAGATCCCCATATCCCCATATCCCCAGCGAAATGGAAAGAACGCGATTCGAATCCCGCTACCACAGCTGTTACTGACCATTTCCCCACAACCCCGCACTCGCCTTCCATTCCCCAGTCATCATCAATACCGGTACCTCTCGCAAATACAACCCCAAGGCTGGGCACCCGGCTCCCAATTCCAAACTGCAGTGCAGCACCCAAGACTCCAGACCAAGCTGAAGGATTCGGCCCACGGCCTGGGCATCTGATACTGCTAGTCACAAGTCGCGTCCCTCGTCCCAAGCTCCACCGAACATGCATGCGTCCGCCATCCTCCCTGACACACGGTTAGACTCAAAGCTGAAGAAGTAGACATTTCATCAGTAGCCCCGAACAGTATCACGATAATCCAACGTCCAATCACCACATGCCGAACGCGATGTCCGACACGGTGGCTTGAGATGCGAAGTGGGGCCGAACAACGAGCCGAAGTACGACCAAGTGCGAGGACCGAAACGGGTGTCTTGCACTCAGCAGGAGGTCTCGACTCTTCTAGTTCATTTTTAAACCCTACTCAAACACAGTATTCGGGTCGGTTGGGTTCGGTGCAGTGTGAGCTCTGGGGATGAACACCCCGGCTTCCTTCCATTCTTGTCCTGATGCCTATTCTACCCCCCGTCGCCCGTGCCGAGAACGACGGACCCCTGCCGACGGGACCGTGGCCCCCCTCTACGGTCCATCTTATCCTGACATGCCCTGCCGCTGCCTTTTACCCCGGCCGTCTGGAGGGATGCAAATCAACTCCAACTTTTTCCCCGGTTTTTTCCTTGCTCCCCTTTTCCCAGACTTACGACCTCTCCAGCGCATCAAGCTCCCTGAGAACCGAGGACTTGGTCGTAATCTTCTTCATCTGCGTGTCCTCTAGCTTCTCGCCGCCGGCGAGACGCATCTCGAGATCCTCAATCGCCCGCACCTTCTTCTGCAGGCTGCGAATCTTCTTGGCGTCCGGGTTCTGCGACATGTCCACGGCAGCACCAGCCGCGGCACCGCCCTGGCCGTCCTGCATCGTCGGCACAGGGGGCGCGCCGTTCCGTCCGCGCGCCGTGTTGCTCCTGTTGCGGCGCCCGGGGTTCCTCGACTGGCTGCGCAGCGTCTGGCGGTGCTGGCCCCCGCGTCGCTCGGGGCTGCGCCCGTCGCTGCCGGAACCGGAGCGGTGATCGTGGTGCGGGGGTGCGAGCGAGGCCCCGCCATTAGCGTAGCCCCCCTCACGGCCGTGGCCTCGGCCGTCTCCGCGACCCTGACCCTGGCCCTGACCACGTCCCTGTCCTTGTCCTTGGCCCTCGCCTTCACCCTCGCCCTCCTTGCCCTTGCGACCACCTCGCTTCTTCTTGTTCTTCTGCGCTGCCTTTGACAAGTTCTCATCGCCGTCGGCAAGCGTGGCGCCAGGAATTCCGGGCGCGGCGCCGGGCACGCCCTGCGCGGGCTCGGCACCGGGAACGCCGCGGCGAGGACGGCCGAAGCCGTTAGCTCCGATCGGAGTCGCGCCGTTGGTGGGGCCGTAGCCGCTGCCCACGACGTGAACGGAACCGCCCTCGTCCTCGCGCTTGAAGTGCAGAGGGGTGGCGAGACCGCGGGCACCGGGGGGACGGTACGCACCAGCGGGCTTGCTGGGCGTCTTGATGGTGCCGAGGTAGGTCGTGGCCGAGGCGTGGGGCGTGGGGACGGGGTTCAGGGGGTCGCCGCCAGCTACAGTGCTCGGATCCATGGGCCTCCACAGGACGTTGTACAGTTCGGTCATATCCTCGTTGTACATGATGCTGCCGCCGACGTGCCACAGCTTCACGCCGTTGTCGACACGGAGACGGGGAGAAGTAGTGGCCGTCATGATGTAGCGGCTGTCGGGGCTCCAGTAGCAGAGACTGGGGTTGCCGCTCTCAATGGTGGTGACCTTGCGGAAGTCTTTCTCAAGGTCGTACACATCAATCTGGCCAGCCAGATTACCAAAGCCGGCAAGCAGGGCGAAGCGGCCGGTGGGCGAGAAGATGATGGTGTTGCGGGGACCGAGAGGGAACGAATGGGTCGGGACCGCGCGGTGGTTGAAGATGACTGACTTGGCCGGCATGTAGCCGTACACGACACCAAACTCTTTCGAGTTGGGCGACCAGGTCACATCGTGGATGGGGCCCTCCTTGTCGAGGGGCACGCGGGCGTCGAAGGAGCCGTTGACGCTCAGAAGATACAGAGTCGTCTCGCCGTAGTAGCTCTTGTTCGATTTATCGACGTCGGTCTGGGCCAGCACGAGGATGCTGGTACCCTTCTGGTTCCACTTAAGCTGGACCTTGTCGCCCTTGAAGAAGGTCTTCTGGGAGATGGGCTGCGTGAACTGAGGCACGCTGTAGACCTTGACGGCGGCGGGTTGGCCCTGGAAGAGTCAGTTACAGTCATCAAAAATAAGGACGGCAAATCTTACCTTGCGCTCAGAGATGAACACAGCGACGGAATGGTTGTTGCCGGGCGCGAGAGCAAAGGTGGTGACGCCCTCGACGCGCAGCTTGTTCCAGACGGTGCCGAGATCGTGGCTCTCGTAGAACTGGACTTCGTTGGTGACTTGGCGGGCGCAGAATTTCTCGTCGGCGGTATATTGAAGGTTCCAGCCTCCCTGCGACTTCTGGACGTAGCGTCCAAGCGGCTGCTTCTCTTCGGCTGGCACACCTTCCTCGATGGTGCGCCAGACCTTCAGGTTCTTGGTGGCATCGCCGTTCTCGTCCTTGCCGGGTCGCTCCCAGGTGACAAGGAAAGTGCCGAGAGGAGAGAAGCCGAGCTCATAGACGTTGGCAATGGGGAGCGATAGCACGGGCTTGCCGTTAGAGGCATCGACGACGGAGACGAGCTTGGGGTCGGCCCAGGCAAAGTAGCGGCCACAGGGGGAGTATTCACAACACCGGTTGTTCCCTTCGGGGTTGGTGAACCCAGCAAGCGGCGCGTATACGGGCGCGGCATCGGTGACACCGATGTGCTTCTGGGTTCGGTAGGCAAACTGCAAGGGGGACGCCATGACTAGCAAAAGTACAGCGCAGGTCGATTGCAGAGTTGAGAGGAGGGGGAGAACGTTCTTGGGGGGAGGTGGATTTTCGTTGATGGTCTTCTTTTCTTCAGCGTATATCGTGGGATGACTGAGGGGTTTGCAGTTGAGTTTTGTTTCGGACAAAGAAGTCTTTCGGTTGGAGTAGATGGTCTTTCAACGGTCGAGTGTCCGGAGATGGGGTGACGAGCAATGGGAAGTAGCGGCGTCGAGAATGGATGGGCAATGTCGGGGGATCTGAATCAAAGGGTTGGCCGACGGTTTTGTCGGAGCACCTGAAGCAGGAAGCCTGACTATGCTGAAAGCGATGACTTTGAAGACGTGACGGTGACGTGTCTGACGAGCGAGGCGACTGAAGATGGGTATCTATCGATCGGCCTGCTGGTTCGAGAGGAGGGTCGGGAGAGGAGAGTGGATAATGCGAAGAAGAAAAATCCGGAAGAACGTCTGAGGCGGAGAGAAGAAGATAGGAGGCACCCGGGAGGGGAGGGGGAAAGGTTGGCGCGAACCGGTGTGTGGTGATGTGGGCTGGGGAGGAGTGGAAGGGAAAGAAGGGGAACACGACGAAGGCGGGTTTGGGAATTTTGTGATAGGATTTTTCCCTGCTCTACCTGACTGGCACCAAGATGACGAGACAGCTGCCACTGCCACAGTGGCTGCCCATCCTTCCACTGGTCTGGGGCGTGAACCGGGCGGCGAGGGGGGATTTTGACGGCTGTCCACAGCTGGTCGATTGCCCCGCCGAGATCTTCTGGGGGCCTGGACTGGACTGCCGGCGGGGCTTAGGCTCGGCAGGCCCCCTGAAGCTTGATTGAGCCGCCAATCAGGGTTGTGGCTTGCGGGTAGGGCGGGCCCGATGGGCTCTGGCAGGCAGTAGGATGGCCTCCGAATGGCGATGCTGCCCAAGTGTGGCTCATTCGGCGGGGTTAATCTATTGTTTTGATGCTGCGAATTGAGATGGAGCATTGGACGTAAAGCTGATGTATGGCATAGTAGGATCTAGTTAAGGGGGGAGTGAGTCCTTCTGAGACGGAAAGATATGTGAACTGAAGACATGGTCTCCAGCAGGAACCTCATGGAGCAACCTCATGGGCCGTGCCAGCGCCAGATTGAGCCCGTGACAGATACTAAAGCGATCCTCCGAGCAGACATGTGAATTTCCCCGCCCGATCACCGCAACCTCAAGATAAGCCTGACACAGTGCCTGGCAATGGAACAATGATCCTCTCGACAGGTCCCATTTCTGACGTCTGGTTGCTGCTTGATCATCTGTGGTATAACTTTGGTCACATGCAAGCAGTTGAGAATCGTTACGCAGAGTCAGGATCATGTTTGTGACGCCGATAACCACCGGAGGGTTCCGACAGCAACTACCTTGTCATCATCTGGCTGAACCTGAACAGGCAACGTTTTCAACCCCCAAAAGCGTGACCTACATCGACCCGGAGGTCATCGAACTGGGGATCAGGCTGACCACGTGACAATTACCATGTCCGGGCTTGTGCTCGCCACCACCTTTAGAGAGCTGTGACTCGATGAATGACGGACACGGAAGCTGGAATCGACTGACATGTATGTGCATGATAAGCGGTATATGGCAGCTCACGTATTCTCGCTTTGGAATAGAACTGCCATCTGGCCCTGTCCTAGCTATTCATGAATTTGGGACTCGCTCCGGCGTGAAACTCACAAGACATGACCGCAACGGACTCGCCAAGGCTTTCCATTCATTAAGCATGTTATTTAGGCGGTCATGGGTGCGAAGGGCCGTAGTTCGCGTTGCATCTCTTACCCTGGTCGACTCTAGACCTTGGGTGAGTTAGATTGGACTTTTGTGGATCATGTCAAGATTGCAGTGCTGTGGCTTAAGGTGAAGATAACGGTACTGTTTATGGCAGGAATAGCATCGTTGAGCTGGGCAGAAAATCCATCAATTCAGGGCATTTGGTGCCCGCCTCGCTACAGCACTCCATCAGCCAGCAGCCAGCAGCTAGCCCTGGGGCGGGCCTTGGCCAGAATAGCGTGTTGGGCTGCTGAAACGAAACGACAGCCGCATGGTCCGTGCACGGGGCGGTATGTGTGTGAGAGGTGAAGCAAGAGCCATGTGCCAGGAGCCAGGCGCCAGGAGAGAGCCAGCACCAGAAGCAGGAGCCACCAGCGGAGCCCAGGACAGGCTGCGAGAAATTCCCTGGCCCCAAAACTTCAGGAGAGGCCCCCCCGTGCCCCGAACCCGCATCCCCCAGTGATACGACACGAACTGGCACACGACACGAATTCGAGCAAAGTCGACAGCATCGCCGACTTCTTCATCCCCATCAAGCCTCATCCACCGAATTGGATAGGGATCATCGCCGACTGCCTCCATTGCCCCTTGGGAGCTCTATCCACACACCGATTCCCCCCTCCACTCAGCAATCAGGGTACCTCTGTACTTCGCCTCATTACTCGGTCACCCCTCGAACGCGTGGTCCAGCTTTAGCTTTAGCGGTACCCTTCACATTCGGCCCGGGGCTGCCTCAACACCACCGCACAGTCGACGTTCACGCATTGCTGCCTTTGCATCGCGGCAACCCACGAGATCGCGCCCACGAATCCACAATCCGACAGCCTTTCCCAGCGGGTCCCAGATACCGCTGCCTGCCGAACTTTAGGCAGCACTTCACGAAAACCCTCGACATCTCTCCCACCACCAAATCACCACACCGTCATGTCAGCAGCGCAAGGTGGTCTCACGCGACGCCGCGGCGGAGGCGGCGGCGGCGGCGGTCCCGGCAACGAGGCGGGCGAGGGGGCCAGCAACGCTGCGAGCCGCACCAACAGCTCCTCCAACTTCCGCGACAGCGCCCCCGAGACCAGCTACGAGAGCGGCGAGAACGGTCACAAGATTGCCTTTGACCCCCGCGATATCAGCGAAAGCGCCGAGCGCAGCAAGCAGCCCAAGCTGACGCTGATGGAGGAGGTTCTGCTCTTGGGCCTGAAGGATAAGCAGGTGAGTATTTCGACCGAGACGCCTGCTCCCCCTGCCACGGGTTCAAATTGCGCTCCGAAACACTTCCGACTAACGCAACCCAGGGCTACCTCTCTTTCTGGAACGACAACATCTCCTATGCCCTCCGCGGCTGCATCGTCCTCGAATTGGCCCTTCGTGGTCGCGTCAGCATGCAGAAGGACCCCTCTAGGCGGCGCTTCCCCCTCGCCGACCGCCTCATCGAGGTCATCGACGACACCCTGACGGGCGAGGTCCTCCTTGACGAGGCCCTCAAGATGATGAAGTCGAGCGAGAAGATGAGCGTCAGCTCCTGGGTGGACCTGATGAGCGGTGGGTGTGCTCTGGTCGATATTGAAATATTCCATACTAACGAAGTGCAGGCGAGACGTGGAATCTCATGAAGATCGGCTACCAACTAAAACAAGTGCGCGAGCGCCTGGCCAAGGGCCTGGTCGACAAGGGCATCCTCCGCACCGAGAAGCGCAACTTCCTCCTCTTCGACATGGCCACCCACCCCGTCGCCGACGGCGGTGCCAAGGAGGAGATCCGCCGCCGCGTCCGCCACGTCCTGACCCAGCGCACCGTCGTCCTGCCGCCTTCGCAGTTCCTCCCGGAGAGCCTCGACTTCCGCTACGTCCGCACCCTCGCTATGGTTTGCGCCGCCTACGCCGCCAACGTTCTCGAGAACGCCCTGACTCCGCTCGGCCACGAGGCCCGCGAGCGCGCATTCGCCCAGACCGACGAGCTCCTCGCCGACTACAGCCAGTGGCCTTTCGGCAAGAAGGCCGTCAACAACGGCATCGGCGCGAACCTGCCCCAGGCGGTGGCTGAGGTAAGCCTCCTTGGAAGTGGAGGACAGTCTTGACGGATTACTGACCAGATACAGGAATGCAACAACAACAAGGAAAAGGAACTCCAGCTCGAGGTTGTCGCCGCATGCCTCAGCGTCTTCACCCGTCTCGACTCTCTGCTATAAACTCCGAATCATCCTCCGTACACAGCGTGCTTAGCCATATATCCCGGGCTCACGACCATTGAAAAATCTCGCCTCATCAATCTCCACGTCCCCACGCCATGTCTCCCCGACCTCCAGCAGAACACCAGAAGAAAACGGCCTCGAAAACCAGTTGCGTAGTAATGACGGCGGATAAGAATGAAGCAAGAAAGGGGGGGTAAACACGGTCAGAGAGAGCGTTCATGAAGGGGGAGAAAAGGGTGGCACTATCCCCCCTTGGGCTGGCAGAATCGTATTTCGAAATGTAGCAAAGGCGGCGGACGTGGACGATGTCGCGACGTAGCTCCAGTTTCTTCTTCTCAAGCTTTTTTTTTTTTCGTCCGCTATGTTTTGTCATGCTTTGTCGTTCCTGCTGCTACGTAGTTTGTATGGCGGGACCGCGGCGTTGGGGTAGCTGAACCATTATCTCGGACCCAATGGAGATGTTCATGCTCGAGACCGAGTGTAGATGAGCTCGAATTGCCTGGCAGACCATGTGAGGCAGACCATGTGGGGCAGTCGAAGATGAAAGTCGATCATCGTCAAGCAGTCGATCATCGTCAAGCAGTCGAGCACCGTCAACAGTCGAGCACCGTCAATAGTTGAGCATCGTCAACAGTCGAGCATCGTCAACCAGTCAAGCAAGTGTTACACATCTCGATTCATGGCTATTGTCTCGACCACCCACCCTTTTCATGATGCAAATGGTAATAAAAGTAACAAAACGACCCCGCGCGCCGCAACGCCCATGCGAAAGACAAGCTCAACAGCTCCACATCATACATCCAGCCTCGATGCATCTCGCGCCCAGGGCATCAAGCCTCATCTCGTGCCCGGGACACCGTGCCCACCCACATTCAGCTTATTTCTTCTTCTTCCCCCCAAAGGAACCACCTTCGAACCCAGGGCGTCCCTTCTTCTTCGCAGCACTGACGACCTTCCTGCCCGCCTTGCCGAGCTTCTTGTCATCCTTGCGCTTCTTCAGATTCGCCTCGCGCTTCTTCTGCTTCTCGGCCTTGGCGTGCACGACGCCCTCGGTGCGATCCTTCCACTCCTTCTCGCTCTTGCGCTTCTGCTTGTCCTTGCGCCGTATCGTCTTCTTGAGCGTGGCCTCGTCGTCACGGATCTTCTCGCCCTCGGCTCTCCGTCGCGCAGTGAGCCACGTCTCCTTCTCGGCGATGTCTTCCTGCTTCGCCTCGTCGAGGGCAGCGTGCTTCTTCTTCTGGTTCTGCAGACGGAGCAGCGCCGTCTTGGGATCCGACGGACCCTTCTTCTTACGGCTGCTGAGAACGTGCGTCAGGTCGCGAGACAGCCTCGTGCCGTCGTCGAAAGCGACGCGACCAAACGTGTAATCCGTAGGCTGGTCATCGCCGTCGCCGAGAAGGTGGTCGAGAGCAGGCGACATGATGGACGGCGAGTTTGACGCGAGCGCCTCGTCGCGCTGCCTCTCCTCCTCTAGACGTGCCTGGCGGCGCTGTTCCTGCTTGTGAGCCTTGCGCTGGGCCTGGCGGGCGCGCTGGGCCTCGATGAGCTCCTGGCGGGTGCGGATTGGCTTGCCGTCTGGGCCGATTGCCTTGCGGGCTGCTTGGAGCTCGGCGATGCGGGCTGCCAGACGGGCTTTCAGGGCGGATGTGTCCTGGGGGATCTTGAGCTGTTTGGGCTTATCTGAGGCGGGGACGTCGACGGAGGTGGCGGCGCTGCCGGACGCGGGCTGCGTCGAGTCGGCTGCGTCGAAGACGGGGGAGTGAGAGGGGGAGCGCTGGCTGGATGCCGTTGAGTCGGGTTTCTCCTCGAGGCGGGAGACGTCGAGGGCGGGTTTGCCCTCGGCCTCAGAGTCGACTGTTTCGTAACCGTCGTCTTGCGCATCGACGGCCGTCGGCGTCTTGGTAGCCTTGGCCTTGGCCTTGGGCTCGTTCTTGGGGGCGTTCTTCGTAGCAATCTTCTTCTCGCCCTTCGTCTCGTTCTTCTTGGGCTCCTCCGTCGCCTCCTTGCCAGCAGCCTTCTCAGCAGCCTTCTCAGCAGCCTTCTCAGCAGCAGCAGCCTCCTTCGCCGCAATCTTCTTCGCCTTCTTCTCGGCCTGCCTCAGCTGCTTCGCCTTGCGATCCGCCTTCTGCCCGTCCCTCTTCGCAAGTTTCATAAGCTGATCCTGCGACATCTCGGCGGGGTTCGCATCGCTGACGCCAACGAGGGTGTCCTGCTCAAAGTCGCGATCGATCTTGAGCTTCTTATTCGCAATGAGGTCTCTCCTCCTGAGTCCCTCACCAGGCGTCTCCTGCACGACGCCATCCACGGGCTCGTTGTTGTCCTGCTGCTCCTTGTCCTTGTCCTGGTCCTGCTGCTCCGTCTCGGCAGCGACAGGCATTTCGGGAAGAGCAGCCTGCTCGGCGTCCTCCATCTCCTGCAGCTTGCGCTTGTTCCTGGCCCGCTCCTCCATCACTTCCTTTGCGTTGCGGTTGCGGTCGCTGTCGGGGTCGAGCTTGCCCATGCGGGCGGCCTTTGCCTCGGCTTTGGTCTGCTTTTTCCTGTTCCATTGGTCCTGGGCGTGTGAGCGTGGAAGCATGGTGTGCATTTTCTGGAGGAGGGTATGGATTGCTGCAAAATGGGCTGCTCAAGGCAAGCATGAAAGGCAGGTGTAGAAGGCAGGGACAAACATACGGAAGTATCCTCCCCATAGTACATCTTGGCGGGGATCAACGACAACAGACCATCAAAGGCCTTTGCGTGGTCGCGCAAGCGATCCTAAGGAGAACCATCCGTCAGCATTTCCCGTCTTTGGTGCATCTGTCTTTGGGGCCCTTGGTGCAGGCAAGATCATCACCACCGCTCATTCCAACAAGGCGGGGCGCAGGCAGACAGGCGGGCAATCAGGCGGGCGACAACGAACCTGCAGCGACGAATCCGTCATGATGACCAATCTGCACAAACAGTCTGCGTATGTATTCTCTGTAGCTGTATGGACAAGTCGAATAAAAGGTCCGTTCTTCGTGGCGTGGAGGGGGCCGTCTTCAAAGTTGCAAGGCACTGAAGATGCTCTCAAGGAAACGCTCAGGTAGAAAAAGGCTGGAGGTTTGCACAGTCGTTCCTTCCTGCCTGCGAATGGGCAACGACTGGATTCGACTGGTTGGAATTAACCCACCGCTTCTGTGAAATTTTCGGGGTGTGGAGTTCAAAGTCGCTTATGCGAAATCTTGGCGCTGCTTTATCGCTTATCAGTTCTGGTTCTGCCGCCAAAGTCCCCGCCCAAGGCCCGGGGCGGTGTGAACTTTTTTTCGGGGTGCCTGGGTGTCTGGGTCTTAAAGAGTGGGTCAGGGTCCAGCCAGCAAGAGCCTCGATGACGTGCCTCGGGTCATCATGGCTTTCATGTACCATCACCATATTCATGTGCTGGCAAGTCTGGCGTAAACAATACTGGGCGTTTTTTGCTTGACAGTCGATGGAGCTTTTCACAGCTCCATCGAGCATGGGTCAATCGAGACATGGGTAGAAGTAGATTAAAACTAGACATCTATCGCAACACCGCCCGCATCCAGCAGGCCTCATCTAGCAATCCCAGACGCCATGGCAAATCAATGAATCGCAGGCGCTTCACCCCCATCATGGCCATGCTTTGCCTGTGCATGTGCCGAATAGTAAAGTACCACGCTCCAGGCCAGCGCCGAAAATTGCGAGCCAAGACCCCATGTTCCGGGCCCTGGCCCAGGTGTAAAGTCCAGCCGCCAGGCCTGACCATCATCGATATACATGGAAACGCCACCCTCATGACATGACGAGCAACCGAAACAAAACGCCAGCAGTCCCAGCAGCATCGACAGCTCATACGGCAAGGTTCATTACTCCTCAAGCTCGTAGTGCTCGACCAGAGAGGGGGATTCTCCTTATGCCTCCTCGCCTTGGCTGCTTCTTCAACAGCGCCTCCCGTCGCGTTGCAGCTCACTCCATGGCTCTCCTGGTGGCAGCTCTCTTCGACCTCGTAGCGACACCCGTCGCAAGCACCTCGAGGTCCGGCCGCATCATGCTCGAAAGTCCGTAGTCCGGCGCACTCTAAGCACCGGCCGTACCGACAGCGAGCGATGGCGTCTGCGGCTGGAAGACGTAGCTGCCTCCCTTGGCGTTCATCTCGGCGACGCGTTGCCTTTCTGCCTTTTCCCTCTCGAGCTGCTCCTTCTCAGACTTCGTGATGCGCGGCTTCCTTGTGAGCGCGCCGCCTCGGGATCCGCGACCACCGCGGGAACCGGGACCTCCACGAGACCCGGGCCCGCCACCGCGAGAAGTGCCTTCGCCGCCTTCACGGTTGCCGCGCGAGCCACCTCTGCTGCCGCGTCCGCCGCGACTTCCTCGTCCACGCTTGGGCAGTCCGTCCCTGGTCAAAGTCAGCAAAAGTATTCCCCACGCATCCGAATCAAAGGCAACGTACGGTCTCGTAGCAGGCTTCTCGGGCTCCGGCACCAGCGGCCCAGAGTAAACGAAGAAGCCATCCCTACTCGCGGCAGCCTGCTCTTCCCAAAGCATCTCTGAGTCGTCAACAAAGTCGTCATCCTTATCGTACTGGTCTTCCTTGAAATTCCTCTTCTTCTTCTTCGGCTGCGCCACAACGTCCTGCCCGCTCGTCATGCCGCCCATCTCAGCATTACTCGCTTCATTGTCCGAATCTGAAGAGGCATCGTCACCAGACTCCTGCCCCGAAGCGGTCTTCTCGAGGGCCGCAGACGCGGCGGCGATGCGCGCCTTGCGATCGCGCTGAGCCGCGACGCGTGGGTGAAGTGCATCCCAGCCGTAGCGGTCTTCGGCCTCGCGCATGAAGTTGACATACTTATTTGTCTCACCGACCTGGAGGGGGATGTGCAGGACAATGGACGGCGCCTGGAAATCCTTGCCCGGCTCGGCCTTGCCGAAGTCGAGAATCGAGCGATTGTTGTCGGTGGTTACGCTAGTCGGTTCATCCATTATGTTCTTGGGCGAAGAGGCCGCCGTGCTGGACTTGGTCTTGGTCGCCTTCTTCAGAGCGGTAATGCCGGTTGCCAATGGGACTTCCCGGGTCTTGGGCTCCGACCTGCCGCCGGAGAGCGAAGGTGGCGCGGTCGATTTCTTTGTGTCGGGCAGGGCGGGCTTGGACATGGGCTGGGGCGCAGGGCGAGTGTGATACAGGGGAGACGTAGGTGCAGAGTCGACGCGAGATTGTGATTGGTTCTGGTAAGACTGATGCGAAGGCGACGCGACGCTGTGAACAGGGTCGACAAGACTGGCAATCGAGGGCGACGCGCTGGCGCGGTTGAGGGTCGATGTTGGAGGTCGCGGCGACGTGGCGTTGCCGAAAATTCCTCGCACGGGATCGTAGTTGCCACGGATGGGGTCATAGCTCTGGCCGCTCGTCCGTGTTGGCAGAGACGTCCTACCGTTGGACTCATGCAGTGGGGAGGGTTCGGGGTCAGAGTTCAGAATGCTTTGCATTGATCTGGGCAGTTCTTCCCGCTTGGGGACTTTTTGGGAGACATATTCTTGAGCTGACGGGGTGCGGTTGCTGGAGTCGCCTGAATCTACGTCGACAATGTCGGAGATTCTATGTTGACGCGATGAGGAAGCGGAGGCGGCGAGGGATTTGGAGTCGGCAGGTTCAACAGGTTCATCCTGGGCAGGAGCGGATTTACGTTTCCTTTGGATTGGGGGGGCGTTGGGGTCTTTCGGTTTCCTGGGCTTTCGAACCTTGGGCGGGTCGTCGGGATTCTTGGGCTTCAAGGTCGAGCCAGGCTTACGACCGGGCTTCTTTCTCGGAAGTCCTGCCGCGGTGAGGCGGACCTCAGGCTGTGGTGGTGCAGACGGAGCGACGCCGAACCTGGGCTGCGAAGGGTCGACGATGATCTCGTCCATGTCCATGCTGGTTCGACTGCGGTGGTTGATGTGTTTGAGTGGTGAGCCCGGTTCGGAGATTGAACCAGAGGGAGGCGAGGAAAGAGCCGGAGATGAACTATCACGCGTAGCCGCGTCTCCTCCAGGCGCCATACTAGGGGGGGGAGGAACGGGAGGTGAATTTGTTTCGCTCCAAACTTTGATGCAATTGATCAAAGTTTATTTGGAGCGATTAGGATGGACACTCCTTTCGATCGACGGAAGGAGTAAAATGTGCCGCAGTGATTGGGGCGGTGTGTCGCGAATTGAGTGGCTCGTCAAAGGTTGAAATTCGTCTTCGCGAATGACTTCACTTTCGTTGGTGGAGGCTCCAATGAAGTTCGATGGCGGGAATGCGGGAAGGGGATTATGTAAGATCGAATTTGGCTAGGGTGTGTCGGATTGGAGACGATGCGCGAGGGTGACGGTGCAGATGGGGAACCAGCAACTGTGATGGTTGCGGCCTGGCCGGTGCGGAGTCGCCGAGCGAGGGGGGAAGGAGGAGGTGGTTGGCGGAAGGGTAGCAAGGTGGGCCTCTGGGAATAGCCTCACCGAGTTGGTCGCTGTGAGGCGTTCTTTTCCTCGAACGTGTCGAATGGGTTTGGTCGGCGAAAAAGGGTCCTTTCCGTTCGATGGGCCTCTATCTGATGCGATCAAGAGAAGCAGCAGACCGAGGCGAAGAAAATGTAGACGTTTTTACGATGAAAAGGACGTGATCGAGACACCGTTTTGATGAAGGGAAGAATTGAAGGTTGAATTTGCAGTGTTGTGTTGGGTTGTCGAGAAGAGAAAGTGGAAAGGAAATGGGTGCTCGAGAGAGGGATGGGGATGGCTACACTTTTGGAGAGAGAGAGAAAGCGGTCGGCGGGCTCGTGGGTTTTTCGGGTGAGCGAGCATATGAGCTGCCTTGCTGGGAAAGGCAAAGCAATGCAAAGGGAAAAACGGGGCCAAAAGAGAAAAGGGAAAGGGAAGGGAAGGAAAGGCACAGGCATCATCCGGCAAAGCAAGTTGGCAAGCGTGAATGGGATGGGGATGGGCTCACCACCAAGAAACGAGATTATTATTAAACGGGCATGGGGGGAGGGAAGGCCTGGATTAGCTGGATTAGCCTGGAAGGGGGGGGGGGGGGTTCAGCCAAGGGGGTGGGCTATGGGTAATGAGGACATTGAGAGATGGGCGGGAATGGGGACGAACGGAAACACCACGAATCGAGAAAGGAAAGTGAAAGGGAACCGGACCACGAGTCGGAGAAACCTGACACTGGGCCAAAAGGGCCAAAGATGAGTGGACCGCCAGGGGGGGAACAGGAGCCAGGAGAGAACAGCAAGTGCAAGAGTCGAACCGGAGAGCAGGAACAGATGACGAGACAATGGACCATCAGCCATCAGGCGAGAGCGAGAGCAAGAGCAAGAGCAAGAGCAAGAGAAACATCAAGGACACGCCAAGCTGGGACGGGTATGGTACCGGCAAGCCGCAAGGGAAGGAGTCAGGCAGGCAGAGAAAGTCAGATGGCCGACGTTAGATTTGGACCTTGAACCCTGTGGTGTGGCAGTCAACAGTCGGTTGCAGTGTGGCGGAACATTTGCCTGCCTGCAAATGCTGGCAGCCCCAAGATCAGGTGGCCCGCTTGATGCTTGTCGACAGATCAAGCCGCCCGCGTGGTGTGGGTGTGGTGCGGATGTGGATGGTACAGGCTACATGGTACCTTGCGCGGGTGTCTGGGGGTTGATCCCGAGGGAACACCTTCTAGCGGTGGGCGTGGCCGTGGGCTTGGGCTTGCCTGGGCTTGGGCGTGGCGCGGCTTGCGGGAGATGGATTGGGTGCACAAGCAGCGTACCGTCCTTGTGGTGCTGTGCTGTGCGCTAGGGGCTAGGGGGGTCCTGGTGTCTGAAGAAGAGGACCATCAGCGAATCGAAGAAGGTCCGTGGAAGAAAAGGAAAACAAGGTTGGTCTGTGCCCCAGGTACCAGGGTACATGCATCGCGCGTCTGAAGTTGGGGAACTGCCCGGATCTTGTCTCTCTCGGGACTAGCGTTCTGGGCCAAGGGTCCGATTAAGCGCGCTGCTCGCATGGATCCGGCTTGTTTCGAGACGATGCACAAACTGCTGCCGTGCAGGGGATCACAACCGCATCGCGGGGTCGGCATTCGGCTTCAAAATTCATCATGGGCAGTGGCTGCAAACGGAGTCAAATGTTGTACTGATACATTTTGGTACTGAAAATGAAAGATCCTTGACTATGGTTTCCATCAAATATACCACGGATATCACCTACCGGTAGCCCTCGCTCGCTTTGCTGGAGCCATGCCAAGGTGCCTAGAGAAGGACGTACAGTGCGACTAGGCAGCGAAGACGTAAGACAAGTTTTGGAAAGAACCAGCAGCATGTTTCTCACCTATCAGTCAAACCTTTTTAAGAAATAGTCTTCGAGATGAAGATACCTCTCAACAGTCCCAGCAAGTCACCCATAATACCTCATGTTGGTGCATTGCCTGGAGATGATTTACAGGACGTCCAGGAGAGAGGAACAGGCAATGCAAATGCAAGCCAATTGCACATGGAACTTTGCGCATCCCAACAGTTCGAAGCCCTGTTTTTTCAACTTGCTATTAATCAAAAAGATCCAAAATGCGCTGAGGCAGAAGCCATCTTCCAGCATTGCTTGCACAGTCCATAGCCTCCGCCGGAGATAACGCGACAGTTTGAATGGAGATGCGGATCGGCGCTAATGCAGCCGTCTTTGCAATCCGTTTTGTCTGCCCGTGCCTGTCTCGCTTCGTTTCGGCCCTTGGACAGCACCAGCATCAGCCACACCTGGCTCAGCCCAGTGGTGGGGGCTGAGTCAGCAAATCCATCATTTCCGGGTGCTTCCTCTTCTCGATCGGCGGAGACATGGGTACAGATGCAATCGCTTTCGTGCTGTAGAGCGGAGAGAACAGCCGACCGCAAGCGAATCTGCGAGACCAATCTGCCTGCTTTGCTGTATTTCTGTACCCGAGACTTTTGGCGCCTGAACAGGAGTTTCTCGACCATCTCTGCCAACTGCTTGAACACCCCACTATCGATCGACGTGACAAAGCATCGGCTCTCGACAAGTTTCTTCTCTTAGCAACCTCCCCTCGACACCCCCTCGACCTCCTTCGACACCTCCATCCTCACCACTCACCATGGACCCGACACTTCTCATCGGCGACATCGTCGAGCGCAAACCGACGCAGCCCAAGCCGGCGACCTTTGACGACGCCGAAATCTCCGCCACAGGCTTCCCAGCCCACAAGAAGCGACCTCGCCAATCCGCCTTCAAGCAGCAGCGACAGGGCAAGAAGGGCGACGAAGCCCCAGCGGTCGCCGGCGCACAAGCCCGAGCTGCCCACGATGCCAAGTTTGAGGTCGACCCAGCTACACAGAAGGCGGATTTCGAAGCGGCCGAGCGGCGGCGCATCGACCGCGAGAACCAGTCGAGGCTCGAGAACATGACGCCCGGCGAAATCGCCAGCGAGCGGGCAGAGATGCTCAAGGGCCTCAACCCGGCGCTCATCGAGAGGCTTCTACAGAGGGCGAACATTGACGAGCGCGACGGGCCGGATCCGTTCGACATGCCCGATTCGCAAGGAGGCCCGCCGAAGCCGCCCGCGCCCGAGATTAAGATCGAAGACACGACGCTCCCGCCGCCGAAGCCAAAAGCAGCGCCGTCAGCCGCAAAGCCGACCTCACCAACAGCCTCGCAACAGCAGCAGCAAACCCCCGTCAACGAAGATCGCATCCCCTCCGCCCCGCCCAAAGACCTCTTCCCCATAAACCAGCAACCCGATCACACACACTTCCCTCAACCCCCGGCCCTTCCTGACCTCGACCCCTCCCACCCGGACTTCCTCGCCACCCTCCACGAGAAGTTCTTCCCCAACCTACCCGCCGACCCGTCCAAGCTCGCCTGGATGGCGCCCCTGCCGACAACAGACAGCCCCGCGGACCGCGACTCCCCCTACTACCCAGGCCAGTCGTCGCTGCCCATCTCGGCGCTGCGCTTCGACTTCCGCGGCGCGATGCTGCCGCCGCGGCTGAGCAGGCAGATCCCCGTGTCGAAGGGTCTGCATCATCATGGGCAGGCGCCCGAGGCGGCGGGCTATACGATTGAGGAGCTGTCTATATTGGCAAGGAGTGCTGTTGCGGCGCAGCGGTGTATTGCGTTCCAGACGATTGGCAGGATCTTTTACAGGTTGGGCAAGGGGGAGTGGGGGAATAGCGATGAGGATACGTTGGCGAGGGGGATATGGAGTAGTGTTATGGAGGGGCGGTTGATGGATAGTCTTGCCGAGGCGGCGATGAAGGAGGGCGGGCATAGGGGGAGTCGGGCGTATGCGACGGAGGCGTTGTGGTTGTTGGAGAAGGGGGGGTGGAAGGCCCTGCTTTCTGGGCGGTAGGCTTGATGGGATATACTGCATGGTGATGAGCATCTTGCGATGAGCTCCCTGGGTAGGTATATGATGAATGAAAATCCGAAGGAGGAGACAACTACTTTGCAGGATGACTCGCAAGCGACGGATATGGTGAGAGTGTGCTAGCTGGACTCAGAGCATGGTAACTGCTGCTCTGTTGAAAGGTTCAGACGGGTGGTTTCTTGTAGACACGGTCAGCATCGAGGTGACGTTCCTGCTGATATCAAATCGACAGCTATGGATAGCGTTTCCAATCATCAATTTGCCCACGGCATGACCCTGCCCAAAAATGGCGAGAAGCAGCCGGGTATCCCTTTGAGTACAGCCGGGTCAGTGAATTGAAAATTCAGACACTTCTTGGAAGTACGTCCAGTCAGAATCATAGTGAATCTGGCCTCTCGTTTTGATCATGTCTGGCTCGTCAAAAGCAGGGTCGTACAGAGGCCCCGCCAGACATCACGACAAGAAGAATATAGCTGAAGACTACACCATATTCCAAAGCCAAACGCCATCCATCCCAGGATGATTGGCTCGCAAGGGACGCATGCGAAAAAAAGCGAAGAGCCTCGACACCCTATGATATCCCTCCCTGATCACAACTCCGGCGATTCCAGCAGCAAAAGCAAAAGACATGGACAATGCGCGAATCGAACGCGCGACCTTCAGCAGGTAGTATCATTACGATCGTGAGATCTTCAGATGCTAAGCAGACGTTATACCACTAAACCAATCGCCCGATTTGTTGAGGCTGCGGCTCGGCGGTGGGGGTCATGAGCATGGTGTGCCAAGGTGAGGGAAAATCTCCGAGGCTGGTGGGGAGGGCTTGGACTTGCTCGGCAAGATTCGGTGGTTTAGTTACAATGAGAAAACCTCATGTGAAAAGCCACGATATAAGTCGATTGATTGGCATTAATGGAGAGTCATTTTCGAACTGTTGGGACAAGAGGCTATGTATACGTTCATAAGTGGGCAGGTAAAGCAGGCCAACTGCAGAACGAAAACGGCTGCGAATTTGGCAGCATAGATGGCAGACAACAATGCTGCCGTGTCCGGAAACTCGATCAGCACCTACCTATCCCGCCTCCAAGTCTTTTCTTATCCAAAGCATGCTTGGGGTCGCCCATCGCCAGTGGGTAGTCGTTGTTGGGACCATCTTCCTGTAGGCTCGTCGTCGCGTCGTCGGTCGGGCAATGCGCCGGTCGGCCGTTCGCTTCTTGATCACCACATCATTGGGACCCTCGTTGATGGCTTCCTAGTCGGATTGCGTGGTCGGAGTCGACGCTGCTCACCACCGTTCCTCCCTTCTTCGTCCGACGTAACCTCGATGATGTCGCGTTCGGTCGTCATGCTGCATTTGGGGCCGCCATCTACCAGCTCGCATCGCCGTCTTGGTTCAGTACAGCCCACCCACGATCAATTGATGCCGTACATTAGCGTGCCACATGTTTCTGCAGCTCGTCTGTCGCAGGATTTTTCAGAAAGCAGCATCCGTAACAATACTACCTCATGAGCGATTCGACGCGTGTGTCTTTTCATACCTTATTTCAGAGCGCCCTCAACCACCTTAGTCTCATTGGTGTCTCCACCATTGCGATGATTCACAATGAACCACCATAAGGTTCCCACACTAAGGTAGGTAAGGTAAGGTAGCTCAACGAAGGAGCACTGGCTTCAGTAGAAAGAAACAGCTCTGCGACGGTAGATGGTATAAAGTAATAAGATAGCCTCTTTAGGCGTTTAAATGGTCGAGGTAGTACAGTTTGTACACCACTATTTCCAAGCCATCACAACCTGCATCCATTGAACAAAATATGCTGGTCGACGTCCTTCTGGATATCCGGACGTGGACGGTACTCGCCATTCTAGCGGGCGCCTACCTCTTTCGACCAAATGTTCAGTCTTTCCCATCGTCAACAACTACCCAAACGACATATTTGGCTGGAGAGCTTATCGCGAAGTCCATGAGAACGCTAGCACGTTAATCACCGAGGGACTAGCCAAACACAGAGGCCCCATCACCATGGCCATCCCCCATGGACAAAAGATTGTCCTTCCAGCCTCGCTCGCCGCTTGGGTGAAATCCAACAAGGCCCTCGATCATAGGGAACTTGTGAAAGAAGAGTTCCTAGCAGGACATCCTGGATTCGAGGCGCAATCCGTCCTACACTCCGGGGATGAGACGCTCATGGGCCTCATTCGAGCCAAGCCGGGCCAGAATGCCAGTACCATGGGGACGATGAATGAAGGTCTTTCCAAAGCCTTGCACAGGTACTTCTCAAGTATGACATTCGGCTGAAAGAAGGCTGCGAGCCGAAGCTCATGCAGCAAGGCTTTTACGGTGTAGTTGATCCGATGGTGCAGTTCGAAGTTGGGAGAAGGGAGGGCCAACTGGGGAAGAGGTGCTGCGTTTGTGAGCATTCGGAGACCTGGTTTGCTTAGTATGAACTGTAGCCCACGACGTAGAGGGTGTTGGGAAATATTGGATGATTACCACCGTCGCAGCTGTAATAAAGCAAATGATGGAAGCAGTTGAAGACGTAGTGATTTGGAATGCGCAGTGGCATTAGTTGAGCGGACCGCAACACAAGATGATCAATAATTCGGACGATGCCACCGAGTTCTATTCTGTCTACTGTGGCCTGGACTTTCACATCCGTCACCGCTGACCACAACCCAGGTCCGACTTGAAGGTTGACTTGGACTCTCACGGCTTGGCCCAGACCCGCGTCCTGCAACACACCGAGCAAGTCTTGGACCGGGCCGAGAGGACCAACTCAAGGGTACAAAGACGACACAGTTCCGGCCCGCAGTGCTGGAAGAGCCCGCTCTGCCAGTGGCATTGTGGTTTGGAGGTAGTGAGGGATCGTCGGAAGCGGGGCATCGGGGACGGTTCATGGTAGTTCGGTCTGGAGGATACCCCGTTACTAGATCGATAACAGATCATGATTTGTAAAACCAGCTGTAAAACCCACTCCAGCGAAGTGTACGCGACTAGCATCTTGGGCAAAAAACAATTCCGACCAACATGGTCGAAAAGCAAAAAGTTTCTTCCGATCGGGGAATTGAACCCCGGTCCCCGGCGTGACAAGCCGATATCCTAACCACTAGACTAATCGGAATTTGTTGAGAATCCTCGCTCCAAACAGCTTCATAATCGGCATCTCACCCGAACACTCACTGATTCCCTGGCCTGCTGCAATCTCCCTCTTCCCCCCTCCCACCACTGACCCAACACCTCGGCGAGTTAATCAGATCCTCCAACGAACCCAAACACATGCCCACCAGCCTGCAATGTGGAGGACCGACGTTGAAGTTGAAGTCTGCGGTCGAGCCGCCCCAGGGCCGGCCCAGACCCGAGACCCTAGACATTTCCCCTCTCCTTTCTAGCGACTCTCTTGTCTCTTTTCCTCCTAGCCTCATGCACCTCAGCCCCGAGAACAACACCCATCCATGCACGATGCATCGAGGCACCGAATCCTCATCCCGAGGTCCCCTTCTCAGACTCACTTCACTGCCGACGACCGCCTGATTGTAGTCAGCTCAGAAAGCCATTAACGAGAATGAGGAAGAAATTGTTTTTGGCGGACCCACCGTTCGATCTATCGTCGCGCTGTCGAAATCCAGACGCCGCGCGCGTCTCCTTATCATCCGACTCTGCTCCCCCCCCCCCCTCCTCGTTCCCGTCTACTATCCCCAGGCACCGAACCAGCCACCCGGGACGTCTCCTCCTTTCTCTCATTTTGCGCCCTGACGAGACGCACTCTGACGAAAAAGGCTGAACATGTCTCTCTCTCCCCATCTCCTCTCCACATCCAGGAACGTGGCCGCCAAACCAACCCTAGCACCAACGAAGGATCAGACCACCGACTTTCCCTCCCCAACCCTCCCCAACGTTGCTGCGTTTGCCCTCCTAAAAACCACCCGTTCCTGGATCACCGCATCAAGGCTGAAGTTCTATCGAAAAAAAGCTCGCCCCATACCCCACAATCGAACCGCCAATCCCGTCCACAGGCGAGGCATCCTCGTGGCCCCGAGGACTCTATTGACAGCATCCTGCATGCGAGACCCACGGCACAGGGCCTGGCGGTGACGATCCGGCAGCGACTCCCCGGTTCGCTTCTCTTTTCCCTATTTCTCCTTCACCCTTGCTGAACGATTAGCCTACCATCGGGTTGCTACCATCGGGAGGATCACAACCCATGTAGGAGGGCTGAAAGACCCTTGCACGCAGCCCGACGACTCTTCGGTCCCCTGGGGAGGAAAACATGCCGGGCTGGCCGATGCCAAGGAATCAGCGAGCTCTATACCCCGCGTGCCAACCTCGCCTCGCGGTGCTTGTCTGTTTTCTGGCTCGTGGCTAGGCGGTTGGTGGAGAGTGGCCTGAGCCAAGTGGCAGGGGACTATGGAAAGTTTGAAGACAATCCGGGTGCTTGGCTTTTCGCTCGTCTGCGTCTGCGATACGAGAGAGTGTCTTTCGATACCCGTCTCCCTTGATGAACAATGAACAATAAACAATGAACAAGCGTTCACATCGAGAACCTCTTCTGCCGCTCCTCCACCGTCCTCCCAGACGTTACAGTCACCCGTCAACGGCCCATCAGACCAGCCCTGCTAAGCCCAGCCCAACGAACGCAAGGTCCGCCTTACTATCCTCTATACGAACCAAGGCCACTCGTCTGCCTTGCCCGATCCAGCACCAACCCAACCCTCAGCTTCTGTGCTCCGCATCGAAAGCGCCCCGCCAAGCGAGCGAGCTATTGTCCCAACCCAGCGGTGAGGTGAGGAGACATCAGCCCGTCTAACCCCGTTCGGGCCTGGGCCATGCACGAAAGTGGCAGGGCCACGCCTAACCTGTGAGGGCCTATCTGGGCGACCAGCACATCGTGACAGGCCGGGTAAAGCTCGACAAACTAGGTCGAGGCGGTCGACGCGCTGGCGGGTCCTATGTCATGGGCCTGACAGGGAACAGTAAGCACGGTCAGGTACTGGCCCAGCATGGCAGACACGGTCAACCTGCTAGCACGGAAGACACCCCAAGGTCCTAGCCCCCAAGACCAGGATGACTCCCCTCGCGGCCGCGAGGGTCTGATACCCGCACGTCGCGATAGGCCACGACCCGAGGACAACCCCAAGAAGGCCAAGCTCGACCTCCCATCAGCTGGACCAGCGCGAAGCTATCGACGCCTCACCTTGTGGTCTTGCAGGGCGGAGAGCTAGAGCCATATCAGATGGGGAGTATCAGATAGGTAAAGCATCACGGGCATGTATTAACGGACATCAAGAGGTAAGTAAGACGAGTATAAAGACTCAAGAGCGAGCACGCAATAATCTACATCTCGCTCCTCATTCTCATCATCATCTACACCTTCCACTCTCAAGTCATCCTCACCAACACCAACACAATGAAGGCATCGCTCGCTCTCATCTTCTCCCTGGCCTCGGCCGCCCTCGCCACGGGCGGTGCTGACGGCTGCAACGCCAACAACTGCGCTCGTGGTGTCACCGGCACCCGCGCCGGCAAGAAGCCCGAGCTCACCTCGCGCATGGAGGACTGCGCTTCCTTCCAGCTGACGACCGTCACGCCGACGACCTCGTAAGCTTCCCCTTACCAACACCAACACCCCTCAGACGTACTGACAAGCACAGCACCTCCACCACCACCATCACCATCTACACCGACAGCCCTCCCGCCCCCGTCAACCCTCCCGTCGTCGGCCCCCAGAGCCCCGTGACCGTCATCCCCACCAGCGTTCCCGCCTACGCCTCCTCCTGCGACGGTCCTACCGGCTACGCCTCAGCCTGCAGCTGCTGGGGCATCACGCCCACCGCCACGACCGTCGCTACGCCCACGGCCGTCGCCACCGCCACCAAGTACATCGACGTCGGCTGCCGCAGCCCCGGCATCTGCCCCTTCCCCTTCCTCAACCTCTGGCCCTGCGGCAAGGGCAAGTTCTGCACGTGCCTCAAGGGCGCCGACGGCCAGAAGGTCTGCGTCGAGGACAAGGCTTGCATCAAGGCTCCCACCTGCCAGAACAGCAGCGACTGCGCTCCCGGTGAGGGCTGCGTCATCGACCACTGCTGCCTGTTCCGCGGCCCCAAGATCTGCCTCAAGTTCGCGCCCGAGAAGTGCCCCAACAGGTTCGCCGCTCGCAACGTCTTTGGCGTCAAGAGGCAAGAGGAGGGTGATGAGGAGCCCCGTGACACCATTGAGTGCACTGCTTTCGGCTGCCCTGACACCGAGATTGTCGAGGCTCAGGAGTAAGCTTGCCGTATAGATGATGATCATGAAGGGTATGAGAGTGGTGGGAAGTAATAGAAGGAGGAGTTGGGACGAAAGTGTCAATCGAGCTTAGATCATAATATCACACCTTCGCGCCCATTCACCGTCCCTTCCACCTGACGCGACTGGCATATCTTGCAAATTTGACGACATCCTCCTCGGCGAGCTGAAGTTCAACTGTGTAGTAATGCCTAGCAAGTTCCTCATGCCCGGCGAAACGGTGCACAAATGAGTGACATAGCCGACAGAGCCAGGCCACGTTATCGAGGTCCTCGGCTTGATGCCATCCCCTGCGAACAGCCTTGTCGTGCACGAATCGCGGAATGAGGTGATGATATGTCAGGGGAATCCAATCGCGTCCGCAAAGTTCGCAGCCCTCAGCCTGGTTGCGAGTAGCCCTCGGTGGCGGTGGCGGGGCGGTAAGGGCAGTGACGTACTCGGTCAGAACTGGGGCCAGCAGCTCGGGCACGCCGCGTGAGACGCCGTCAATGATGCCGTAAATGGTGAGGGAATCTGCGACATCGGGGTCAAGGGTCGGTAGGATGGTGGTAACTTCGGCGCCGGTCAAGGGCAAGGCGTAGCGGGTTTGCAGGTCGGGGTCAGTGGTCCATACCGCATGAGTGAGGGACTGTAGGTCAGCTGGGACGCTTTCGAAGGTTTGAGTAGCGATGTAATCGGTGAAGTCGGCGATGTCTTCGGCGTCGTTGGAGGTTTGGCTGACGTTGGCTGCGGGTGCAGATTGCGAGGGAGCTTGACGTGTCTTTTTGGTGCGTCGCTTGGCTTTGGTCGAAGACTTCGTCATGTGCTCAACTATTGCGGCTGAAAGACAGTCTCTGAAGGTTTCGAATTGGGGAGTGTTTTCAAACTCGACCATGATGTGAGCTGTGAAGCGTGAGATGAGTGAGGTTGATAGTCGGCAAGTGTATGATGTGCATGAGAAGCGCGTGAGAAGCAGCTACGCGTGGGCGGTGACAGCGCTGATGTGGGGTATTTGGCGGTTCAATAAGGATAATTCGAGCACGCCAGAATAGGCGGATGAAGAGTTGAAGAGTCAATGAGATGGTAACATCAAAATTTCTTCTTGGATGTAAGAGTTAGATCGAAGATGAATATAAACTGGCCTCATTTGAAGCAGTTCGTACGCGTAGGATATGAGAAGTCAAAAGAAACTCGGCGAACGAAAGACGCACATCTGCAACCCAGCCGCAGCGGCCGTGTGCGTCACCGGCGCACGCCGTCCCATCTTTTGACCTCAGCCACGTGAACTTGACGAGGCTGAACGGTTGGGAGACAAGTGAAAAGGTGCATCGTCTTGTCAATTGACTGCTGAAAGTCGAGACAGGTTCCCACAGCAATCACGACACTCGTCGTTGAACGGCAGACAGGAAACCAAAGGAGAGCATGACTCGCCCGTCCCCAAAATGACGGCACCCAGCCAAAGTGACATGGACAGAAGTCGAAAATCAAGTCAAAACGGATGTCTCGGGTTACCGAGATGATCCAAGACACCCCCGCTAACCTTGTTCATCGCTTGGGAGGTTCTGGTAAAGACCAGCAGCTCTGCCGCGGGGGCTGGATGGCGCCATGTCAGCTGGTGCGAGACAGCTGAATGAGGCGTCGGCAGATGCTGAGGCGGCGCCACGAATGCCTTGACGATACGTTGACGGATGCCTCAAGGGTGACGGACCGATGAGGTTGTCACGATGGTATGGATGTGATATTGGCAAGACGATCGAGGGATGCCAAGGGGGGATGCCAAGGTGAAGATGCCAGGCGGAGGGTCAGGCGAGATGCCAGGCGAAGACAGAAGATGCCGGAATGAGGGGATGAGGGCTGCAGAGTAGGAAGGTTCCACGGCCCTGGGAGCACCTGCCTCAGGTGACGTGCCCCTGCCTTGGTTCATTGCATCAGGGTCTTGGGCGCATTGGAGGAGGAGCACTCGGTGCCATTGCCATTGGTGCCACTGGGACTGGTGCCTTTGGGACATTGGAGCTTCTGACGGGTAGCAGGGGATCGTGGGGAGTGAGGCCCCTGTACCTCTCGGTTCAAGGTTAAGCGAGTGGGGATTTGGCTACGTCATGGCGGATGTCCCCCGACCCCCAACTCTCCACCTCCACTTCACCTCCACGCAATGTTTCTGGTGTTGCTCCCCTTCCCCCCTCCTCCACGTCCTTTTTCGGGATCATCGTCTCCTCCACCGACCAGTTTATCCCCCACTCAGTCGATCGGTTCCATCAGATACCATCAAATCCCACTCACCGAGGTGAAGCTGTCCAGTAGCAGCAAAGGCAGCCTGCTGAGACACCTCTCGGACACTATCTCTCGGCACCCGGGACTAGCCTTATCGCGGACAACCTTCAGAGACAGAGATGCAATGGCAAGCTGTCACCCCTTGCGGAACCACCCACACCACGTCACGATGGCCCGTCACCAGCCCGCGTCGTGGCATGGTCCCCCAGTAACGGACATGACATCGTGGACCCGCCCCGCCCTTGTCTTCTTTCCTTGACTTGACCAACTTGGTCTGCTCCCTCTTCCTCGGAAAAGAAACACGACTCGGACACATGGCATTTGCTTTGGTCCGAAGTCCTCAAGTACAAGCCATCAGCCAGACATCTTGTGCATTGGATGCTCCTCTGTTTCCACTTCGCATATCGTCAGTCATTAAACATCACTCAATATCAAAGTGACATCGTCCATCAGCAGTTCAGCACCACCGCATCACATCACGCCACACAACACTACAACCAAGCACAGTGTCATGCAACTCCCCAACATGATGCACCCACCGCCCTGGCCCTCAACCGACATCATCACAACACCCAAGCTCGACACCAATGCTCGTCCCGCTGCAATCCCCGAACAAACCGCCGAACCAACCCTCCAAGGCACCTACATCGACACAATCGCCTCCGTCTCCGAACCCCTCTCCTCATCAACAGACGTCCTCCACCTCATCACCCTCCTAACACTCGCCTACAAAGTTCGCACCCCCTCCCCGACAAAACAAGACCGTCTCGCCACCCTCATGCGCACACTCTCCTCCGACCGCCTCTCTCACATCCGCACGCCGTCTTATCCCCACGGCTTCTCCCGTGAAGAGGTCACGCGCGCCTTTGTCCGCCTCCTGTCCCCGGTTCTCAACGGTCTAACGGGCCTCGTGGAGTTTGAACGCGCCGTAAACGCGGAAGATGACCCGGCTTCCTTCCGGCAATTCTGGACCCTCGACGACCGCAACCTCCTAGCCGACGCCGTGGCAGGAACGAGTCCGCCTGTCGCTGCCAGCGCAACGACCATTCCGCCAGAATTCCTCGATACCTTCGTCGACGACAAGACCCACAGGGTTGCCCTGACGAAGGACAGGGGGATGCTGACTCTCGTGCCGGGGTGCGTGAGGGCCGGAGACGAGGTCTGGTCCGTGAGCGAGCTGAGCGCGCCGGTCATTCTGAGGAAGGAGGCTGGTGAGGGGGAGGCGGCGGTTGAGGAGGGGTACATCCATGGATTCTGCGAGGGGGATGTCGAGAGGGGTGGGAAGGAGGAGAGGTATAGGGATGTTGACTTGCCGTTGTCTTTTGTCGCCGTGGGACTTGCGGGAAGCATTCCGTGTTGACAGCAGCCGACCTGCGACTGAGTCAATAGGGCGAGGTAGAAGGATATTTTCACAGGGGACGTTGGCCTTGACAAACGTGTCGAGTACGAAGACCATTCTCTATCACCAGGAAAACCGGTGCAACGACCTTGAGTGTTGCGCTCGAAGAACGGCATGAGGTGGCCCGTCACCACTGCGGGCGGGCATGTCCTCCAGTCACCGGCTTATGCGTAACAGCGTCTGGCCGTTGGCCACGTCTACGAATTAGCCTAGGCGGTGAAAGCCCGGATTCTGCGGGCTTGACATGGTGATTCACGACTTTCTATCGTCGTGCTGCCTGTCTGGTTCGGTTTGGGAAGGCTGATCGGGGTGCGTCGAACCAGGCAGACTGTTCCTCGAGGGCACTCTTCTCTGCGGAGAAGCTCATGAATACTTCGAAGGGAGGGCCAGGGCGCGAGACACTTGCAGTGTTGATATCCTTCTCCCGTTCAAATGCGACCTGTGAGCAAACAGCAGGGAACCTCGGCCGATGAGAGAGAATGGCAGATAGGGCAAGAACCCGCCGACAGGACTGATACACTGCCACAATCTAACCAAGCTGTCTTTGAAGATAGTGAAACCGGGCGGGACGAGAAAGCAGCCACGTTGAGGCTATACTTGCGGCACTGATCAGGGGAATAGCTTGGTCAATTTCAGTTTCTCAATGCGAGTCCTAGGGACAATAATTCAAGCATTGTGCATCTCTCAAATTGAAACCCAAGGTCACCGCTGCATGTGTCTGTAACAGCCGAGGGCGGTGTCTATGATGGTGGCTACCTAGCAGTTCCCCAGATCAGACGCCGAAGGGTTACAGGCCACGATAAAAATATGTCTTTCACAAGGAGCTTACCTCTGTAGAGGTCAGGTCGCTCGCACTCTGGCCCTACATGGCATTGCATTGCCCGCCCGACTTCGATAGTCTTCGCGAAAACGGCAAATTATCCTATGCTACCAATTCATCCACCTTGCCTCCCTCCCATCGTAGACGTCCGCGTACTCGTGGCCCCGTCCCTCATAATCGTTGCGAGATTCTGGCCTCGGAACGATGTGATCCAGTCAAAAGACATGTTCCACCCAAAGGCAAAGTCAGTCAAGAATGCTCTGCTCTGTACGAATAATTGTCGAGGCTCAAATTCACGCTTCAGAGCTTTGCTTGTAGGCCTGAGTAGCTAAAGAAGCTGATTCCCTCTGACTATCCGCGAGTGGAGTGTATATGTGGATGTTTGGCCCTGATTATATCCAAGTGTACGGCAACACTCAAATCGAATTGTGAATCGCCACGTTCTTGTCCTTCTTTGGGTGTAGACTCCTTTGTCTTGAAGTTTACTTCGTCGACCTCGGCCCAAAAACCAACTACTGCAACGGCAACTGGGAGTCCAACACGCTAGGACCCTTGGATGAGAACCGCATCTATATCGGATGCCGGGATTCCACTATCCTAGAGTGACAGGCTAGGATTAAGCTACCCTATCTGACTTTACCTTGAGCAAGGTACCTCTAGGCTACAGTTTGGTTGGGCACGTGCGCTTTGCACGTAGACCCAGTAGTAGAGTCGAGGACTAGCGATCCTGGCATTGGTTCACCGCAATATTTCCAGTTCTGACATACCGTGCATAATCGCTCTATATTCTTTCATCGGCCAGTGATACACTGGAGTGCCCTCATCACGTGGGCCGGTTGTAGTGGGTGGCCTGCCCGCAGCCTTGCCGGTGTCTCACGAGTAGAAGTCGTCGATGCCAGCGCGACTTCCGACGACATTGTTGGGCACCAATCTCTGCCGTTCCTCTGCCAGTTTGCAGTCAGAATAATACAAAAAAGATACCAAAAGCACTCAAATCTGCTTTTTTGATGCTCAACGCCATGTCGAACACGCCCCAAAGCCGTGACGACTTCGAGGTCGCTATCGTTTGCGCCCTGCCGCTCGAGTACGATGCTGTCTCACCCCTGATCGACCAGGTCTGGGACGAAAATGGCGATCGATATGGCCGCGTTTCTGGAGACAACAATCTATACACAACCGGGCGCATGGGCAACACAAATGTCGTAATATTGCTGCTGGTAAGAACGGGCAAGGCCAACGCAGCACGCGCGGCAGAAGGCCTTCGGTTCAGCTACCCCAGATTACGCCTCGTCCTGCTCACGGGTATCTGTGGCGGGGCGCCGACGACGACTAAGGGCGAGGAGGTGCTTCTTGGCGACGTGATCATCAGCAAGAGCATCGTTCAGCACGACTTTGGCAGACAAAATCCGGATGGCTTCGCGACCAAGGACACGATCGAAGACGCCCTCGGTCCGCTGAGAGATGGCCTGCGGAATATGGTTACCTATCTCGACACGATCTCAGGGCGCTCTTGGCTGCAAAGTCGAGTCAATACGGTTCTTCAGGAAATAACGAAAACGACGCAGGCCGGACAGGAAGGCCGAACCTACGTCTATCCTGGAGCTCAAAAAAACAGACTCTTCAAAGCAGACTACGTGCATAAGCATCGGCTTGAGGTTTCATGCATATGTGCACATCATCAAGGAAACACAGGTCCGATCTGTAAGGCGTCTCGCAGTCTCGCCTGCGAAACGATCGGGTGCGACAATGCCTTCGTGATTCATCGAAGGCGCTTAGAACGAAAACTTCATCTCGAAAGAGAGGGCCGCCACTTGGAAGCGCAAGCGCTGATGGTTTTCATAGGACGAGTCGCATCGGCCGACATGGTCGTGAGGTGTGGCGAGGATCGTGAGCGCCTTGTTGAGCGGCACCATGTCGTTGGGTTCGAAATGGAGGGTGCAGGTCTCTGGGGAGAGCTGCCATGCCTTGTCGTCAAGGGCGTGTGCGATTACGCCGACAGTCACAAGCACAAGGGATGGCAAGACTTTGCCGCGGCCACGGCAGCATCGACTTCGAAGGTGCCCGTGGAGCAGTACATGAAGACCAGCACGTCAGCTCCAGCCATCTCAACAGGTATTGAGCCGAGCGCTGCACCTTTCAATAAACTCCACCTTGACCTAGGTACCCGAAAGAACACTCCCTGTCTATCCCTCTGATATCCTGCCCCGCGAGTAGGCTCGGGTAGACGTGCGTGACATCCCGTACCCTCCTAACGTAAAGGGGATTCATCGACCGGATTCGGTTGACAAGCTCAAGAGCCTACTACCAGGAAAGGAGCGGCGGATGTTCACGATGGGTGGTATTGACGAGTGGGGGTCAGATACTTCCAATCCCTTTGGGATGGAGACGCCATATCCGATTCCTCTTGAGCTTCCAGATGTCGAACAGGCCACGGACTCTGGTTATGCTTCTCTTAAACGGAACGCACCTTTATCCGCCGAGGAAAATTCAAATCGGGTGCAGCATCGCCCAGCCGACTGGGAACTCCAGCACGAAGAGGGAGACAAGATGGATGATGACGCAACGGCATACTCTGTTGATTCGACTATTCCAGAGGGGGATTTGGAAACGTACAAGTCAGAACTCTCTGAGGCAATTTTCGAAAGCGTTTACCGACACGCCACCCAACTTGAAGACCTCAATCTCATTGCCTCGGTGCTTCCATCCTATTTGAGATCTTTTGCCCTTCGACTGGGCCATCGGGGCTCAAGCAAAGCCGAGAAAGAGGTTATGTACTTTGTGCACAAGCATCGAGCGTTGGTACCCCCCCACACACACCAGGGGCCTGGAAAACTACCCAGCTCGCACGACCAATGCTAATCATCACATCAGAGACATCACGAAAAGGTTCAGCCACGCCGCACATGATTTCCAAGATAACCACGCTACCCGCCCTGTGTCTCAGTCAGTGGAGGCCCTGGATATCAGCCAATGGCTGCGAAGTGTAGGGCACCACTCGCTCGATAACTATGCAGAGCGAAGAACAGGATCGCAATGGGACGAGACAATTCAGTAACTCGACTCTCTTGAAGAGTTCGAGGAACAGTCGTCATTGCCGGAACAGCATACCTACCGAGATATCGTCTTCTCCTCCGTGGCGTACCAGTGGCTGATGGCCTCACTACTTAAGACAGTACTGCTCGGTCCTGCCGTGGAGGGAGATGACTTCTGCGCCAGTCTCAAGTCTAAGGTGTTGTCATACTTCGAAGGTTATCGTTCTGTGAGCAGCAAGAGAGCATCAGATAGATTCAGCATATTGGTTTTTTCTGAATGGAACCCGATGGGTTTCTTACGAGAACAGTTCCCAGAGGAAGATCCAGACATTGGGCGACTACTCGGAGAGGCCATTACACTGACGGGGTCGGTGACTGACGCGCAAGCAATCTCCTGTGCAGACTATCTTCGACAGACTTGGCCATCAAAGGGACCAAGTCGACTCGAGCTTCTGAAGAACGCTTTGATTTCTAGAGAAGAAACTTCGGGTACGTTCTTCAAACCGCTAGCCAGGGCACATAATGTACTGACTTAGTCTAGCTTATCTGGGAGACGGAACGTCAGTCACGGTCCTGTTTAGAAAGTCCCAAGTCGATGTGCGGGTAGATGGCACAGCAGATTCGATTGCAGAGGTGGGCGAGCAAATTGCTTGGATCGGTGCCTCTCTACGCCCCTCATGCGTTGAGGTTGGTCTCGCATAAATCAGGCCGCAGGTTCAAACTATAGCGGCTACAGAAGGGCCAGCAACCTGCGCCATCTCATTTAACACTGAAGCATTTTCGACACCAGACCCAGGGTCTCATAATAGGCAGTGTTAGCATGAGATGTTCCAGAATCCAGTTCTAGTAGGAGGTTACCCTAGTCCGAAAAGGTCCCGCCGTGCCCTGGGGCTCGAAATTCCACTAGAGATCTTATCGAGGCTGACGGGGTGTCCGAGGATCAACGACTTCCTAGGCCGCCGATTCCTCAAGGGACTTTCTACCGCGGTATTAGCCATGGAAAACCTCGGCAATGAATTGCTTTAGCATTTCTATTACACCCCAGATAGTGATAGATTGCCGTACCCGACGACAGATATCCTAGAGGGCACACAAATTAGTTTGGAGGATCTTACGAAGGCACGCTACTTTGTTAGTTGGTATTCGGAGGCCAAATTCCACGCAGGTACGTTGCAAAAGTCCGATATTTAAACTAGCAGGAGCTCAAATTTGTTAACAGGCGCACCGGGCATGAACTACAAGATTGGATCCTCGAAACTCAAAAGACCTGGCCGAGAGTTTGCGCTCGAGAAAGTATCATTTTCCGTAGGTCAGCTGGTCACCGGTGGTTGTCAGTTCGCCATCGGCCGCAAAGACCCCTACGTGCGTATTATTCGTGGTTCGTACAAAGCAAAGCTCCAATGGCTCGACCAGAAGTATGTTACTCTCTGGGACGTCGTCGACTAACGCGGTTGGATAGTCAATAGCACCGCTGCTCCGGTGCACTTACTTCGGTCGTCCCTCTTCTTATCAAAGACAGATAAGTTCCGATCCGAAAATCTTGTTTGACGAGGATAAACTGGAGGAATCTTCGAAGCCACTGTCACTCAACTCCGCGTTAGATGTTCTTCTGAACCCCTCCAACAAGAAGCTCAAGCTGTATGCTCGAGATGAACAAATATACACGGAGACTAAGGTTTCGTTAAACGGGCAGCCTAAAACTATCGTTAAAACTGTCACGTCTCAAACTACGGTAAAGGATAGAGTGAAGGAGCTTTACGAAACTCTCGAGAAATTGATTAACTACGACGCTACGGCAGAAGCATCGTACAAGGGCGTGAACGCCAAACCTCGACTGCAGGACCACCTCGAGGGATGGGATTTCGCTGAAATTGCTATAGATATGGATCCTTTCTTCTTGAAGATGGCCCCCCTTCCTCTCCATTTACTGAGTTGGGTGGGTTTCACTCGCGCTGTCCCGGCTATTACGCTCTTTGGCAAAGGGTTTGGCGAAATAATCCGTGCCTCGCCCGGAAGCTGCGCGACTGCCGCCACTCATGTTTATACTGAATAGGAAACTGTTCCGAAGCACAAGAATCTGCTTTGCATCAGCGTTGCTGACCTTCGCGACATCATCGACCGGATAGGCGACTCGTCGACCATACTAATTACGTTGGGCCCTGGCATTTTTGTGGCACAATCCGTACGACGACGGGCCATTTCGCTCGTCGTGTTCCTGCAGATTAACTTCCAGTTCGTCGCCAAAGCAAACTCACCACTTAATCCAGGATTTTGTGTCTTCCAAAATGCGATTTGCGTTGTCCAAGTCCACCGTGGGCTTGACCGCCCATCGCAAAGGTGCGGTGGTCTTTGGACGACGGGAGTTCTGGAATAATCCCGGAGGCGCTTCTGGCCCATCCGAGGGTGCTCATGATGATGGTACACTTGACCACAGTAGTACCTCTGCGATGTCCAACAACATCGATATCACTACTGCGGGACCTTCATCAGCCTATGGTACCTCTACGCCTGTGAATAGGCCAGTTCATTCTGGGAGCAGAAGCCCTTCAGCAGCACAGGAGAGAGATGAGAATAGCCCAACAAACCAGGGAAGTCACCTGGGGCTACCTGCGTTATCGCAGCCACAGCCCGAAGGCCAGTCGTTACGGGGCCAGGGCGGCGAGAGCCGATTGCGAAGGTTTGCAGGAGTTATCAAGGAACAATTCTTGAGATCAACAAGTGGCATGCGATTGGAACGGCGCCCCTCATCCCACATCGCTACAGGCCCTCATGTCACGGGTGGTCGGTCTCCAGTGCTGCCGCTTCGGCCACCGCAAAGTCTCCCTCTCAACAGCACTCAACGGTCTTCTCCCTCTTTGCTACCAACTCTCCAACGCTCCAATTCAGATCCACAAGATGACATCGAACTTTCAAATCGCCAAAATGTACAAGGCGCTGGAATTCCCGACCCATGAAGATCCGATCGTCACTATCGGATGGGTGATAAACTTCGAGACGATAATCCAGGTTCATGGAATCCAACTTCAAGGATGGCACAGAATATCCGTCATGGGCGTTTGGAACCAACGACGTCAGGACAAACACACCATCATGGAACGGTCCCTGTCTTGGCTTGCACCTGAGCTGGTCAAAAGTTGCAGTCAATTCATTCTCTGTCATACGACCTGCTTCTAAGACTGCTTTGCTATCGTTGCATGAAGCTAAACTTTCTTATTTGGAGGGTACGCGCTCGAAAAGTGAAGTACTACATGATCCCATGGGGAACCTAGGTTCTTGCAACCTCCATCATCGATTGACGACATTACCTATCGCTCGCAACGGCGAAGCTGGGCAACGCGCAAAATCGGTACCATTAAGCGAAACGATTGAAATCTATCCAGCCGCCCAACTGACTGCCAACATGACGGAGGTGCTTTGTGTGGAGAAGTGCGGGACACCGACGACAATCGGAAACGACAACCCCAACGCTGCGGACGACGGAAGCTCTGATGGATACAGAGGAGGAGACTTTCCTTAGGCTATATTCGAATTTTGCGTTCAATCTTTCATCTAAGACATTACTCTCGCTGTTCGTCTTTACTGCAATATAACCATTCTCTCACAACTTGGTCCACCAATTATCCCAAGACGCCCTCCATGTTTAATTCCAACTTGGAGCGTCTGGTCTCACAAACAACAATCGAGAACTCCAGGTCAATGACACTCCCAAGGCCAATGGTGCCGACAACCGCATTATTGCTCCCGTCCGAGGTGAGCATCTGAAGGCACTCTACCTACCTATCGCGGTTGAGAAGGCTCTCACGAATGTCTGTCACGTCAACCATGCAGTAACAAGCAATATTGGTGCCGGAGAAAACTTGAATATTATCTCGGAAGCATCAGTCTATCAAGTCTTTCTTGATAAATTCGCGCAGGCTTGTGACAATGAGAAGGGCGGTACTACCGTCACTGCTGTGACCGTCCCACAACTTCCCGAAGGCCCTGTTTTCGTCTTGACCTTTAATGACCAGACCACTCAAGAAGCTGATGGAATCGCTTCTTGGTTCAAGAGCCTCCTGAACATGGTTGGCAAGAATCCTGATGACCTCAAGCCAAAGCCTCTGCAGAAGAGGGTCCTCTGGCGCATCCTTCGGCATCATGTCCACCGTGTCGACCGCTACCTTTATGGGCTCATCGCTTCCATCAATGAATGCATCGACCACTGCCTGCGCCACGGCGAAACGAATGGTGAGCATCTGAGCCTCGACAGCTTGAAGACATACCAGATCTGACAAAGGGTAGACTGTGCAACAGTTCAAGAGCTTCGCAAGCTAAAGTCCCGCGCAGAATTCCCACGCCATGTTCTGACCTCTGACGCGTCGCAAGACAAGTGTGAGTAATATGACCTGCAAATAACCAAACTCAGCAGAAATGGCCTCGATTGATACTGACGCATAAGCGATCAACAGTTCTGAGTGATTGTGAAACCGTCATCAAGGCCGCCCTCGCGATGAAGAATACAGCCCTGGACAAGTCAATCCAGA
Source organism: Verticillium nubilum (assembly GCA_002851675.1). Classification (NCBI taxonomy): domain Eukaryota; kingdom Fungi; phylum Ascomycota; class Sordariomycetes; order Glomerellales; family Plectosphaerellaceae; genus Verticillium; species Verticillium nubilum. The sequence goes on from NMXI01000013.1 coordinate 267,856, forward strand.
GTAGGGCTAGGCAGGGCCAGGTAACGGAGGCATCCTGCTGGTGTAGTCTTCGTCACTTCATCGGCAGATTCCTCTCCTATCGACAAGCCGCAGAAGTCATCACAAGCGCTGCCACCAAATGGCCCGAGCTATTCGACAAGTGCGCGATGCGTGTCGTTCCCTCTAGTAAGCCGGCCCCTCGTCCGCTCGCCAATCTGAAGATGAGTTCTACGCAAGTGATGAATCAGGCCTAGGCAAAGAGATCCAACGACAGCTCAGGAACAAACATCGCAAGCCATTCGTGCATAGCGAGGTGGACCTGCACCATGACCTTATCGATTCAAGTCTCACACACGAAAGTGACTTCTTCAAAGGCTGGAAGGCCATGGGAGTCAGCAAGCCCCTCAGTCGCCTCTGCCACTACTACTTCACCAATCACCCTGATAAGATCAGGGTCCGCTCGCAACACTCAAATATCTACCCGTGCTGGCGCCTGCCAGACGTCTTCAAGAAGTTCAAGAACCAGGGTCATGCGGCTATCAAAGCCCGCGACAGAATGGTAGACTGCATCATCCGGCCAGTCACTCAAGACCCCATCAAAACACTCCAGGACAAACTCGCCCGCCGGAAGCCCTATGATTCGAACACCTATACCTCGATTCCCCATCAGTTCCGTTCCGGCTCTGACTCTGGCGACGAAAGCGGTGTTGCATTGCGCATGTCAAGCGTAAGCATCGGGAAGAGTCCCCGCACTATGCAAGCAAGTCGCTAAGACTCAGGCAACGACACAAACTCTGAGGGCGGAGGGCTCCTAGATGACGAGGAGGAGGAGCGGAAGGACGCGGATGAAGGGTGGGAGGACACGGACGAAGAGTGAGATTACGTCCTTTGCGATGATAATTCTAGAAAATCCCCCAATAAATCCCCTAATACCTCAGCAATGGCACGGCTGTTCGCAGTTTCCAAAATCCGATGCACTGCGAAGAGGGCGGTCAGCAAGCAATGTGCAGCCAAAACGCAGTCAGAACACCCTAAAAATAAGACACCAACGCGGAAACATGCAGCCAAGCAATATTGCAAAATGTGACCAACTTCACTCAACTTGCTCCGCCATGATCTTCATCCTCGGCAGCGAGGCTCGGATCTGTGCCGCAGCGCTGGCATCTCCTCATTTGCCGGGCCATCCGCAGGTGCGATGAACACATCCAGGAACTCTGCGAAAGAGCTGTCGCCCGACAAATGAGAGTCAATTAAAGAAACTCAAAATTAGCACATCTCAATCTTGACTGATCACACGTGGAGCCATCACTAGCCTCGACACCAATGCCTAGCACATACACCCAATGACATAAGTCATTCTCACCGCGTGTTACAACAGGTGAACCCCTCGGGGCGCAGCATCTTGGCGGAGAGACCATCTCATATTCAATGATACCCCAAAATAAACCCATCTCAAAAAGCCTCATCTACCATCCAAGGCAGATTCAACGACGGACATGGCGGACATAACCATCCAGCTGTGAAATGTGCCTCCCTTTTCCCCCTAAACGCCATTCCATGTTGTAAAAGTATAAACCCAACGCCGTTCGTAAGAACACCAAATGATGTAGTGACATGTCGTCGTGGAAGAGAAAAAAAGAGAATATAGCGAGAGAAAGAATTTGGGTATATCCATCACCAAAAATAACAAGAAATGCCCCTCCTCCGCCCCTTTAAAAGTCACGCTTCCTCTTCTTCTCACTGTAGCTCATATCCTCAAACTCAATCGTCGGCACGGGCGGGCGCTGCTGCTGCTGCTGCGGCCACTGCGGATCACTGCTGCTGCGCTGCCTCTGGTGGCCCAGCAGCGCCACCTTGTCGCCGCTCTGGCGGTACGACTCCCTGCGATGGTGGTTCTGCTGCTGAGAGTGATGCTGGTCCTCCTCGTCATATTCATCCAATTCCGGCACCGCCACCAGCCCATGCGAGCTTCCCCAGCTGGGGGCGCGACCTATTGAGTCACTCAGCGGCCTGGCGTTGTCGAGCATCCCGCCGCCCACGACGACGCCGGTGCTGGAGCTGGATGTCGAGTTCGTCGTTGCGTTGCTGACGCTGCGGCTGGGGGAGAGCGACTGATCAGCTGCTCCCTTGTATCCGTGTTCGCCGGACATGCGTCGCTCGCGTTCTACCATGTATTGTTCGAACTGGGTGTCTCGCTCGTTGTTGTAGAAGGATGAGACACGGCCGACAGAACCCAAAGGTGCGGGATCCTGGGCTTGGCCTTGGTACGTGGCAGCCGGGTTATGGATCGACGACCCGGAGAGACGGCGTAGGGAACCTTCGCCGAGGGAGGCGATGGACAGGCGGCCGCTCTTGGCGGCCATTTGCTGTTGATGCTCGATGTCGTTGTAGCCGTACGGTTTGATGTTGACGGGATAGTGGTAATCGTCGAAGGAGGCCAGGCGGCGGTAAGTCATGATAGAGTAAATGGCTGGGATTAAAATGGCGACGCTGAGATGTTAGGTCCGGGAGCGGCGTGATGAGGAAGGCATATTGCTTACATCAGTACGGAGTCCATGATCAGGCCGATCATGCTGTAGTGGCGATCCTTTCGCTGGATGTACATGACCGCGTCGATGGACAGGCTGCCGCAAGCGCAGACCGTCTTGACAGTATTCGTTGCCAACATGGTCCATGGCGTGAGTGTCTCGGCGCCTAGCTTCACAAACTCGATGAGGGTAAGGATGAGAATGATGACGGGCAGGCCGAGGTTGGTGATCTCCCATCTGTTTTTTGTTAGTTGACCTGCATGACAAGCTGCTGGGTGTCAAGACGTACACTAGCTCGATGGCCGGGATGTCGCCCTTCTTCTTGTCCTCTTCATATTGTCGAATAGTATGTGCCAGCCGCCAGGCAAAAAGCCCCAATGTTGCGAGGAGAAGAGAGATCTGGAGGACCCAGCACGGCAGCAAGATGGACATGCGCCACTGTGCCCTCCCAAACTGGGCCTGTTGTCTGTGTAGAACCATGGTCGTTTGTTGTGTGACGATCTCTATCGTTCATATACAGGGTCCAAGGTCCGGCCTCAGGTGTCTTGAATTCGTTCGGGTGGATGCTTGCAAATTTGGCCCGAAGGAGCGGCCACAGTTGGGGGCTTTCGAGTCTGTTATAAGTCAGGGCCCAGAAAGGTCCGGCATGGAAAGCAGATGCGGCGGTACTCGGCACGGGTCTGGCGGGGATCAAAACAGCGGAGTCGGGGTGTGGCTGTGTGAAGTTCGCCGTTGGGACGAGCGGGAGGGGCCAAGACTGCACAGGTGCCGCGTCAAGCTATATAAAGACTACCTCGCGATGACGGGATAAGACTCCACGTAGCCTTAGAAGCCAAGGCCCCTAGAAGGAGACAGGTGAAATGAGGGTTTGGACAGCGTGTGCCAGGGTCTTAGGCCGGGAATCGCTCAGCCTTCAAGCCTCAGAGCCTTCAGGGCCCAACGTTCCAACCCGCCCTTCCCCAGGGTGGTGCGGGTGAAGGCAGCAAGTAAGTGGGCTGGCGGTGAGATGCAGCAGCCACGATGACTGGATTGGTTCTGCCCCGGTTCTTTGATCGCTGGGCGCCGCGTGCTAGGACCCAGGACCGGTTGGGGAAATTACCCAATGGCCCAGTTCGGGGAGGCGGAGGTATGCGGATCTTCCAAGCTTGTGGTTGGTTTTGGTCTCCTGTGGCCAACTCACAATGATTTGAAGGTGTGACGAGCTGAGAGGGTCGGTATGTAGGAGTGCGCCTAGGTGGCTTGGGGCTGAGTCGGTTAGTCGCAATGTTGACCATTCTTGACAAGCCCGACCACCACCGCCGTGAATGGAATAACTGCGACTGAAGCTTCGAGCTACCACGGATTGCCTTCGCCGAGCCGAACGCATGGGAAAATATCCGCCGAAGGATTCGTGATGCGCGTTTCGAGCGTCTCATCTCGCTAGGAGACAAGCGCCCTGATGACAGGATGCTCGTTTCTTCCTGAAGGATTGCTCTCGGGACCGACACTCTGGCTGTCTGGCTTGCTGACTCGTCTGGGGTGTTCTGTCGCCAAATCGCCAACCGTGCTTTCCTGTCATTGGCAGCTTCGGTCTGTTGGCGAGCGTCAGGGTGCAGGCGACATTGAAAGCTCGCCCATTCTGGCGAGTTCACAGAGTCACGGAGCCATCGGAGCCTCCAGGCGATCCATGCGTCAAGACAGGGCTGACTGGGTGGGGGAGCACCCACGAATCCGCCCTAGCATGCAGCTAATTTTGGTGACGGGTTCCTGAGGTGCGGCCCAGCGTTGGAAGCTCCCAAGCTGAGGCTGAGCTTGACGGGCGGGGGAGGGGGGGGAGATGGATGCAGTCGTCGGGTCATCATCCCATCGATTGAGGCATTTGCTGGGTGTCGGCTGAGTCGGAACTTGCCAGAGGTCAGCGAGGGCGTGAATGATTCGATGCCTGATATGTTGTGGAACGTCCTGGGCGATGATGAATATTGCTCGCGTGGTGGTCAGCGAGGAGGCGTCTTGATGATGATTGAACGGCATGTTGCTGCGGAGTTGATGTGGGCGGCAGGAGGAGATCGAGTTGGAAAATCAGGGACTTGGTGGAGCCTGGAGCCCGAGGTTGCAATGGTAGGACACTTGTGGCGAGTGTTCGTGGCGCAAATCGAGATGTGGCTTGACGTCGTTCAGTGTCATCTCAAACGTTTTGATCTCGATCAGATGTCCTCTCGATAGACTTTCTCGACTTCAGGGTCAGTCCGATGCCCGTAATGCTGATTATTTTCTCCATGGCTATTGTGACTTCTTCGAGGTGTGCTTCCAGTGCCAGTCATGCCGTGGCCCAGCAATCAGTCCCTCCCCCATCTGTTCTCAATGCCAAGGAGGAGGAGGAGTGCCAACACCAACTGTCCATCCGCGTACCCAACGTGCCAACCCAATTATCTGGTCATTACACAGCCTCGATCCTCCAATCTCTCTCAAAAGGGCAGCAAGATGCGTTGAAGCAAATATTCACTCGCATCCACCAGATATCGACAAGTCCGCCCACCCGCTTCAAGCAACTCTCACTTGGCCGCCAGCCTGGTTCATCACGAAGAGGTAGGTGCACACAAGAGGGTGGGCCAGTCGGCACATCGCCGCGCTCAATTTAGAAAATAAAATATCTGCCCAGGTGACGGAAAGTAGTCTCGTCACCTATTCCCACGAGTATCCATCCCGTTATTCCAAAAATTCGCTGTTTCAATACGGTCGGTCGGTAAACGGCCTGCTTCATCTCCACCTCAACCTGTCGAGGATTTCACGTCTTTCACGCCGAGGTTGCGCCTCTAGTTCTTCCTGCCGGCAGCATTGACGACGACACCAGCCGCGTTGAAGGGCACAATGTTGCCGCTGGCGTCGACCATGGCGGGCGCCGAGACGTCAACCGTGGAGGCCTGACGAGGAACGAGCTCTGCGTTCGGTTAGTCTGCTGTATCACTCAATGAGCCCATCATGACATGACGTACTGTTGTATCTGGAACCAACAGAGGCGGCCTGAACGGCGGCGACGACGGTGAGGAGAGTGACGATGGAGAACTGCATGATTGCGGTTGTTGGATTCGATGTCTGACGAGACGGAGTTGTTTGATCTTGGAGTATTGTTCAAGAGAATGTCGGCCGGCGACGGGCAAATAAAATTCTGATCAAAGAAAGAGAAGAGACGGAAAGGAAGGAGTGTCGATGGCTGGCTGAGGAAAAAGAGAGCGAGACCGACGGAGACGAAGAGAGCGGTCGACCTATTTGTACGGCTCCTGACCGTCTCATGCTGGTAACGTCCGTCCCAGGTTACCCGGCCATCAACCTGCCATCCGGTACGACAGCACTCGCTACCATCCTGAATCGGGGGGCTGACGCGGTGTGACGCCCGGGGGTCATCCTCGCACAAGCCCAGCGCAGCGTGCTCCGACGTCGAGAAGGGCAAAAGGAAAGGGGAGGTGTTCGCGTGGTACCTAGACCGGAGCCTCAGACAACGGGGCCAGACCCAAGCTTGGACGCCAACTGTAATCCGAACCACGAGTTGGATGTCACAAAATGGCTTAGCATGATCGTGGATTGGGCGGATTGGGTCGTGGGAAAGGAGATGATCGATGTCGTCTCATGTTTCGCAGAGGTCTGAGACGTGGTTTGCGACAGATCGGCTGGTAGCATGCCTGCAAGGCTTGTCGCAGGATCCTGGGCATCAGACAGAAGCGCTCGCTTCGTCACGGATCCGGTAGCACGTCCCTTTCGTCTGGTGTTGTTTGGTGTCGTCTGTTGTGGGGAGGCCGCGCTGCGTCAGGCTCAATGGGGTGATTGAAGAGAAGCATTGAACAGAGAGGCACTGCCTCAATGTTTCGACAAGAATTGTATTATGTTGATCTTGTGTCTTGATGATTCAATCGCCGTCGATTCGACAGCTCGACCGGCAGACTGCCCGGTCGGACAATTGATGGCCAGTTCAGGGGTTGTTCGGTTCTCGGTTTTACCACCACCCATGGCGCCGGACTAATCGGGTTAGCGCTCTCGCCGCTCTTGCTCAGGCTCGGCTCAGTCCAAGCTCAGCCACGCCTCAGTCGAGGCGAATTTATGCATGTTGTGCACAACGACCGAATGCTGAAACGGTCGCCTTGAAACGGTAGTCCTGTTCCGTATTAAAGCGGACTTGGCCAAGTCTTGAATGACTGTGGCGGCAGTTACTGGCCAGCCAGGTGCTGACACCAATCCCAGGGTCTTGGTATGGTTGGTTTGTATCCCCTTGACGGCTAAAACTGCTATAGTTACATATTTGCAAACAAGCAACATGATTAAATCAATAATCAGGTCTTATTGGACCCATTTATTCTTCAAAGAGTATCTCTTTTTCTTAATGGGGTAATCCTTTTTTTGGTGGTAAGTCCCTGTAGCAGTTTTGGTCGTCAAGGGGAAGGGGAAGGGCTACGGTGAATGACTGTACGAAGGTCCACTTTTCCATCCTCCTGTATGCTTCTCTTCTTTCACATGTTTGTGTATTGACAGAGGCCGATAGGTACGATTGAATTGGTGTGATGTTCACCGATCGGGTTCAAAGAATAATTTCCAGGCTGTCAGCCTTCTGGCGCGGACCTGATTTGGCGTTCAGACGGATAGTTGAGATTTGCCAAATAGAGGAATATTTTTCTTTGGCGCGGATTTGCGAAATGAGAGTTTACATGACTTGACTCGACTCCTTAGCGACTTTCCAACGGTGGTCATATCGCCATCTGCCTAGTTTGGCTCCGAATGCCTAAAGTGATCCCGGTGCCAGCTCAGCCGATTCCACATTGACTTGTCGCCATTGTTGTCTGGTCTGTTCTCAGTCCGGAAGCTATGTCAATCCAGAGGGTCGCTACGCCTTTGTCGACTCTAGGTCTGGGGAAGAGACTACAGGGGTGACTGAATGCAAGGTCCTTCGGCCTTTTCACGTGACAGCTAGTTTCGGGGAACCCGAAAGCTGCTCCTGTGTCAGCGGCACAGGCATTCCAGGAAATTACTGCAACTTTCCATCCACCGTCACGATGATACGGTGGAGGCACAGACTTCACGGTGAAATCTGTGCAAGGGTGTGGCTGGATGCCTCAACCGAGGGTCGGCTCAGAGTAGGCTCAGGCTAAAAGCAGCGAGGCTCCGGGACGTATCCGGTTCAGATGGGGCCTGGTAAACCCCATCTCAAGAGTTCTTCGATTCACCACCCTCTTGTTAAGCCTACCTTTTCCAAATAGGATGTGGTTGCCGAGTAGGCTTATCCCGAACCATCTTTCGTAACCATATGCGATTTTCCTCTCGGGCAGTAGTACGCAGAGCATTTCCGCCGACCAGGAGTACTAGGCTGACCATCTTTCACAGAGTCCAACACATTTGATCATGAAGAATGGATCTTGAAGCTGGTCGATGTTGTGCGCCGAGTCCATTAGATTATATGTGGCTAAATTGGCACTTCCTTCCGAGCTGTTACAGAGTAGGGTACAGGAGTCGTGGGCGGGGCTGGAGGCCTCCGCCGTTAGTAGGTGCGGAATTTCTTGCGATCAGAGGGAAGAATCAAGGATCAAGAGAAGAAAAAGCAGACAAGAGTGGTAAGCTAAGAAAATTCGTGGTTCATGTACTGGTTCCGGACGAGAAACAATCATCTGGAAGTAGGGCCAATAGCCTTGATTCAGGTACCACTGTATGTCCCGTGTCTCATACATCAGACTTAACACAGGGCAGGTACGTGCTATGAACGCAACCAAGAAATCAGTCTATTCGAACCATACGAATAATAACTCGTCACTCCAGTTCGATCGTGCCTACGGTGGTTAGTATTGCATGCGTGCGGGGACATGTAGGAAGAAAAGAGGGGGGCCGTCTTACCGGGAGGTTTCGATGTCGTATCGTAAACAACCCTCGCAATACCGTCGACTTCGTTGATAATCCGCCTACTGACGGCCTTGAGGAAACTCCACGAAAATTCGTACGGTTCGGCGCTCATCATGTCCAAGCTGGTCACAGCTCTCAGAACGCAGATATACCCGTAAACCCTGGAATCTCCCTGCACACCCACGGCTACGGAACAAACCTCAGTTAGCAAACGTCCCATGTACAGGTGTGTTTGATATGGCAGCCATGCTCAAGTGTAAGGGCATGATAAAAGACATACCTCTGTTCGTATCAAGCGCAGCGTAGGCTTGAGTGATCTGTCTTATATTAGCGACTCATCTTGAGAACGGCGGGGTGTTGACGCGAACCTCATTGTAAAGACCGGCCTCTTTGATCATTGACATGAAGATGAAATCGGCCTTCCTTACGATCTCAACTCTTTCGGGTGTGACCTCCCCTATGATGCGCACTCCGAGCGCTGGCCCAGGAAACGGATGCCTCATGATGAGATCCTCGTGGATTCCCAATTGGCGACCAAAATTCCTCACCTCGTCCTTGAACCTTGAAACAAATGTTAGCAACCGCGACAAGGGGCTTCAGCCATGGACCTACAGCTCTCGAAGGGGCTCAAGCAGCTTAAGCTGCGCCTCCTGTTGTTCACGTTAGCCTCCATCTCCACGAGCCCCGCATCGTGTGACATACGCCGTTCTGCATTCGCGCTGGGAGACCCCCACTATTATGGTGGGCTAAAAGGGTGTTAATCATGGTTCTCTAGGGCACATAGAGGAAGCGGTTCGACGTACACTTGATCGTAGCCGAAGGCCCCTTGAAGCTGAGACTCTCTATAAGATCGGCTGGGTGAAGGTTAGCTACTCTAACCCCATGAGCGAGTCGATAGATTTGATGACTGACCGTAGAGGGTACCTTGGAGAAACCATTCGACCTTGCCAGCAAGAGGTGTGTTCTCCGCTTCTTTTTCAATCCTAAGGGTGTTACTTCTTAGTTCTCCACAGCTCTGTAGCCGAGTTTGATGAAGTGCGAGCTTACCGGAGTGCCTCAATCTCGAAGAGGTCGATGACTGTCGGAGTCAGTATGATGAGCCAGCAGGCTCTCTAGGTGATAACCTACATGTCCCGCCGATAATCTTCCGCTTGGCCTCGGGTTCCAGAACTCCGGCAAGACGGCCAAGGAAGAGTTCGGACCCATCCACGATAGTAAGGTTTATGCCGAGATGCTTCTCCAGAGATTCTTTGACTTGTGGGCATTCGTTCAGACGCATCAGACCTATAGGGGGAGAATTAGAGAATCAATATTATGCCTGTTGGTCATGTCGCCTACCGGTGTCCACAAGAATAGCGTGGAATCTGTCGCCGATGGCTTCTTTCATCAGTTTAGCGGCCACCGTACTATCGACACCGCCGGAGACGGCCCCAATCTGTAGGCTAGTGAGTAAGTCACCTTACAGGCTGGAGTAGGAAGAAACACATACAACTTGGGCGGTATCTCCGACAAGCCTCCGAATCCGAATAATCTCTTTTTCGGTAAAGTTTTCCATCTCCCAATCTGCACGAGCGCCACAAACCTTGAGGGCGAAATTACCGAGGATATCGGTCCCTCGCGCTGTGTGAGAGATCTCGGGGTGGAGCTGGATCCCTGTCGCCGATACTTAGCAGCTCGTTCTTTACCAGTCTGACACGACCGAGAAGTACAAACCAAAGATTGGCTTCGACTGATGGGCGATGCCAGCGAACTCAGCGTTCTTTGTGCTAGCGATGGTCATGAAGCCCTCAGGAAGACGAACGAGCTTGTCGAAGTGGCTCATGAAAACTAGCGAGTAGTAAATATCAGATACACATAAGTCCTTGCCGGGAGAAAGTTGTTTTCACATAGGGGTAGACGAACCATGTAGGGAGTCTCCAAGGCCCTCGAACAGCCTGTCGGCGTGATTGACAACTTTGTGGATGGCAAGGTCCGTCTCGCCGTACTCTCGTGTAGTACCGCGAGCGACATTTCGTTCGTCGATACGCCAGGCGAGTTCCTGACAGCCATAGCAGATACCCCTTGGCTTATCAGCGGACCTTGCATCCGTGTCAGGGCTCAAGTAGTAACTTACAGGATGGGGACCCCGAGATCGAAGACTGCAGGATCGACATCTGGTAACCATTAGACAATTGACTGGATTGTAATAATGCAAACCACTCACGGGGAGCTCCTTCATCGTAAACAGAGGATGGACCTAATAGGTGTTAGAAGGCTGTGCTTGCATAGTACCTGGGACAGAAAAAACACCTACCTCCGCTGAGAATGACGCCAACAGGCTTCCAGGTAAGATCTGCAAGCTTGGTAGAGCAACTGAGCATTTCCGCATACACTTTGAGCGACCTCAGACGACGGAGGATAAGATGACTGGTCTGAGATCCGAAATCGAGCACCAAGATAGTCTAGGTATTGTCCGTCAGTGACAACTGATTGAAAGGCGAACAATGAGGGCTTCAGTGTACATACGTCAAATGTGCTATGCGGCGCAGCCGCTTCGGTTATGTCGCCCATCGTGAAAGAACTATTTCATCAGAAGGTCCAAAGGTAACCACGATTTATGCAGGCAAGCTGGGCATGGCCTGGCAAGAAATAAAGATTTTTTTGTGCTCAGCCTTGTCCCATGGCTTACTAAGCTGGTTTTTAAGTTTGATGTGGTGCAACCCCCACAATAGGCCCACCAAGAAGCCCGCCTCAGTTAGGTATCCAAACACAACATGAACTCTCACAACCACTTTGTGCGAGCCACCTCCATCGGGTAACCTGGCACCCACCCAATACTCCCCAACATCAAGAGCTTTAATAATAAAGGGTTGCGCGAGACTCCTCCGCTCTTCACCCGCTCTTATTCCGCGCTTCTTTCTTTTCGCTCATTCGTTTACAGATACTTTCCAGCGCGCTGTTCATCTTCGCCCTGTCCGCCAACTCTGACTCATGTCAACGTTCTACCCCCAAGAGACCACCGTCCACCAATCAGACCGACCTTCCAACCAGAATGACTGGTCGACGCCGCAGCAGGGGCATACCTAACCTCCTACTTCAGAAGTCAGCTGCCCGTCCCAGACGTTTAGGTCCCCGCGATGAGGCCCTAAACGGTGATATTTGTGCATTTGTGGCTATGCTGACTAAGCCACCAAGCTTGACTCAGGGCCGCTCAGTCTCGGCTCAGGCTAAAAGCAGCGAGGCTTCGGGAGGCATCCAGTTCCGATGGGGCAAGGTAAAACCCAACTCAGAGGTTCAGAGATGAACCCGACGTTCTCTCCTCGTACAGGGCGTGGCGCATTTTGCTGACTCAGGCATCCTTTCCAGCTGGCAGCTGGCAGCATGAGCAAGGAATCTTTATCAAGAACGCGGGGTCGCTTATCGATATGATATCGTACCTATCTTGGTGGGGTCACGCCCGTGCGACAATGACGACCTTCCCGCGTCGTGCCGACCTACTCTGCAACTTGCCGTCCAACATGACCACTTCCCCTCATTGCCTGATCACCCACTGCTCTATACCAACTTTCGTTTGGACGTCCACTTACCAAGCCAAGCTCTTCCACCCTCTCTTGACTGAGATTTCAAAAGTAGAAAACCCCAGCCCTCGGCTCTCACAGCTCATGGCTTCCGTCGAACACTGCCTCTACTGCTTCGAGGCCCTAGCTTCCCACTTCGACAGGCGAAAGGGCCACTCTCTGCAAGAGATCCAGCAATCATGGGCCGAGTACGCCAAGTCGCTGCCCGAGAACAAGAAGCAGATCCCAGCCCTACAGCGCCTGACCGAGCCAGTGAGCGACACCGGCTCGGCCTCCTCCGGCTCAAGCGTGTCCCTGACGGCCGACACCCCAGACACATCGACGACCTCCCTCCCCGCCCTCCTAACCGAGTCCCCTCTCTTCGTGACCTGGAACACAATCTCCGCGAAGTCTGGTGAACGCTCGCTGCGCGGTTGCATCGGCACCTTTGCGGCGCAGGACCTCGACTCGGGGCTTTCAGAGTATGCGCTCACGTCGGCGCTGGAAGATACGCGGTTCCCGCCCGTGAGGGCCGCGGAGCTACCGACGTTCGAAGTGGCCGTGACGCTGCTGACGGACTTTGAGGACTGTGATGATGCTATGGACTGGACGCTCGGCGTGCATGGGCTGCGGATCAGCTTTGTGCTGAAGGGGCTGAAGTATGGGGCTACTTATCTGCCGGACATTGCTGTCGAGCAGGAGTGGACCAAGGAGGAGACACTGATCAGCCTGATGCGCAAGGCTGGGTGGAGGGGACGGACGGATAGCTGGAAGGAGGTTGAGCTCAAGGTTGTTCGGTATCAGGGTAAGAAGGAGAGCCTGGAGTATGACGAGTACAAGAAGTGGTATGACTTTGCATCGCGAAGCAAGAAGACTAGGACTGGCTAGACGGTGTGTTTACGATTGCGGCGAATGGACTGGCAGAGATGGGAATGGAGTTTGGGACAGTTTACGACATCTTTCAGGACTCGAGGAGAGGATTACGGTAATTGGACGTCGGCTTAGAGATCTCTGAGCTTTGGTCACAAGGATGATCGAAAGATGGCCAGAGACTTTTGCTTTACTTTTCTTGATTTCTTTCTTTCCTTTAGTCGTGTTCGACTCGCAATGATGCTGGAGGCCGTGAGAAGCCGGCCAGGGACCATGAGAGACCGACTTAGATGTCGAGCCGAGGTCTGAGGAAGTAATGAACAGATTTAGACATACCGAAAACTGTGGACTCGTGTTCGAGAAGTGTAACATGTTCGCCGCATATCTGAAAACATTTCCATCCACCCCTCCGCGACTCCCACTTCCATTAGCACCCTCAGAGGAAGACGGCCAGCGACGCCAGCATCGCACCAAGAGTCCACAGACTTACCTTAAGCATGCTGCCCACGCCCGGCACATCAACAGGCAATTCCACATGCCCAACATCCCACTCCTGTCCAACAGCATAAATCCCCCAAACCAGCTCCTGCTTCCCCCCCATATCAAGCTCACACTTTGTCCTCCCGCTCGCACCCACCAGCCCTCCCGCAACCCACACCCCACCCGCACCCATCAACCCCTCCGCAGGAGACGAGAAGCTTTTCACAGCGTCCTCCAGAAACTCCGCAGCGTCAACCGCACCAATCACCTCGTGAAAATTGATCAGCGAGGTAGGCCGCACACCAAACACGCAGGACCCTCCCGTCGCGAGGTTGACGAGGGTTGTCGTGTCGGTGAAACCGCGGGCAACAAAGTATCCGCCCTGCTCGCGTAGTGCGGTCGCCAGGCTTAGGCAGTCTGCTGCGAGAGGGGAGACGCTGGACGTATGGCTGATGAAAGACGATGAGCCGCAAATGTTCTTGCGGTGGCTTCCTTCGTGCCAGGAGACAGGAGTGGTGGGGTCGACGTCTTCCACCTGACGGGGGACGGCGGTGGCAACGGGCAAGGTTGTGCTGGTTGCTCCAGGGACGGGAGGGGTTGCGAGGGTGTGGCTCTTGGTTTTGGTGGTTGCCGGGTGCATAGGGTAGGGCAGGATGGTGTGCACCTCCGTTGGGATGGGCATGAGGCTTTCCAGATCGATAAAGCTGGGGATGACGAAGGCTTGCGCTTGTTGGCAGAGGAGCAGGATGACGACCAGCGTCTTGAGGGGAGACATGATGCTCAGCATCTTGAATGTATGTATGTCTGTTGAAGGTGTTTAGTCTTGGGGAGAGTACCACTTACTTTGCGGATGTTGCTTGTTTGGCCCTGCGGAATTAGGCCTGATGTGTTTGAGTGATCTGAGAGCAGGAATAATAGCCAGTTGGGCGAGTTCGCTCTTTTTATGTTGCTGAGATCCCGTATTTACATCGCCATTGTTGCCAGCCAGTGCGAGATGGTCCTAGCAATCAACAAACCATGAGCTTTGTTTCGATTTACCGGCACGGCCCGAGTCAAATAACCGCATTGTGTGGTGTTGAGCTAATGACCAACTGCTCTGATGTTGTGCTCACTCCATGTTCGAGAACAAAGGCGTTCGTCCGCCGGAACAGCCACAAGCTGATGTTCATGTAGGCCCTGATCGGTTGATCAATGGCGCAATTGACTCGTCCTCGTATCGCGGTATGGACGGTTCGAATTGGGTTTGAGGGTGTCGTGGATTTTGGGACACCTATCCTACAGGAGATGGCAGGTCGGGCCATGCCCCGATCACTCATTTTGGCGCCAGCATGATAACATACTCCCTCGTACTATGCCCAAACTTAACCATGTCCTTGTCCCTCAGCTCAACATACCGACTCTCGGCTACCTTCTTCCCATTCAGCTCCGTCCCATTCGCGCTCTCCAGATCAATCAAGTACGGCTTCACCTTCCCCAGCCGGTCCCCAAACTCATTCCTCTTCTCCACAAACCGAAACTGAATAGCAGCATGCTGCTTACTCACACTCGGATGCTCAGCCGCCAGATCAACAACAGCCATCTCCCTCCCAACAAGCCAGCAACTCCTCGCGCTCAGCCCAATTGTATCAAGAACGTCCTTCCCTTTGAACACGAAAAGCTTCCAGTCGTCCTTGGCCGGCGGCTTGCGCGCCTCAGGCGGCTCGTGGTACTTGAGCGTAATGGACGTCCCGTCCGCCTGCTGTACGGAATTTGACGCCGCAGCCAGCAGCCCACTGGTGCCGAAGTTGGGTTGCTCCTTTGGCTTCGGCGCCTCCTCGCCCGTCGTGACGGCGAAGGAATCGGACTGCGAGGGGAGGGGGCCCTGGCGGCGGAATGGCTCGGGGGAGGGCTCGTCGCGGCGCTTCTTACGGGGTTCGGTCTCTTTGGCGGTATCTGGAGATCTGCGTCTTCGGTGTCTTTCGCGGTCGGGGTCTCTGTCGCGCCGCCTGTCGCTGTCGCGGTCGCGGTCGCGGTGTCGCGGGCGGTCGTCTGAGCGGTCGCGGCGGCGTCGTGGCGAGTCTGGCGTGCGGGAGCGGTGTCTTTCTCTTCTCCTGGGTTCTCTTGATCGCGAGCGGTCTTTGCGGCGATCGGAGTCACGGTCTCTGCTTCGTCGGCGGTGGGAGTCGCGGTCTGATTTTCGGGGTCGCTCGTCTGTTTCGTCGCGACGACTGCTGCGGGAGGGGCGCTCGCGGGAGCCTTCTTCGGAGCCCATGGTGTGCGGTGAGATTGATTGCAGCTAGGAAGAAAGTGCTGCACAGGTTGTGTGAAGGCGGAGGTGGTGTTGGAGTGTCAAATTGTTGAAGCTGTCTGACGTTGGAATGCAAGAGCAGGGGTGCAGTGCAGGTGCCGATCTGCGCTAAAATCGACATCACTTGAAAACACCACGAAATACGCCCATCGAAATGTCGAGATAGTTGGCAGAAAGGGGCAAAACTTCGCGAACAATGCAGCAAAAATAAGGAAAAGCATGATTATTAAAACAGAAAACTAATTTAAAGAAAATGATTGAATGCAAAAATCATAAAAGAGTTCGATGCCGCTGTGCGACATCTACATCTCTCGGGATTCGAACCCGCCCTCTTTTTTTGCCGTAAGTAGTTTGTTGCCAGGGTGCCATATATGTCTCCCTGCTGTTTGGGTTGCTCTTCTCCTGCAGTTGGGTTGCTCTTGAAGCCTTACCACTAGACCATTCGGTCATCATTGCGGATCCGGCGGTAGGAGAACAATGGGCGGAGGTTATAAAGGCTGTTGCCTTGTGCGACGAGCCAAACGGGTGCGTGCATGTCGCTCAGGTGACGAGTCTCAGATGGGCATGTGTTGAGAGGGCCGTGCTGTTGCCTGGCAAGGTTTATGTTCATGCCTTGCTGCTATCTACTCATAAGACCCATACCAATACGCCATGCCGCAGCAAAAGTCTGTCCCACAGGGTTCATTCCATGAAATATTGTAGTTCGAAACTAGAAATGAACATCAAGATCCCTCGCCTTCGCCATCATCTCCGCCGCAATGGCACGTTGAGCCCGGTAGATCTTCTCAGATATTCATCAGCACACACATACTATGCGGGGAATACACTACGGTAGGACTTACACTCAGCACATAGACAATATCCCAAGCAACAAAGTCAGAAACTGACTGCCACTGCCTCCCCTCCTCGCCCACTCTACTCTCACAGAACAGTACATGTTGAACATGATCCAGACAAGCATGGTGGATCTCAAGCCCCGTCCAGGGGTAAAACGTTCGCTCATAACCCTCCCAGATATGCAGCAGTCCCCTCCGCTCAACGACACGGGCGATCCACTTCCGGACGTCAAGAACGGAGGCCTTTTCACTGGGGCTCGAGTCGACGAGTTTCTGAAGAGATTTGTCTTCGTGGAGGCGGGGAAAGTGCCAGTCATGGGTGCGTTCGACGAAATTTGCGTCTCGACTGTGGAGGTGGAAAAGGGGGTCGCGCATCATGGTATCCATGGTACGAGATTGGATGTCACTGATGAACTTCCTTTCGTGTGGCGTCTGGTGGTCAGAGAATTCGCTCTGCTCCCCCAGTTCGCGGATGTCCGAGCCGTTGCTCATTCGCTCTTCTTGAATTGAAGTCTCTTCTGTGAAGGCTTCGTGCTCACTACTCTCGTGACGTTGCGCTGAACAGCTGGGGTCGTACTTTTTGGACTGAAGCAGTATAGGACTGATTGGGGCCGAAGGGGATTGCATCGCCTGCGAAACGACTTCATCCATACAAACAGAACCTCGAAGAGACAATTCATACTCATCGCTACCATAATCAGCATTGTCGGTGCGTCTCAAGTAGGCGCTGCCTCTGGACAGAACACATACCTGCCTGACTGCTCCTCCTCAGACCAGCAATTGAGGCTCGATGCTGGCGGAGACGAGGATGCTTGCGATGTAATTGGGGTGAACAACAATCTCGAGGGGCGCGTCAGACGCTGAGAGACGCTCCACGACGCTGCCATCTTGCAAGTAATCTGTCTATCCCCGTTGAAGATTTTCAAACTGAATGATATTGAGAATCAGGAATGGTTTAACTAGAGGCTTTCAGTTGATATGCAAGCGCATCTATCCATTACTTAAGTATATGATGCTTCAACTGTCAGCAACCATCAAATTCCCTCGCAAAAGGTCCACCGCAATAGAAGCCAGTCCATTGATTGGGAGTCCTCTGGCTAGAGAACCCCTAGACACGTCAGAAAGACTTCTTTGAGGAATTGTACAGCGCGCTCATGCAAGATGGTCGCTAATGCAATATGGTGATAGACAGATAAGGTGAGGTGGCCAAATCACCAGGAAGGCCTTTGTCTCATAGTGTACATCGCATTTCGTAAATGATTTCAGCCAGCGTACATGCACATGCTGCTGACAAGGTCGTCTCTCAATGAGCAAAATGTACCTTATTGAACTACCACCTGCCCGGCGCTGCCGTCACGTTCGATGAGTAGGTCCTACTCGTGACAGTAGCCTGTGACCGCTCCTTCTCCAGCTTGGCCAGACCTATCCGGTCCGTGACGGGGGTCGCATTGATGATGTTGTCAAAATCGTCGTCGTCCTCGCCGTTGTCGCTGTCAGGCTCAACATCAGAGTCGGGTTTCATCTGCTGTGGCCTCGCGATGGTTTCCGGCTTCTTCTTCTCGGTTGCTTGGGGATTGGAGAAAGTCTTGGAGGCAAGCACCTTGCGTCGAATCTCTTCCATGGCTGCCTCCTCGTCGCTGTCGTCTGACAAAGCGTAGCGATCCTTCTCCTCTTCCTCTTCCTCCTCTTCGTCTTCAGCTTTCGCCTTGTCCTTCTTTGTAGGCTTGGTTGCGCCATTGTTGCCCAAGTAGATGCCGTCCACGCTTTCGTTGTCATCGACTGACCCCTTGCCGTTGCCGGACTCATCATCTTCGTCCTCCTCGTCCTCGTCGTCTGAAGGGATCAAAGCCCGGCGGTTGACATTGCCTCCCGCCCAGATATCATCACCATCTTCTCGACTTTCAGCATACTCCTTCTCTAACCTCTCCATCCACGCCTCCTCAACCTTCTTCATAGCGACCTCGTCCTCGCATGCCGCATACTTCTTGAGCAAACTGCCATTGATCTCCAGAAATGACTCGCCGTACGAGAAAGGCGCCAGCACTTGCTCAGCCCAATCCGGCTTTCCGCAAATATAAAAGGCCGCCGCCAGCGCCTCAGCACAGTTCAACCGCCACGGCTTGCCATAGTTGACCGTATTCGCCGCGACCAAATACGGGAGCAAACGCTCGCACTTGCCCCCGACCTTGTTCCACTGCACCTCCTGCGTCCTCGCCCAACTGCATTCAACAACAGCAGCGCCATACGCCGCAAGCAGCTCGCTATCCTTCGGGGACACGACCTGCTTCCCGTTAGGCGTAATGATGACGCCGTTGAATCGCTGGCCGAGGTGCAGGTCGCGCATGAGGCCCTGGCGGATGAGGCGCTTGCCGGAGCAGCGTTTCGGATCGCAGTGGCCGAGGTCCCAGCAGGCGGCTTTGAAGGTTGGGCGCGAGGTAGTGGAGGAGTCGTCGTCTTCGAGGTTGTCGCCGCGGGGTCGGTTGCGAGGGGGGCCATGGGGGCGGCCTCTGGAGGAGAACTTGTCCTTCTTGTGGCGGACCATTGTGCTTTTCGAGGATGGGAGTATGAGGTGTTTGTGATTGCGGGTGGGAGATGACGATGTTGCGAATGTGCAGCAAATTCGAAATTTGGAGGCTCGACTTTGCGATGACTTCCACGACTTCTGCGAAAACCGCTTGGCGGGGTAGTTGTCCCTCCAGGTCTTGCCACTATTACCTGCCGCACCTAGCCAGACAGACAGACGCCCAACCAGTGGCCCGTGTCTCTGCATAAAGAGAAATGTATAAATCGGATGCACAGTAGAAATGATGTAATTCGTGCCCCCACAGAAAGCTTATCGCAGCTTATGCACCTAAGCATAAACAAGACAATCCAGCTCCAGCCAGCATCAGCAACCCCTCGACGCCGAGAGGCCAGACCAGGCAGAGCAAACGCCGACCGGATTGGATATCTCGCGCCGGCAACAAGCCAGCTCTCTTCTCGCAGCATCCGACTTTCGAGCTGTTTCTTGCGCCATCTTGCTTTCGATGCCCTGACCAGGCACGATACCCATAAGACCCACGACCGACACTCCAGAAGCTAAACACCTCCCTCTTCCACTTCCCCACACCGGCAGTTCCAAGGCCACACCACTCACATCTCAAGATGGAGGCCGCATCATCTCGGGCGGCAGCTCGAGACCGATGGGGCGAACTCGGCCGCCCGACGCCCTCGCAGCTGCAGCGCTTCATCCAGGGAGCCTGCAGCCCGGAGAACTACGAGCCGAACCTCGCCCTGAACCTCGAGATCGCCGACCTCATCAACTCGAAGAAGGGCTCGGCCCCGCGCGAGGCCGTCGTCTCCATCGTCAGCTACATCAACCACCGCAACCCCAACGTCGCCATACTGGCCCTGAACCTGCTCGATATTTGCGTCAAGAACTGCGGCTACCCCTTCCACCTGCAGATCAGCACCAAGGAGTTTCTCAATGAGCTCGTCCGCAGGTTCCCCGAGCGCCCGCCGTTACGCGCCACGAGGGTGCAAATGAAGATCCTCGAGGCGATCGAGGAGTGGAGGAGTACCATTTGCGAGACGAGCAGGTACAAGGAGGATCTCGGCTTCATTCGCGACATGCACCGCCTGCTGAGCTACAAGGGCTACACCTTTCCCGAGGTCCGCCGCGACGACGCCGCCGTGCTGAATCCTAGTGATGTATGCCTTTTGCCAGCACTTCCCCCGTCGCATGGTGAACAACTGCTAACGGACTCAGAACCTCAAATCGGCCGAAGAGATGGAGGAAGAAGAGAAGGAGGCGCAGTCCGCCAAGCTCCAGGAGCTCATCCGACGTGGCCAGCCCGAGGACCTCCAAGAGGCGAACCGACTGATGAAGATCATGGCCGGCTTCGACACGCGGACGAAAACAGATTACCGTGCAAAGGCGGCGCAGGAGGTCAGCAAGATCCAGGCCAAGGCGAGGCTTCTCGAGGAGCGCCTCGAGGCCTTCCAGCAGGGCGACACAATGCAGGACGGCGACGTCTACTCGGAGCTCGCCTCGTCGCTGCAGAGCGCCCAGCCCAAGATCCAGAAGATGTGCGAGGAGGAGTCGGACGACCACGAGGCCGTTGCCAAGCTACTCGAGATCAACGACAGCATCCACAGGACGGTCGAGCGGTACAAGCTCATGAAGAAGGGTGATCTCGAGACGGCCAAGAAGCTGGCGAGCGGAGCGCCTCTGCCTGCGGCGGGTTCGTCCACCAGCAACGGCAAGAGTGCGGCGCAGGAGCTCTCTCTGATCGATTTCGATGCCGAGCTGCCTTCGAATGGAACCTCGTCCGCGCAGCCATCTCAGTCAGGGGGCAGCATCGAGAACGACCTGCTGGGCTTGTCGATCGGAGAGACGGAGAGCTTTGGACAGGGCGGCGCTCTGTCGCTAGGCTTCGGCAGCAACACAAGTGAGCTTGAGCCCAGCCACGCATTCACCAGAGATACTAACAAAACCAGACATTCCCGGACCAGCGTTACTATCCTCCATGACCGATGGCCAAACGGCCAAATCCGTCGTCGGCAGCCCGGCCGCCCCTCCCCCGGGCTTCTCGAACCTCTCCTCCTTCACGTCCCCCTCCGCCTCCCAGTCCGGCACTCCCCAACCCCAAGCAAACTACATCTTCAACAAACCCCCTCCGCCCGTCCCAGCCTCCGACCCCTTCGCCGCCCTCGGCGCAAGCTTCTCCCCTCCTCAGTCCACTACCCCTGTCCCAGCAGCGGCGCCAGCGAAGGCACCAGCGGCGTCCAACGACGACGACGAGTGGTCCTTCTCCTCCGCCCTGCCCCAAGCACCAGCTCAACCACGCGAGCACAAGACCATCATCAGTGACGGCGGCGTCAAGATTGAGATGCTCGCGAACCGCAACACCGAAAACAGCAGCGCCATGAACATTGTCTTTGCCTTTTCCAACAACACGGCTCAGCCCGTGACGGAGCTGCACTACCAGGTTGCTGTGACCAAGGTAAGTCCCTGCCACTAGTCGTGCTTTCAATTGCAAGTGGCGCATTGTGAATGAAGAGAATACTGACGTCCGCAGGGCTACGAGATCAAGATTACCCCGCAGACTGGTGTCGCGCTTGAGCCGAAGCAGAGCCGCGGCGTCACGCAGACTGTCGAGGTCAACCACGCCGGCGACAGTGGACGCAAGGTTGAGACGTTGAAGCTGAGGTTCAGGGTGTCGTACAAGGTTGGTGGCGAGGCGCGAAACGAGGCCGGTGCTGTTCCCGAGTTTAGCATTGCATGAGGAGTATGAGGAGTCTGGGGGTGGATGTCTGATGGTGCTCAAGTCAGTGGATAGGGCAGTCGACATGGCGGTTTAAAAGCCTTGATGATAGAAGAATCTATGAGGTGACATTGAGCCAACAGATCGCTGATGAAGAAGTACATCCTGTTGACAACGTTGGTAAAGTATGAATGTCTCATTTTGCTCGGATACAAGTCCACATCAATGGCCTCTCTATGCGCCCATGTCTACGAGGGACTGTCTACATATACATCTTCATCGTACACCGCCCGCGAACTGGAGTCCTAATCTTACAAGGTCCTCTTCTCCCTGACCTCCTCGTACGTCTGCACCTGATCACCGATCTGGAAGTCCTGGTACCCCTCGAACGAGATACCGCACTCTGTGCCCTTGCGCATCTCCGTGACGTCCTTCTTGCCGTGCTTGAGGGCGTCGATCTTGCCTGCATAATAGTCAGCGTGCCATTCACCGCATCATAAAACGGGACAGAAGAAAACATACCATCGAAGACCTTCTCCCCCTTCCGCAGCACCCTCACCATGCCCGTCCTGCTGACGAGGCCGTTCCGGATCTTGCAGCCCGCAATATTGCGGAACGCACGCCCCTTGGTATTGATCGGGAAGATCTGCAACACCTCCGCCTCGCCAACGACCTTGAACGTGACGACATCCGAAAGCTGGTCCGAAAGCGTCTGCTTGACCTCGTCGGCAAGGTGGTAGATGACGCTATGGTCAATCATGCGCACGCCGGCCGTCTCAGCCATGCGCTTGATATGCGGAGCGATAGTCGAGTTGAAATTGACAATGATGCTCCCGGACGTGGCGGCGTGCTCGACGTCAAACTCGGACACCTGGCCGACGGCAGATCGCAGGATCCGCGGCTCGACCTCGTGGTTGCCGAGTTCCTGTATCGTAGCGCACACAGCCTCGACGGACCCCACGACGTCGCCGCGGACTGTGAAAGTGACGCTCTTGGGGCCGGCCTCCTCGCCCGCCGCCTCCGCCGCCTCCGCCTCCTCGGCAGCCTTCTTCTCGCGCTCGCGCGTCTCCTGGTCGACGAGCTGCTTAGACGACTCCTCACGATAGCGCATCTCATTGCGGTACTCGACCGCCGTGCGCGCGCGCTCCTCATCGGGTGCCTGCAGCACGGCGTCGCCAGCAGCAGGCAACTCGTCGCGCCATCCAAGGATCTCAACAGGCGTTCCCGGCGGCGCCTCAGTCAGCTCAACGCCCGCCTCGTTCCGTAGCACGCGAACGCGCGCCCACGCCGTGCCAGCGACGATGCTGTCTCCCGGGCGGAGCGTGCCGCGCTTGACTAGGACAGTCGCCGTCTTGCCGTCCTGCTTGACGCTCGCTTCGAGGACCCAGCCTTCGCACATTCCGTCGTTTTCGGCGCGAACGTCGAGAATCTCAGAGAGCGTGACGATGTTCTCTTCCAGATCATCCATGCCCTGGCCTGTCTTGCCGCTGACGCAGACGACCTGCACGTCGCCGCCAAAGTCTTCGATTTCGACGCCGTGGCGCGCAAGGTCGGATTTGACCTGGTCGATGCGGGCGTCTTCCTTGTCGACCTTGTTGATGGCTACGATCATGGGGACGTTGGCGGCGCGAGCGTGCTTTACGGCTTCGAGGGTTTGGGGCTTGACGCTGTCGTCTGCGGCTACGACGAGGACGACGATGTCTGTGACGTGGGCGCCGCGCTGTCGCATTGTCAGGAAGGCGGCATGGCCTGGCGTGTCGAGGAATGTGATGTGTTTTCCGGAGGACATGTTGACGACGAAGGCACCGATGTGCTGCGTGATGCCGCCGTGTTCCTGGGCTGCGACGGAGGATTTCCGTAGGTAATCTAAAAGGGTCGTCTTGCCGTGATCGACGTGGCCCATGATGGTCACGACGGGGGGTCGCGAGGGCAAAGTCGAAGGATCTTCGGGTTGCGGCCGAGGTCGCAGCTCGCGGTCACCGCCGGTGTCGACCGTAGGCTCGAACCCAAACTCTTGCGCGACAAGCGCGGCCGTGTCTCCCGTGAAAATGCTGTCGACAGTCATATTTTCGAAGCCCATTTCCTCCAGTGATGCGAGCAAGAAGTCGGGCTTCAGCTTGAGGCCGTAGGCCAGGTTCGCCAGGTTGATGAACTCAGGCAGGGTGATCTTCGGGGGTCCGGCTGCCTCTAGAGCCTCAGCAGCATCAAGCTGTCTCTGCATCTTCTTCTCGGCCTTACGCTCGCGTCGTTCGCGGTCACGCTGCGCGGCCTCGTCATCCCAGTCCTCTTCATCCTCCTCGACTCTTGACCTGCCTCTTCCTCCCGACTTCTTCGGCTTCTTGTCGTCACGTGCCACCTTGCCACGCTTCCTCGAGTCGCGATCAATCTGGTAGGATGCGTCAAAGGTAGACTCCCTGTTCCTGCGCTGAGGTTGCGTCTCTTCCGGCTCCACAGCTACGCTGTCCCAGGCGCTGTAGTCAACATCGCTCTGCTGCTGCTGTACCTCTCTCAGATCCTGCGACTGACTGCCCTGTCCAGAGCCCTGGTGGACATGGTCCTTGAACCGTTCCCAGAACGAGCCCCCAGCACCTTGGGCAGAGCCCCCCTGAGAGCGGTTATTCCGCATCCCCCTGGGCGCCTGTCGCGACGTCTGCCCGAGCTCCTGCCGCGGCGCTCTCTTGGAAAGCAATCCCCAGTCCGCCGATCCCGTGTCAAGAGGCCTAGACCTCGGCGTCCCAGTCTTCTTCTCAACCGAGCCCGCGAGCCTCGCAAACGGATCGCTCGAATCCAACGGCCCCTGCGAGCCTCCCAACGATCTTCGAATCCCAGGCTTCTCATCTAGGCCCATCGGCTTGTCTGACCGCGGCTGCCGGGGCGTAGCCCTGTGCGGCACAGGCGCCACAGGACGGGGCCCCGCGCGAGAGCGACCGATACCGTCGTCCAAGGAGCCAAAAATCTGCCGGGGTCTCTTCCCTAGAGACGGGAGGCCTTCTTGCTTGTGAGGCGGAGTTCGGTGCTGGTGTGGCTTTGCTGGCTGCGGCGCAGGCTTGCTCGGCTCGGGGTCTACGGCTCGCTGGCCGGCGAGACGCTGGCGGGCGGCGCGTTCGTGGGGGAGGAGGCCATCGTCGGGAGATGTCTTGCTGGGTTGATTGGACTGGTTGCTCGAGGTTGACGCAGCGAGGCCGCTCTCGTTCAGTCCTGAAGGTTTCGAAGCTCCGAATGCTGGCGCGCCCCAACCGCCGGTGCTGGGGCCAGGGGTCCTTCGTGGGATGGAGGAGGAACCTGAAGATGACCAGCCGCCACTCAGGCCACTTCCAAGGCCGCCTGGCGAGCTGGTAGAGGATTTCGGATCACTAGAGTAGCTTCGTATTGTGAGGTGGCTCGGGCGCGAGGCGCCATGGTGTCGACAGAGGGCGCATATGTACGTGTTGCCCCTGTCCTGTGGCAGGTCAGCATCTTGGGCGAGAATCAGTCGAACGGCGGGAGACATACCCTCAAGGCTCGGCATCGCATCATGATCGGACAAAATGCGCTGCGTGTGAAGCTGCAGACGTCAGGGTTAGCTCTTGTTGAACCGTGACAAATTTTGGAGCTCGTCCCATGTAGACGATGGCAATTTCTATATCGGGGTCGGCGTCGATTGACCGAGAGTGGGTCCATTCCCATATTGATATATGCAATGTACGTGGCATTATCGGCATTACGAGCTCTACAATCTGGAACTTGGCCAGGAGCTGCCGCCAGCCAGGTCCCTATTCCCAATCTGGTCTCACTCATCGGCACTTCACCCAAGACTTCACTATCAACGGTCACACCCACAACCGTCCCGTCCCGTCATGGCCCCCAAAGTAAAGGCCGTCCGCTCCCGGGCCAAGGGCAAGGCAGCGGTCCCTCCAGCCGACCCAACCGTCCCCCCGGCCCCCTTCAAGCAGCCACCCTCGGTCCTGGACCCCTTCATCTCCCTCCTCGACCCTTCGCACATCTACATAACCCATCTCGACCTCAAGCCAACCGACTTCAAACGCAAAATATTCCTCGTGCCCCTGGGCATGAACATCATCGTCATCCTCCTCTTCGCCCTGCGCACCTGGTATATCATTCCTTACTACTGGCTCCTCATCCAGTCCGGCCTCGGCCACGCCAACGAAACGACCTTCCCCGCCTCGACCTCAACCTGGGCCCAGATCGCCTGGGAAGTCACCAAGCGCGGCGCAACCTTCTCGCTAGACCTCATCCTCGTCGTCTTCGTCTGGCCGTGGCCCGTCGAGTTCGCCCTAGGCCGCACGCACGGCAACCCCCTCCGCTGGCGCTGGAACGTCGGCTTCCGCGAGAAGGAAGTCTACGTCCGGCGCAGCCGCGAGTGGGACCGCAAGCTCGGCGACATTCTCAAGAACGCAGAGGGGAAGAACGCCGTCTTGGCTCTCGTCCGCCAGGCGACCTCGCCCATGCTCCAGCATGAGAAGACGGGATACCTGACCATGAACGGCGAGTGGGATCTCGACTGGGAGGCCATGGTCCAGGCGCACGCCATGGCTGACAGGAAGGAGATCGCGCTTGATGCCTTCCGGTCCGTGGTGCTGGTGCATCATGTTGAGTACGGGTGGATGACCCTCGCGCAGCTCAAGGAGGACGAGCAGGTTGACGAGAGGAGGCAGCAGGTCTTCGAGTTCAGGGACGCGCTGGCTGCCGTGGGGAAGGAGGACTTGTTTTTCCGCTGGATCGAGATTGTGCAGTTTGAGTCGACGCAGCCGGGCGGGTTCGGGCCCGAGAGGCAGGTTGATGCTGCGAAGAGGATTCGCGAGATGTTCAGCAAGGAGGGCATCGACTTTGACGAGTTTTGGAAGGAGAGCGTTGGCGAGGATGCCGAGGGGGCTTTCTAAGAGGGTTGCTCGTGGTGACCGATGTACGATTAAGAGACTTTAGACGGCGGGCGTGGCAGCTGAGGGGTGGCGTGGCACAGGGAGGAATGGCAAGGCAGCCGGACGGATGGCGTGGTACAGGTTGAAATAGAGGCGGCACACTGGACGACATGGCAACGACATGTGGCAGATAGGAACGGAAAAGCGCATCAACAGGAGGCTCATTGCCTTCATTCTGTATTTCTAATGCATCATCAGTACACATACGGGCGACTATGGCTGGAGCCGCACAGCAGCAAGCAGAGAATTGGCCTCGACGGCACCTGGGAGATGTTCATGACTCCCACGGCTGCTCGAGACCATTCCATCGGCAGCGACACGCTTATTTGGCCTTCTTGCTGGTCTTCTTGCCGAGAGCAGCCTCACGCTTCTTGGCCTCCTTGGCATCAATCTCGGTTTTGCGGATCGCCTCCTGAGCATCACGCTCCTCCTTCTCAGCCTGTGTTGGTCAGCACGGGTGCCGTTCAAAAGGGGGCAGACAGCAGACTTACGGCCCGACGAGCACCCTCGGCCTCGCGCTGCTCACGGATGAGCCTCAAACGCGCCATATCGGCCTTGGCCTCATCCGTCTTCCCCGCCTCATGCAGACGCCTGTACTTCTCCTTGGCAACCAGGGCCTCGGCGCTCTCGCGCTCCTTGCGGTTCGCCGCACCACCAGCACCGGCACTCAACCCCTTGACGCCCTCGGTGATCTCGTCAACGGCAGTCGGGGCCTTGGTCTGGTTGCGCGCAGCCTTGGAGTGGTTCGGGTTGGCAGGCATGTCGTCGTCGGCGCTGTCCTCCTCGTCTTCCGAGTCGGTGGGCGGCATGTCGCCGACCTCGACGGCCTGGGCCTTCTTCTTGGCGATGGCGGCATCCTTGCGGGCCTTGGCGAGCTTCTTGCGCTCCTCGCGGGAGACGGGGCCCTTTTCCTCGGAGGAGTCTTCCTCGTCCGAGTCCTCCTCTTCGTCATCTTCTTCTTCCTCGGAGGACTCGTTGGCGCTGCCCTTCTCTTTGGCGCCGGCGGCCCACATGCTTACTTCGTTGCCTTCGGAGTCGACGGGGCGGAGGTCGCGGGAGAAGTGCTTGCCGCCT
This sequence comes from Verticillium nubilum, assembly GCA_002851675.1. NCBI lineage: Eukaryota > Fungi > Ascomycota > Sordariomycetes > Glomerellales > Plectosphaerellaceae > Verticillium > Verticillium nubilum. Next base: position 295,467 of record NMXI01000013.1, read on the forward strand.
GTTGGTCGTTAGCTGTGTTCTGGTTCTGGTTGTGTTTGGTGTTTCGGATGCAGGCGGGTTGTTTGTGCAGAGGGAAATGTTCGTGCAGAGATGGGAAGGATGCGTGGACAGACGTTGGGAAAGATGCTGTCAAATGCGAGGAGAATACTGACCACCACGAGTGTACTTCTTGAACTTGCCACCGCGGCCGCGGGAGTTTCCACCGGGAGCGCCACCAGCCATGATGATGTGTTGTGTAGGGAGGGGGGAAAGGTTTGTTGTTGGGTTGTGTTGTTTGTTGCAGAGGCAGAGTTGCAAGTCAGAAGCAGACGGAAGAGACTGCGGGGTCGTCGAAGTGGGATGTTTGGTGTTTTGGGTGGTGGCGGGGTATCTGAGGTGGGATGGAGGGGCAGGGTCCAACTGGAAGAACGACCGACAGCAAAGTCGAGGTAAAATATCAGATAAACGTGCCAACAATAAGAGATGCAGAGGAGAAGATGAAGTAGTAACAGGACAGACCGATGACTCGAATCTATAATTATGTTCTCAGGCCCAGCGACGTCTTCGCAGTCTCGTTCAGGCAGAAATAGTCGCGGCAAAGAGAGGGGCACCAGCGCCATCTTTGACGTGCCGCCCCCCCTGGAGCCCAGAAGCAGACAGACAACACACGACCACACACTATCAGTACATGCACTGCTTTCGCTGGCCCCTCTCTTCTTGTACTCTTATTTTACTGCCTCTGACTGGATGCACGACATGAGGGGTCCGCACTTTGCAGGTGGTATTTGCGATCGGCATCATTGGCTGGGCCGGATCACCCAACTCCCGCCGTTCCTGACGGTACGGTGCCTCTTGGTCAGCCAGCTCAGACACAAAGCCATATCTGGCGGTGAATCTCGACGTGGATCTTGAACGTGCCCCGCGCTGGACGGACGAAACGGACAGGGCGGTTTGGGGGGGATCTCTAGGAACATTCATGCCCAATCATCGAGGGGTTCGAATCTTGTTCAGGGGTCGGCGCCAAAGCCGGCTGTTCCTTGATCTGCCTGCCTGCCGCCTTGCTTCAATTCGCCTCGTGTTGCCCCTCACGAGTTGGTGCTCGGTTGTGCCTGTCCGGGGCATCGGGTCGCCATGCTGGGAGGTCGGAGTTTGAATGCATGTTCCTTGAGCCTGAATGACGTACAGTGGCCGATGCTCAATCGGGGTCCTTCAGGTCCATCTGTTGACGAGACTTCAAATGCCAAATCTACCTAACCCCCACCCTGCCGTTTCTTCGACATGTGTCAATCTTTTGGACTCCCCTCTCGGTGGCATATGCGATCTCCAATGGGGGTAAAAACATGACTAGTTTGAGCTCGATCATAGGTCATAACCAGAGCTAAGAGCGTGCTTGTGATGTGGTCATCAAGTCAGTGCAATAAATGAAAAAGGACCTCCAGACTATGAGTCACAAAAAAGAAAGGCAAAAAGAAGAAGCCGAGCTCCTCGTAGTGAGATCCTTCCGACCGGAGTCGAGCCGGTGACCTTTCGATTGGAATTGAAACCAGTTACAGTCGAACGTGATGAACCAACTACACTACGGAAGGATTTGATGAGGCACCGGGATTCCTGCCCCGTACACAACGCGACTCCATCGTGGGCTCAACCCTCAACCTGGACAGTGGAGAGGAGAGGGCCACCAAGGCAGCTTGGGCAGAATGCCGCTGCTGACTCATCTTAAATCGGAGGCCGAACCGCCGACGCCCCACCTTCCCGCAGAACAAAAGCACGCCCGCGCTGTCGCGACTTTCCTGCCTTTCCTTCTTTTTCTCTTCTTCATCATAAAACATAATCCCCTCTATTCACTCTAGCTTTCATTCCACCATGATTGCCTGGAGGGGAAACGAGGGGAAAGACGAATGCTGGTCTTTACGTTCTCTTACCCTCTGACCCGTGGCAGCTTGCTGTATTGGTGATCAGAGAAATTTTTCGAACGGCACATCCTGATGAATGAAGCGTGCTGTCTGTCGTGGGCAAGCCAGCGGTGTTGAGTGCTCAAATCCACTGCGGAAAGAAGTCATGCCTTCTGGAGTTCTGCTCTCCGTCTCAAACGTTGCGGCGTGATCGTTCAAACAGTGTAATTACCTCAGTAATTACCTAAGGTACCCAGGTACCACCTACCTTCGGTGCCACAGGTGAACTCCAGCAAGCATCACCGTCTTACCAGCTGGCGACACCTGCAGGCCGACGAACTGTGTCGACCTCCACTGACCTTCAAGCGACTGCCATGGATATGCCACATGGGTCTTCCCCTTCTTCGCACGTCATCATGTCAGATCTCTGTGCCTCCCGAGATGCTCAGAGGAGCAATCAATCCCTTTCGAGGACTTTCCAAGGAATACGACCCCTTGACTTGGTTCGCCTTCACGAAGAGGTTTGTCCAGGCCATCGATCCATGCCGCGACCTCGAAAACACCCTTCCCCAGACCTTCAAATGATACCACGACACAAGACCTCCCACCCTTCACAGCCACCAACATCTAGGCAAATCTAAAAGGAGAAGGCACTTGCTAGATAATGAGATGATATCATCCTCGTAAGCAACTGCAGCTCGCCTGCTGCTACGCCCTACCTTCGCGCCACCAGGCACAAGGGATGCTCGGCCCAGTAATCCTTGTGCCACGTTTCGCGGTCCACGTTCCACCATGTTGCCAAAGGATCGGATGTTCACTCATTAGATCGTGGTCATGACGGCTGCTTGCATTGTAATACCAGGGATCGACCTCATCTCCTAGCCACCGGTAACCACCATCAGGTCTCATACGGAAAACCACCCAGCCCATCAGTCTTTGACGGTGCCCTGGAGTACGTCGAGATGTGGCATGACTTCAGGTGGCACGTCAACTAGGAGACAGGTCGCTCTGGGCGAAAGTAGCTCCATTGCAATGGAGAGCATCACTGGCAGACGCTTCGGACACCAATGACCTCAATCTTCGACTCGGCACCTTAGATAGTTGACACCTCGAAACATTGTGTTCTCCTTAGCTCAAGCTACAGTAAAATCCCAATCCGTCTGCAATGACACGTCTTGAGTACCGGGTTCCGTTTTGTCCCCGTGCCCGAGCTCGCCGGCTCCCTTGTGGTGAAAACCCCCCTGCCTCTAGGTAACAATGACTGTCACACAGAACGATGATCCGCCTCGACTGGTACGCCTGATCCTTCTCATCCCTCTTGTTCTGACAGGGCTCGCTGCTGCTTACACGCGATTTCTCGACTCTCCACTACTTGTGCTCGCCGTGTCGGTTTGTGCAGCATCCAGCCAGTGGTACAGCCACGCGGAACTCATCATGTAGTTGATCACAGACAGCATTGCGGACATGGAATATACGACGACTCCCACAACCTGGATCAACACAATTAGCGTTCGCTTTCTCTGGAATGACTCTTTCGTGACCTGGACGTAGTACTCACTATTATGACGGACAATCTAGTATCGTCTTCCTCGTCAACAACCTTGATCAACACTGTCAGCACTTGGTTTCCTGGGACAAGCTTTCCTGTCCCCTCGCCATGATACTCACCGTTCTAGCGGACACCACAGGATCAGACTTCTTGACACGGAAGCGTCGAATGAAATCCCAATACGCCACCAAGCACAGTCAGCAGAAGAACAGACATAATCCCCCATTCAGCATCATCACGGGAATCTGCCACAGGTAGGTCTGCAAAAAGCCGAGACTTCTTCGGTTTCCGGTCGGGCTGCCACTGTGTCCATGTCCCGGCACTTCGTCAGCCGTTCCAGCCAACATGCTGCGAATGATTTTCAAGTCGTCCTTGTGGGTACTCAGCCGCTGAAGCGCGACGAGCTGCTGGGATGCCGAGGCGACAGATGCGATTGACATTGCGATTGCGCTGTACCATGCCGCTCTGGCGAGGCTCAGACACTTGGACTCGGGGCCGTCTTTGCCGAAGCAGTCCCAGCTGAACGAGCCGGCTACGACGCTGCAGATGATCGAGGACTGTTCTCCCAAGTATCTCGTTAGCAAATGCCGGTCCTATCGCCCTTGTCGGAGCCCGACCAGACAAAAGATGTATAGGCTCGTGAAGTTGACCGGGGATCCGGTTCGTAGGACTCTGGCGAAGCAGTCAACAACATACCGTAAGGATGATAGCCTGAAGCTGAGCTTTCATGTTATCCATCCACACCCTGGTCATCTTCTCCTGCTTGGTGCGGTCTGTCTCGCGCAGGAAGGCATTGCAAGATTCTCTGAGCGTAGCCCAGGCGCCGACATGGTACGCAAGTATCGATTTCGGGACCTGTTTGAGACAGCTCCAGAACCTATTGCCGTTCTGTCGATTGGTGGCGTACCTTTGGGTCATTGTGTGTTTCGTTGTGTTTGTTTGAGTGATGCTTTTCGAATTGGGACTAAATCGAGGCTCTGATGCGACCTCCAATTGCTGAGACTGTTTGATTTCAAGTGGAGAGACGCATGTGGCGATTTTCGACAAGTATTTGAGGGGCAAGAAGAAAAAGAAAAGAGTAGGCAAACAAGGCAATACTTGGCTGTTGCCTGCCTACCGATCTAGGTACGGTATAACTATTTTGATACCTTGCCTTACCTCAAAGCCACAATTGACGCAGGTGGTCAGCTGTAAGCGGAAGCCTACATTTAGACCAGGCTCGACCCAAGGCACACACACGCCCTCATCGGTCTAAAAAGGAGCAGGGATGATGAACGACGCAAACAAGGTACGTTCCAGGTGAAGATGTGTAGCTGACTTCCCAGCAAGTCAGACATCAACGTCACTCGACATGATCTGCTCTTCGTGCACTGCCTTGTATACATGATTAATGAGCGGACTTGTGCAGGTGGTTTTCCGTTTATAGAACAAAGTGCCGCTTCAGCTTTGCCTTCGATGTCCAAAGGCTGAAGAAGAGTTTGATTCCCTTCGGGCAGCCTTGATCCAGGGCAGGCAGGCTAACCATCGTCTCTACTAAAGGCCAAAGAACAACAGCAAAGTACCTGTCAGATCGACACAGTTGTCTAGAAGCGGCCATCATGTTCAAATGACGATGCTTTGGTCTTGTCGCTCTCTGCTTTCTCTTCTGCTCATTGTCTGCTCAAGGCCGCAGCCCGCGTCTTTGTCATCCTCCCATGTGACCAGTCGACTCAAGGCCAGAATACGCTGATCAAGGTTCTTTTGATTGCTACCGGCACTTTCTACTCATCCGTGGTAATCGTGATCCCGCTTACGGACTGCGCCATCTTGTCGAAGGTTTCTCAGATCAGTCTTGAACTTTGATTGGTTTGAGACCATTGGAAAGCTGAAGATTCACGTACAGGTCTGAACATCATCAGTCGGTCCTTTCTTTTGCATCTATGAACCATCACTGGTAACGGGGCCCCTCGCAAGGCTTTGGTTGCATCCATTTGTCCTGTGATATTGATTTTATCGATTTACCTCACCACAGTTAACTGTCAGAGCCAACCAAGTGTGCAACCGAATGAGAAGGTCTTCAGAAGGCGTTGCCGCAGTTCCATTGATATGTTTTCGCAGACAGAACAGCAAGAATCTGGCCTCTCATACCAGAGAGAAGGCCCACCCAGTTAACATAGCCCTGAACGTGCCCCGAACCATGTGTTTGACCCTTGCGGCGTCATCCGCATGCATACCTAGCATAAGTCTCTCACTGCCGTGTGCCACCCAGTAGACTGGGGATGCCCGCAGGACGACTGCAGGGCACTGACGGACGACTGCCGGACGACAACTGGACGACGACTGGACGACCGCCGGGCGGCGACAAGGACGGCGCCGGCAACGGAGGCCAAGTGGGGCCGATGACGACGGCAGGCTCGGACGGCACCCGATAGCTGTGCGAATTAGATATATCATATATTCCTGGGGTGTTTCTCCTCGAAGTATACTGAGGGACTTTTTCAAGGGTATGATAATAAAATGCGTTCCTCTATCAGTAGTTACGTATTTGAAGTGAGCTAGGAAAGTTTTGTCAAGTGGTCATTTTAGAGGCAGGGAACCGTATAGCATAGAGTTCCAAGTATCGACTGTATAAAAACTAGTAGCGGGCGTAGGCTACTGGAGTCAGAATTCAGTAAATTCTTTGACTATCTTGTAGGTAAGGTGAGAGACCGAACGCAAGGACAGGCGTCAAGGTCCTACCGAATCACGTAGTAACACACGTTTATACTACGGACTCCATAGTGACCTTCACCCAATGCGCATCCTCGTCGCCCTCGTCATCCTCGTCGCCCTCGTCGTCCTCGTCGTCCTCGTCGTCCTTGGTTTCTTCGTCTTCTATCTCAGCCCCTGCCTTGCCCTCCTCCTCATAGTCCTCCTCGCCCTGCTCCTTGTTCACAATGAACGCCGGAGTAACATGAGAGCACGACGGAAGCGACCTCCGTTCTCCACCTCGTTCCCGGGCCGCCAGGAGATAATTATAGCACCTCCTCATAAACTGCCGAAGCTGAGGCGATGCCTTGGTCAGCGGAGTGTCAAGATCAACCCAAAGTTGTGCCCTGATATCATCAATGGCACGAACAATGGCCTGCCTCTTGAGACGCCAGGGCTCATAATAGATGACATCCTCTTTCTCGACCACAAAAGGCTGGATCGGCTCGAGTCTGACATATTCGTCCACATGTGCGAAGTATTCGCTCTCGAAGAGGGCCCCGAAAGCTCGTTCCATCAAGCTGAAGGCTATCGCTTCAGGCGTCCGCGAGGACTTGATATCGTCGAGATCGATGGTGACATCGAGGCGCGTCCCAATCTGGGCCTGGGAACTGTCCGGCTTCGAAGCCTCGGGAACAATATCCTTGAAGAGAAGACCACGGCGTCCTCTTAGCGCGTCTGAAACATCAGCCTCCCATGATAACCCATGCAAAGAAGATACATCTATACCACGCTTGCGCCCATACTGTCGCATAAATTCGTGCATTATGCTCCTTGCTAGCCTCTCGTCTCTGACAGGGAGAGCACTCTTTCGGCTTTTCATGACCAGAGGGGAGACCAAGATGTATGGCTCTATGTCGCGCTCCATTTCATGCTTCGTTGATCCCATAACGTCGTAGAACAAGCCCAGGTGATCAGTGTTCTCAATAAGATTGACGAGCCTCTGCAAGCCCTCATCGAACGGAAGATTCCTCATGTGTTCCCTGTACCTGCGCACAAGCCTCTGTAGGCGAATCGTGTGCAAACGTTCGAATTCCTCGTCCTCATCATGGTCCTGATCTCGTAGTTTATTGTACTTTCGCTGCCGGCTGTGTTGCCTCAGGACGTGTTCGGGAATTGCGGCTGCCCGCTCAGCGCCAAATTTCCAGTAGGTTGCCATGTCGTCCTCTGTCTTCAGCCCCTTCATGCCGTGTTGAAGAAAGTCGTGCTGCGTCTCGATGATCGCCAAGCTGGTAATGTCCTCGTTGAACATTTCGATTTCCTTTTGGCGTGTGTTATTCTGGCGTGGAGTCCAGTACCTGCCAATGTATCTGTTGTCGAAGGCATCCCAGTGCTGCCGGCGGAGGTCTTCCCTGAGAGAAGAAAATTTACACCAGTACGCAGTCTCCAGTTTCCGATAAATAACTTCCCCGGGCTGATACTTCGGGACCGTTGCATAAGGATGGTAAAGTCCTAGGCCTGACAACGGTTTGGCAAAAGAGGACGTCATATCGATGGGGGCCGCGCTCAATGTCGAGGAAGACTGATCGGCCTGGCGAGTAGGTAAAGGAACTGAATTTGATTCGAATAACATCGGGTCGAGCTTGAGTTGGTCGGGGTTGGACAAGGGTTTTGAAGACGGCACGGGCTTCCTAGGAATTCGATACGGTTGGCGAGGCACAGTGCTGGCTTTTGTGGAAGGTTCATCGAGTTGCTGGATCATCTTGGAAGTCGAGGAATTGATTTGCGATCGCAGGACCAGAAGCTTGTGGAGGGCCATGGAGTCCTTGATGCTGTTGTCCGATCGAGTCTTCTCCCGTATGATGTCGTTCATGAGGTTCTTGACCTCACCAATCCGTGTCTTCAACAGCTCCAATTTCGGGTCCATATTCACATCGACAGTGGATGGGCCGGGTGACGATCCGGACTTGTAGCCGGACATGATGAGTCTGAAGGTCAGGTCGCTGACTTGGATGTGTTGTGTCTAGGCCTTGTCTTGGAGACGGTATTCTTCAAGAACATTCGGTTGGTCGGGGTGGCGTTGCAGAGTAGGTGAACTGGAGGCTGTAGCCTAATGGCATGCAATGTATGGCGATGAATTTGGTGTGGATGACAAGAAAAGTAGCCTCTGGAACAGGGCAGCCGTCTCATATGAAGGCTGACGCCTGCCAACTCCGACCCGTGTGTGGTGCGTTTGAGTTCATGAACTCAGAGCTTAAGGTCAACGGTTGAGTTTTATGCTGTAGGCACCTGCTGGCATACTCAACAACTCGCAAACCTTGAGGATATGTGCAGAAGTAGGTCACCAAGAACCCATGAATTCACGATCTTGTGAATGAATCCAACAACTCATCCATCCGCATACGCTTTCTCCGACGTAACGGCAAGTCCGTCTCAACACTAGAATGCTGAGCCTTGGGCTTCATGAATCCAGACGCTTCCTGGGGCCTTCTCGTCTTGCTCTTCTCCGCTGCCGCGGTCTTTCTAGTCCGATAAAAAGTGTACCGCGACGTGGCAAACAGCCCTCTACTGACGTAGGCCACAGCCGGTGAGATGCCAGCTCTCCCGCTGTGGCCCAGCTGCAGACACGCCATGGGCTTGAAGGGGAGCAGTAGGTCCCCCGACATGGCTTGCTCGTGACCCAAGATTCCCTGCGCCTTGGCATCTTGATCCTTCGCCTGTTGGCCGAGAAAGGCGTATAGGAAGAATGCCCACGTCTCAAAGGGGTATTGTTTGCAAAGTTGTGATTCGTATGACGGGGCATCCAGGTAGAGAGACAGATTTGACCTTGCTGAATCACTGAGAACCTCGATAAAAGGTGGCGCATCGGCTCTGGGTACGAAGCGGAGTGGCTGATTGACGTTTTGGCCAAAGTTGAGCAGACCCTCGTCGATGCTTCGAGCAAGCTCCTTCAGCTTCATAGGTTGCTCTTCCTGCAGCGGCTCGAACAGCATGAGGTACCAGAGCAGCGAGTCCTGGAGACCGTAGAGGGGTTCCCCGACCTTCCAACCATGGTGCTGTGCCAGGACGTCGGCGGTCGGCCAGTCCTTCCGAGCACCGTTTACATCGTAGAGCATGAGCGAGGGGAAATTGTCGAGGTACTGAAGAGAGTGCTGCGATACTGAGTCATCACCCCAAAGGCGTAAGATGCGCAGGAATGGAAAGGGGTCTGTGGCTTCGGACCATGACCTGATCAAGCGGTCACTGACGCGGGGAAAGATGGCCCTCGTCTCGTCTGCGGGCTGGATGATTTCTAGGACGGCGAGGTTGCGCAGCTCGGTGAGTGCCAGCAGCTCATTCGTCTCAAATGCGCAACGGCCGTTGATGCTGAGATAGGAGAGAAAGTCGACGGAGATCGACTGCAGCGGCTGCAAGTAGCGGGAGAGCTCCTGGTTCGGACGGCATATGTGATGGCGGTACCGATACAGGTCCAACGTTTTCTCTCCATCCTCTACGAGGAGGAGCTTGGAGAATGTCTTCCAAGCTTGGAAGCAAACGCCCCTAGCAAACCATAAGCTCTCGTGCACCGGGCCATGGGGTTCGAAGTACGAACCTATTCTGCAGTAGTCGCCAGATCCTCCAGAGAATCCTCGCAGGCAAGACTTGCCGACCTAGGTGATCATCGGAGAGAAACCCAATATTCTCTGCGACTGCGTGCATGGCCATGTCTGCGAAGGATCTGGGACCCTTGACGCCTTTGCCTGAGCGACCCTTCCATGATGGCAGATCGATGCGTCGCGCCCAGTCGGACTCGGAGCCTTTCGGAGCAGCCGGAATCAGGGTCTCCTTGAAGACCTGGCCAGTATCGCGATCGAACATTGCGTTAGGTATGAACCAGGGGGTTCGATCATGGTTAAGGCCTCTGATGGGTGCCCTTGGTCCTGATGGGCCTGATGATGGTGGGCCTGACGACTGTAGGGCCGCCTGTAATTATTCCGAAACAAGGTAAGGGTCGAGAGGGGACGTACTGTGTGGTGGACAGTGTCCAAACGCACTGAAGACTGTATGTCTCGTCCATCTCTTACTGAAGATACCAGACTTAATAGGATGTAGGATTGATATTCATTCATGTCAGTGGATTGTCACTGGGGAAGAACCAAGACCAAGAGCATCAAAGTCTGAAAGATGAACGCCGGTGCATTAATTGCCACCAAAAAGTCACAAGCTGACCTACTTGGATATCTACCTCCACTCTCGAACACAGCTCTACATGCCATCAAATATTTTATGCCAACCACCAGGATATCCTGCACTTAGAGCATAGGCTTCAGGTCTTCCGCGACCGTGAATGGCGCCTCCGTCTTGCTCTTGATTTCCTCGACCGTCACACCGTCCGCAATCTCGATCAGCTGCAGGCCGTGGGCAAAGTCGACATCGAAGACACCCTGCATCGCATGTTAGCATACAGCCAGCCATAGACTCTCAGGATACTACTTACCAGCTCTGTGATGATCCTCGAGACGCAGGCCTTTCCGGTCAGGGGGAAGGCGCACTGCTTGACAATCTTGGGGTTGCCCTTCTTATCCGTGTGCTCCATCGTCACGACGACCTTGGTAGCACTGGGGTTGCTGACAAGGTCCATGGCACCGCCAAAGCCCTTGACCTTGCCGGGAAGCATCCAGTTGGCAAGGTCACCCGAGCTGCTGACCTGCATGGCGCCGAGAATGGTGAGGTTGATGCGTCCGCTGCGAATCATGCCGAAGCTCTCCTCGCTGCCGAACACGGCGGCGCCAGGGTTCAGAGTCACCGTCTCCTTGCCGGCGTTGATGAGATCCGCGTCCTCAAGACCCTTCTTCGGGTACGGGCCCAGGCCAAGAATACCGTTCTCCGACTGCAGCTGGACCTCGACCTCGGGGCCGACAAAGCCCGGCGCGAGCATGGGCATGCCGATGCCAAGGTTAGCATACATGCCGTTCTTGAACTCCTTGGCCGCGCGCCTGACGATGCGCTCGCGCTTCGCCGCCGTGTCGCCGGAGCCGAGTGCCGACTTTGCGCTCGCGTCGTTCTCGTCCTTGGCGAACGTGTACTTCTCAATCTTCTTGTCCTCCGTGCTCTGGATGACGCGCTTGACGTAGATGCCGGGCAGGTGAACCGCCTCGGGGCTGATCTCGCCAGGCTCAACAATGTGCTCGGCCTCGACAATGGTCATCTTGGCGTTGCGGCCCATGGCGCCGTTGAAGTTGTTCGCCGCCAGCCTGAACTGGCAGTTTCCGAGCTTGTCGGCCTTGTAGGCCTTGACGAAAGCATAGTCACCGTCAATGCTGTGCTCGAGCAGGTACGACTTGCCCTTGAAAACCTTGACGTCCTTGGGGTAGGAGAACTCAGCGGCCGTGCCGTCGGGCTTGTTCTTCAGCGGCAGGTCACCCGTCTGCACGACGGTGCCGAAGGCGGCGGGCGTGTAGAAGGCCGGGATGCCCTTGCCGCCGGCTGCGCAGCGCTCGGCGAGGGTGCCCTGGGGCGTGAGCTCGAGCTCGACCTCGCCGGTGAGGTACATCTTCTCGAAGGTCTTGTTCTCGCCAATGTAGCTGGCCACCATCTTCTTGATCTGTTTCGTCTTGAGCAGCTGGCCGAGACCCGAGTCGTCGGTGCCGGCGTTGTTGGAGACGGCCGTGAGACCAGTGAGCTCGGGCTTCTTGAGGACCTCGTTGATCAGGGTATCTGGGACGCCGCAGAGGCCGAATCCACCGCACAGCAGTGTCGAGTTGGGCTTCATGTCCTTGAGAGCTTCACTTGCGGAGGGGTAGACCTTGTTGATCTCTAGTCTACGAGCCGACGCCGAGAAGGCGCGGGCGAGGAGGGGGGTGGTCTGGATTGCTGCTGTCAGCCATTTGTTGTCCAATTGACAGGGCAGGTCTTTGGAGGTTTTGAGAGCTTACATTTGAGCCATAGCGAGCATAGGCTCGGACTGTTCTAATGGAACGGGCGGCGGAAGACATGATGGTGAGAGCACTGACTACAGTGAAGGATGCAGTGGGGTGTATTGCAACAACGAGACGGGCAACAGGTCAACAATTGTACAGACACTGCCAAGCAATGGGAGGTTCAGGATAAAGACCAGAATGAGAGCAAGGAGAGATCAGATCCAAGGAGCGAAGCCGGAGAGGAGACAGTGGGAAGGGGAGAGAGCACATCGACGGTAGTCGACGCCAGCGGGCGATCGAGGGTGACTTTATTGACCCGGCTGTTAAACCGGCAGTGGCCGAGGTGCCGTGCTCCAAAACGGAAGCTGGGCAAGGACACAGGATGCAGCAAGAGCCAGGATGGGGCGGGTGCATTGGCGTGGGACCTCCGCACGTCGGAAGGGTGTCGGAAGCGATCCTCGGTATTTGGCAAGGCTCCAACCTATGGCTCAAGCACTAAAAAGGTACCTACACACTGATGAGACCTTACCCCCCCAAGCCCCCCTCTCCTTACCCCCCCCGAGCCCCCCAGGGCCCCCTAAGCCCCAGGAACTGAGACCTCCGCCCCAGCATTCTTCCGCTCAGTTCCTGTTTTACCCCGTCCTTCCGTACCCGGGTAAGCCATCACCCGCGCCTCGATTCGCTGCACGGCCACATATTATGTCAGCCTCTTCAGTCAGAATGTGGCTGAAGCTCTTCCGCTCCTCTGAACTCTTATCTTATCAGAGCCCCACGCTGCAGAAAAAAGTTCGAGTCGGAGTGCGCCCATGGTGATGGCAGGTACCGATGCTCTCGTGCAGTTGTTCGGTCAATCAACAGCATCACAGCACTTCTATTTCGCCTCCCCCCCCCCCCCCCCCCCCCCCCCCCCCCCCCATACGCTACCATGGAGTCTGGCGCCAAGAGACGCAAGGTCTCCCACAATGGCGAAGCCCCGAGGTCCAAGCGATCAGTCGCAATGGCCACCGCCAGTCCCTTTGTCTTGCAGACGGAAGAGCTTCTGAAGGAGGTCAAGGTTGACTACGCAGAGACTTTTGATGGTGCAGATGCCCTGTTGAAGCAGGTCAAGGATGTCATTGAAAACATCGGGGCTCAGGAGCCTACTCCCGTACGATTACCCTCTGGGTCCTCCGAGGCAGCTCATGCTAATCCGCGCCTTCGTAGATCTCTGATGCCACGCGCAAGTTCCAAAAGAAGCACCAAATCCAGATCCCCTTCCCGGACCCCAAACCCGCCGCCGATGCGCCCTACAAACTGGCCTACGCGAAGCCCTCGGCATATAATGTCGTCGGCAGCTACGTCTCCAAGACAATGATCAAGGGCCAGGAGGACAAGTGCATCGACATGATCGTGCAGATGCCGCAATCGCTCTTCCAAGAGAAGGATTTCCAGAACATGCGCTACTTCTATCGCAGGGCATACTATATCGCCAACATTGCTGCCGGTGTTCGCGAGGCTCTGGGGTCCTCCGTAGATCTGCTTTTCGAGAACCTGAACGAGAATAGCCTTCTACCTATTCTGACCATCCTTCCCAAGGTTGAGTCTGAGGACAAGGAAAAGGAGGAGAAGTCAGACAAAGAAGGCGAAGATGACATGGAAGAAGATGACTCGGAAGATGAGGACGACGACGAAGACGAAGCCGAATACGCCATCCGCATCATCCCCTGCGCCCCCGACGGCCTCCTCGCCAAGTCCAAGCTTCTTTCGACCACAAACAACAACAAGGTGGGAACTTCAGAGGCGCCAACCCCTTTTTACAATTCAACACTCAAGGCGGAAGAAACCTTTGTCACTTACCTTCGCGTCTTGACCCGCGCTCGGACCCAATGCAAAGCATTCGCAGACGCCTGCATCCTCGGCAAGGTCTGGCTCGAGCAGCGCGGCCTCGGCGGCAACATCTCAGGCGGAGGCTTTGGTCACTTTGAATGGGCCATCATGATGGCGCTGCTGCTGCAGAAGGGCGGGAGGAACGGCCAGGCCGCTCTGTCGTCTTCTCTGAGCAGCACGGAGCTGTTCAAGGCTACCGTTCAGTTCCTCGCATCCACAGACTTCATCTCGAAGCCGTTCGTCTTCGGCACGTACGCTCGCGGCGAAGAGACGATCCGAGAGTCGGGTCCCGTGCTGTTCGACGTCGATCGCGAGCTCAACATTCTCTTCAAGATGAGCACTTGGTCTGCCAACTTGCTGCAGTACCACGCAGGCATCACGCTGGAGCTGCTGAACGCCAACGTCGCCGACCAGTTCGAGGCGGCTTTCATCACAAAGGTTGACTTGCCGCATCAAATGTACGACATCAACATTGAGATCGAAGATATTAATCTGGAGCGCAACAGCGCGGCGGCGGACAGGCAGGGACCCTTCTGGAACTTCAGCTCAAAGGTGCACAAGACATTGAAGAAGGCCTTGAAGGATCGCGCTGCTCTCATCAGCATTAAGCTGCCGGAGCAGTCTGCGTGGGAGCTCGATTCGCAATCAGAGCTGAGTGCCCCAAGCGTGCTCATCGGAATCGTCTTTGACCTGGCAAACATGGCCAAGCCCATGGAGTACGGTCCTTCGGCAGAATCCCAGAAGGAAGCGGCCAGGTTCCGCCAGTTCTGGGGTGACAAGTCGGAACTGCGAAGGTTCAAGGACGGCAGCATCCTCGAGTGCGTCCCCTGGAAGCAGACATCTGCTGCGGGCATTTGCGAGGAGATTACTCGATATGTCCTGAAGCTCCACGCCAGCGTCGAGGAGAACAACATGCACTTCTACGGCGGAAAGGCACCGGAAGGACTCGAGTTTACGCCTGTTGACAAGGAAGCTTTCGACACGGCGAGGCGTGCTTTCCAAACGATGGAGCACGACCTTCGCAGTTTGGAGGACTTGCCTCTTTCCATAAGGAGGTTGGCCCCTATTGTTCCGGAACTTCGCTATGCTTCCATTCAGCCGCCGGTCATTGGCTTCCACAAAGGCACCGCCGTTCCTATGGACGTGTCTCTGACGTTTGAGGCGTCCAGTAAATGGCCCGAGAACGTCATCGCCATCCAGGAAGCCAAGATTGACTTTCTGCTCGACATTGACAGGAGGTTGCAGGCGGCAAAGGACAACATCACGACATGCCTCGGCCGCGACAACGCGGTCCGTGACTCGGACAACCTGGCCTTCCTGGACGTCGTGTACGAGAACGGCGCCGCCTTCAGGCTTCGCGTCCACACGGACCCCGAGGAGACGCTCCTCGAGCGCCAGGCAAAGAACAAGACGCTCGACCCCTACGTCCGGCTCGCCGCAGAGGAGACGCTCCACAAGCTCCGGTGGCAGAACAACGACCTCCCCCTCCACACGCAGTCGATCGCCAGCCTGTGCACGCGTCTGCCCGCCCTCTCGCCCGCCATCCGCATGACCAAGCACTGGTTCAACAGCCACAAGCTCACGGGCCAAATCTCCGAGGAACTCATCGAGCTCTTCGTCCTCCACACCTTCCTGCGCCCCCACCCCTGGAAGATCCCCTCGAGCGCCCAGTCCGGCTTCCTCCGCACCCTCTTCTTCCTCTCGCGCTGGGACTGGCGCACCCAGCCCCTGGTAGTCGATTTCTCCGACGAAATGTCCTCCGAAGACGCAGCCCTCTCCCAAACGACCCTCGCCGCCTGGCGCGCGCGCGACCCCAACATGAACCACGCAGTCCTCTTCGCCGCAACCTCCAACGACCCAACCGGCCGATCCTACACGCGCACATCCCCCACGAAACTAACCGCAACACGCATGACCCGCCTCGCCAAATCCGCCGCCCGCCTCGTCCGCGACCAAGACGTCGCCCTCGAAATAGACGCCCTCTTCGAACCCTCCCTAGCAGACTACGACTTCCTAATCCACCTCTCCGCAAAGGAGACGAAGCGCGCCCTCCGCGACGCGGCAGCCGACGCCGGCGCGCGGCACTCGGCCTTCAAGAACCTCGACGCGCGGACGGGCAAGGTGCCGCTTCCGCTTGCTGGACACCCTGTTGACGTGCTCCTTGATGAGCTGGCGGTCGCGTACGAGGATAGTCTTATCTTCTTCAGGGGCGCGAGGGGGGATACTGTGCTTGGTGCGATCTGGCAGCCGAAGCTTCGGACGCAGGGGTTCAGGGTCGGGTTGCCTTATAACTTCCGGTGTGTCGAGGGGGGGGAGGAAGGGGGTGATGTGGAGGTGAACAAGGAGGCGGTGTTGTTGGAGATTGCGAGGATTGGGGGGGATATGATCAAGAAGATTGAGGTTTCGGAGTAGATTTACTGGGCGGAAGTTGATCAAGAGCGCCTGTAACATGTTGGCAGCATAGCATGCTGGAGCCTGGAATCCCTCGGTGTACGGAGAACCAAAACACGGTGGATGTTGAAAGTTGATATCCTTCATGATAATACCACGTTTCTTTGAGGTCTTCAATCTCCGTGCTCCTTTTAAATTGATTCTCAACATCACAATCCTCCAACACCAGGGAAGCATGCCAGCTACAATCCAAACAGCTCAATTGACGTGCTAAAAATGCACAATCGAACCTGAATATCCCTACATAATCAAACGCCATGCCGTGGTATAGATGTCCCTCGGTGCTGCACTCTCGCACGCACACGACCCCATCCAAGGGCCGTCCGTCCCATCACCTTCCTTTCCTTCGCCAACTTCCTCTCTTTTCCTATAGCGAACTTTCTCTCCCCCCTCAGTATTTCAGCAGCTTCTGGTCCTTGTCGTCCTGAACCTGCTGCGTCGAGAACGAACAGAACTTGTCCTTGATTGCAACGACCTCGTACGTGCCCTCCTCGCTCGCCCGGATGACAGTGCTCGTCTCGTACGAAACGCCACGCTTCGTCTCGAGGACCTCAACCTTCTGGCCCCTCTTGGGGTTGGAGCTACGTGTGTAGGTGAACTCAAACGGCGGGGTGCCCCAGAAGTCGAAGTGGATCTCCACCTCATTGCCCTGGTGGATGTCAACACGGGTCTGCTTGCCCTTGCTGATTCGCACAGCGGGCAGCGGGTGAATGGTCTTTGTGATGTCGACGGAAGCACGGCATTCCGAAGCCTTGTCGGATACCGACGTGATGGTGAAGTCGCCGGGTGTCTCGGCAACACGACGGAAGCTGGTGGTCTGGGACTTGGCCTTCCGCTGCTGACCCTGGAAATCATACCAGATCTCGAAAGGTGGCGTGCCGGACAAGGTGTACGCAATGCGCTCGCCAACGCAGAAGTCTTCACGGGTCTCCAAGGGGTAGATCGCCGGAGCATCGTACAAATGGACCTGCACCGAAGGAGCGTTGAGGTCGTATCTCTGGAGGCACCCCCGAGCGTCACGAACCTCTCGGATTCGCACGTGTTGCACTCCGAGGTGAAGATGCTGCCGTGGCATCTGGATCGAATACGAGTTGCTGTTAATGGCAGGGATCCGATACACCTCAGGAACGGTTCCGCCGTGGTGCTTGATCTCAAGCTCCAGGTAGAAGGGCGCAATACCAGTAAGCGTGATGGGAATCTTGTCCTCGTTTTCCTGCTCTGACTGGCAATACTTGAATGACTGCCCGGGCTTTACGAAGGACGCTGACGGTTTGGCGTTCACACGCTGTTGCACCACAAGAGGACTGAAGTTCTTGTCGCTGTCGTAGAGAACGTCTGCCAGGGCCGAGAAGGTATAAGTGTACTCGCCCGCCTTGGAAGTGTCCATAGCAATGGTGGCCCTGTTCTGAGCAGCGTCGAACTCCTTTGTACTCCTGGCATCAGAGCCACGAAGAGGCTTGTGGCGAACTGTGTATTCGACGTGGTAAGGCGAGGCGCCTGTCATGATTAGTATGGTGGGGGAAACTAGGGACATGTCTAAACTCACCTGCAAGGTTGACGTCAAGGCCATCAATATCGCCCTCGCATACATCAAGCTTGGTGAAACCGCCAGTCGCGGGAGAGATCGTGTCCGACTGAACGAGGGTGATCTCAGGTCGGGCATACCAGTCAACTTCGAAACGCGATGCCTGGGGGTCGACAGTGCCCGGGCACTGCTTGTCAGAAACTTCCACGATTTCGTAGGTGCCCTTGGACTTGACAACGATCTGGTCATTGGGCTTTGTGGCCACTTTTCGAACAACCTCGCCGTTCCCGTCGAGGTTGCGGTACGAAATTGTCCATGGCGCTTCACCCTGAAGGCGCAGGGGAAGATTCACCTTCGCGTCCTCCACGGCCATGACCTTCTGCTTCTTCTCAGCCAAGCCGAAGGCAGCTCTAGGTCGCTGTCTTCTGACGGAAATCTTCACCTCGTTTTCCAGGTGGTTGCGGCAGCCGGACTTGTCTTGAACGCTGCTGAGGGCGAGAACGTGGTCTCCGCCCTTGGTAAAAGGTGGCGTCTTGATCTTGTAGTGCTGAGTTTCGATGCCGGTGACCCGCTCAGTTTTGCGCTTGCCGTCGTGGACCACCTCCCACTCCAGAGTGAAGGGAGCATCACCCAGAAGACTAATGTTCACCTCGACCTGTTCCTCCAAGCAGGCGCTGATCACACCAGTGTTGTGCATAATACGCGCCACCGCTGCTGGCTTGACATTCTGTTCAAGAACCATGTCCGGGCCAGAAAGCGCATGGCGTTTGTAGATAGCATCGTCAACTGACTTGAAGGTGTATCTGTGAACACCAGCTTCCGTGGGTCGCAGGAGGAGCTGCTGACGATGTCCAGGGGCTTCGGCGCGTTCCTCTCTCCTGCGTCCATTGTGCTCGACGTCCCAACGGACGAGGAAAGGTGGCGTACCAGTGAGATCCACATCTACTCGAAGGCCAACAGAGTTCCCGGCGCACTTGTCCGGAATTTCCTCAGCGCGCAGGGAGAGGGTCGGCTCGAGAGGGTTGAGCAAGAGGCACGACGAAGGTTCCTGAACCTCACCATCGCAGGAGCCAGATGATACAGAGGTCAGAGTGTACAGACCAGGCTCGGAAACCAATGGCTTGTCCTTCGAGTTCCCGGCCGTGTACGACCCTATGCTGACCTGGTCTCCGTGTTCGCCGCCGCTTGTCAAGCTGTCAATAGGCGAGAACTTCCACTGCAATGTGTGCGAAGTGTCCTCAGGGATTCTGCCTCCGGAGGCGGGAATGTGGAAAGCTACAGGCAGCCTAGACGCCTGACCCTTGGCGACCTTCAAGGGCGTTCTGAGATCGCATCCCTTGAGTTGAGCGCTCGGGCGCTCCTTTACTTCAAAGTCGCGTACGAGATGCTTGGGTCGAGGACGATAGTCCAGATCTGGACCTCCGTCGCCATATTTCTGCACATTGCCGAAGCCATCATGAACTTCAGTCACAGCGTACTGCCACTGGCCTGAGGTGTCAAGGGTCTCATTCAATCGAACCTCAACAGCCTGTGGCTTAACCCAGGCAGAGTCGCCGTTTTGAGGAAGCACAAGTGCAGATGACGGCGCTCCAAGTAGAGGAGAGGCAAAGTCATCTGGCTGAAGACTCTGGAAGTGGAAACTGTGGTCCTTGCCGTTGATGGTCCTGCTGTAGTGAATCTTGAGGGGCGGTGTGCCGGTGACGTCGATGAATAGGTCGGACAAGTCTCGCTTGCAACGGTCCGACGCCTGGCTCTTGCGGAATTCGACCTTGGGGCAAGGGACAACGTAGGTATCCCTGGTGGCTCGCTTCACCTCCAGCTTGTAATTGTCGAGCACTTTGCCCAACCGGTAGATACCCGGTTTCTTGAGCGGGATGTCAACGGAATGAGGTACAGGGTTCCCGTCGACCATGAGATCCTTGATCAACTTTGCAATCTTATTGACTTCTTTCTTGGGCACCTTGATTGTCTCTTCTTCGTCGGTCTGCAGGTCGATGCGGATAAGTTCGATTTCGGCGGGAATAGTCGAGTTGAACTGCAGCGGCACGGAAACGGTGTCGCGGCCCTGGCCGAGGCAGAATGGGATTTGCTCAAAGTTGAGGACGGCGGAGCTAGGACATAGTCAGCGCTAGAAACAGAAGAGAAGACACGGCACATGAAAGCTTACCCCTCTGGAAGAATGTTGATGATCTGCCTGCCCATGATGAGCGAGTGGTTGTGCAGGATCGAGGAGACCTTGACGCTATGCTCGGAGACGGAGATCTCGCGGTCGTAGAAGATCTTCAGGAAGCCAATGAGCCATGGCTGCCAGGGAAGGCCAATGTTGAACATGAGCAGCCAGTTGGTGATTGAGTGAAAAGCCCAAACGCTCAGGACGGTGGTCTGGGAAAGCTCGAGCCAAGGTATCCTCATCTCAGGGATGCCCATGAGGAAGATGAAGTCGATGAGGACCCATTTGAAGAAGAGCCATACCGACATGTCGTTGTCCTCAATCAGGCCGACATAGTCGTAGAACTTCCAGGCCCATAGTATGACGTATACCGCCGCGGCATAAAAACGTTGTTGTGGCCCATCGAGGAAGGTCAGAGGTATCAGAGGCTCGCTGGCGTTTGATGTTTGGGCGGTCGCAGGCGCCAGTGGGAGAGAGGAGGAGAGTCGGGAAGCGCGAGAGGTGCGAGAGGTCGCTGACGGAGGCGATTCTGAAGGGCTGAGAGGAACTCTGCGCCTTGGGGCTGCGGTTCCTGGGGTTTGTGGAAAACCACCAGTACGCTGTCTTGGTGTATCGCTCATTGCTGCATGCCGATTTGGATGGCAAAAGGGGAGGAAGGATTGTTCAGCGGGCAGGGGAGCCTGCTGTTGGGTAGGGATATTCAAGAAACAAGCATGAAACAAGACGCTTCCGTATCTGCAGAGCTTGACGGTTGCCTTTGGAAGGGTCAGGAAGGCCGTCTGGCGTGTCGAAAATGTTGGCTCTGCGTGGATGAATGTCTTCACGTCCCTGACGCGACGGGTCCTTGAACAACACTTTCTTTGGTACGTGGGGCACAGCTCCTAGCAAGCTGGGATGCTAACCACGCCTGATTGGTGGTGTTAATTACATAATACAAGGTCCTGCTCTACCGGCTTTCGCACAGGCTGGGTCAAGGTGACATGCCCCCCCCCCAAGATTGCACTCCGGCATAGGCTGTCGGTATGAATCCAGTGTAACACCAAGCTATCGCACAGGGTCCCTTTCAACTTCTAGTCTCTCGATGTTGGTTAGGAAGACGTCCCATCACCTTCGATGTATGGCATTTTCCTCACATGTCATACTGAACACTGCCTTCAGATCTTCGATTGGTCATTTTTGTCCGGCTTGTTGCTCTCTGAGCATTGCTTTGAGATGCTGCGTTAACTGTTGAGAGCTTCTGGTCAATCTGATCGTGCGATCAGTCTCTCTGATTCAGAAACTCCGAGATCTCCCTGATCAACCAGCGTTCGAACCGAGGTTTGCTTTGAAAGGTAGGCAATTTGCCATGGTCGACTTCTCTTTAGATGTATATTGGCTCAGAATTCCCAAAGCACAGCGGGGGTAAGGCTGGCGCTGCATAGTCCGCTCCTGCCTGCCGTCATGCCCTGTTGACCACCTCATCGCCGGGTGGTGTTTTCATCTTCAGTATCCAAACCACATACATTCTACCCACGGCAAGTGCGCTGAATGAATCCCCTCCATCCTATTGTATAAGTGGGACAATAGCTATTCATCGCATGCAATTAGGTCCTGCTAGGCTGAAGCTCTGGATTTCTCCAAACCCCCCTTTGCCCCTTCGCCGTCCCAGGTGTGCACTTGCCATCAGTTCCTTACCAACAATACTTCATCTCACAATCCACTTCCTCCTCCAATTTTCCCCTCGAGAAGTCGTCATCCCGAAATTTACTGCCTGCTTCAAACAGTTATTCTTCCTCCATCAACACAACCTTCTCATCATGTCTCCGCTCGCCAAATCTAAGATACATGAGGCTGGCCTTGAGAAGCCCGATCCCCACGATGACTCGGCTATTGACGTCTCTGAAGGTCAAAAGACAGCACAGAACCATCCCGCCGCCGACTACGGTCTCGATGAACTCGCCACCTCAGCCCCCGAGCAGACTCTCACCGCCACCAAGTCTCCCACCAAGTCGACGGGAAAGCGGAAGCGCACACCGCTCCCTGACAGCTCTCGCAACGAACCTGACGAGCTGACCGACATGTGCGACGCCGAGGAGCCGAAGCGCAACCCGAAGCGCAAGGCCACTGAGGCCGTCGTGACGCAGAAGCGGCTGCCAGAGGACCCCCTCAGGGAGGCCATGGCACCGGTGACCATGGACGACATTCGTCACTGGACTGGCTGGTGTGAGCTTGAGTCTGAGCCGGTGAGTCTTCCGCAGTCGGTTCTCGGAGTGCAACTGACGACCAGACAGGCCTTCTTCAACGCCATCCTTCGCGACTGTGGTGTCAAAGACGTCAAGATCCAGGAGCTCTTCAGTCTCGATGAAGATTCTCTGAGTCTCCTTCCTCAGCCGGTCTACGGCCTCATCTTCCTCTACCAGTACTTTGCTCAAGACTGCGAAGTCGACGAAGAGAATCAAGACGACGGTGTTTGGTTTGCGAACCAGGTATGCCTCCAAACCGACTTTCCTGCCCGGTTACTAACCCTCGCAGACCACCGACAACGCCTGCGCAACAGTGGCAATGATGAATATCGTAATGAACAGCGAGGTCGACCTCGGTCCCCAGCTGCAATCCTTCCGCGACTCAACAAAGGGCATGGGTTTCGCCCTCCGCGGCCACGCCCTCAGCCAGAACGTCCACATCCGCACGATCCACAACTCGCTCACCCGCAAAATGGACCACCTGAACGCCGACCTCTGGCTCGGCAACAGCGCCGAGGCCTTCAAAAAGAACGCCAAGAAGCGCAAGGCAGCCCCCAAATCCGCCGGCAAGAAGAAACCCGCCGCGCGCAAGAAGAAGACCAAAGTCGACTCTGATTCTGGTTTCCACTTCATCGCCATCGTGCCCTCGAACGGATCCGTCTGGGAGCTCGACGGCCTGAAGAACGGCCCTGTCAATCTCGGTCCCATTGGTGATGGCGGCGATTGGGTCTCGGCCGCGACGCCGTTTATCCAGGGAAGGATGCTTCAGCTCGGCGAGGACTCGGTCCACTTCAACATGATGGCGCTGTGCAAGAGTCCCCTGGCCGCTGCGTCCGCGCGGCTCGCGCAGAGTGTGCTTCACTTTGACCTTCTTAAAGAGCGCACCAAGGATGACGAGGCCTTCCAGGAACTCGTGAAGGGGAACCCGCCGCCTCTGGCTGATGCTGAGGAGCAGCTGGAGAAGTACGGACTGAGCAGGGAGTCTGTCGAGAAGGCATCGGTCGACGCGCAGTTTGAGCGTAAGGTCAACAATCCATCGATGGGAACTAAGGATCTCTTCGAGATGTGGGATGGGCTCGTGACCGCGCAGAAGATTGCTATGGGCGAGTGCAGGGACGAGCGGGGCGCGCTGAGCGTGGACGAGCAGAGACTCCAGGGTAGGAAGAGGGACCATATGTCTGCTATCCACAGATGGCTGGAGGCCATGGCTGGCCATGGCAAGCTCGAGGATATGCTGAGGGTATGAGCGGAGATGGCGGGATCAAGAGATGATCACGGCACGAATGTTTATTTTGCGCACATGTGCGAAGAGGTTTGCTGGACGCGACTAGCTTGCGATCACGAAGTTGCTGTAAGTGGACAGAGAGATGGACAGACGAAATGGACAGATAAAAGGGTAGCAGCATGACATAACAGCAGGGACAGGGTTGATGTATGCTCATGCTACTCGAGAGAAATGATCAGCTTTTGAACAACTCAGCTTGTCAAATTGCTCGCACCGTCTGTAACTCAGATCAACCTTTGTACGGGCGAGTGTCCATCGCTTGACAAGCCGCACGGCAACTGACGACGTGCACGAATACATGCGAAACAAGCAGCAGTGACGGTGATCTTGATTTCAGTTTCATTTTATCCCAAGTTACTAAGGCAAGATTTAATCGTTCGGGTATTCCTCCGCCATATTAGAGACGAAAGCGCACGTCGAGCGATCAAACCGCTTGAAGTACAGCCCTGCCCTCTCAAAGCTATCTGTGGCCAGTTCGGGGTCCGTCACAAGTTGCAAATTATCGGCTCTAGCCACAACAGCTGGCGGCCCGTCCTCAATCCTGTTCACTACGTCAATTGATGAACAGGCCGTGTCGGGCGGAAGCAGTGCTTACATGCAGTTATAGAAGGTGATCCCCGCGTGCTGTATCCATCCGTAGATCAAGCCAAGTCTGTTATACCGAGCGTGTCTCACCACCTGGCCGATACGGAAAGTCATATCGGAGGCCCGTCTCCTTGGTATGGGCGGCAGGTCATCTTCTCGTCGCATAGGACGCGTGAACTCACTGGCAGAAGTGCCCAATATGCGCTCGCTAAGCGGTGAATAGTAATTCTCGATGAGCCAAACGTCCTCTGTCCGGTGCGAGCCGAACCAGAAGGCTAGCTCGCGGCTACTCTCCCCGAATTCTTCTGGCGCTCCAGGGGTGAGTAGAAGGGTCGCCCAGGCTTGGGCATAGACTGCAAGGTCAAGGTTCTCTGAGGGATGTCCGTGTAGCAGGTTACCGGCTCTCAAGAACGGTTCCTGGCCCCGATGATAAGTATATGTCGCTTTGATGTTTGTCGCCATTCGCACCACAAGTGTCGCTGCGGATACCGGATGCAACAGACTTTCAAGAGACCTTTGCCAACCAACACCCAGCACGAGGGTACGCAATGATTCTTTGGTTACCTCATAATCTGATGCAAAAGGATCCAAGTACATCTCGTCGATCGGGGGCTCGGCATTTCCCTCTGAAGCTCCCATCTTCAGCCCGTCGAGATTCGTGTCGCGCGTGGCGTATACCACTGCATGTACGTGACCTGGGATAGCAAGACAATGCGCGTTCAAGCCAAGTCTTTCTGCGAGGCAGCAGAAGATAGCCACCGATATGAGTGGGAGGGACTCATGGTCCTCCTGTCGAAGGGCTTGCCCGATGAAACAGTTTCTCAGGTTTCGATAGTTCTTGTGGGGATCGCTCATGCCAGTCAAATTGTGCACCCGGAGCCATCGATTCAAAGCTAGCGATTTATCTCGTATGCTTTGTTGCTCGAATTTGTGTTGTGAAGACTGAAACTCAACGGCGAGATCATCAAGGATACGAGACACCTGGAACCCGTCAGTACACCCTGAGTGTGGCACATTCAAAACTACAGCTACCCACATGGTCCATATCCCCAGCATCGTCGCGAATGACAAACATGTCTAGTGCCGATAGAGCAGATTCCAAAGCGCGAAGTTTTCGCTGAGGAGGATCTCGTCCGCTGGTTGTGATGTCTGGATGGCGGCGCAGGTTGTCCCAGACTTCGAGGGCGAGTCCTCGACGGAGACTCGCGAGAATGGCCTTGCTGTGATACCTGAGCATTGTTTCAGTGAACGGAGTGGTGGCTCGGGAATACCTATCAATTCCTACCTCCTGGCCAGCACGTCGTCTGCCGAGTCGATAGTGTGACATTGCTCCAGCAGGAAGTCCTTTGCGTCATAGCCGAGGAGACAAATCTGCTCGAACCTCCTCACTCGGCCAAGTTTGGTGGCAAGGATGCCGTCGAAGAGATTGGAGATGCGCGCGTTCGTGGCTTTGCGCGCGAGGAAGAGGGCTTTCCAATCGACGTCGGACACCTTGCCGTCGAGTTTGGCCTGGAAATCATGATCTGGACCCCAGTACTTGAACGCCGTTCGGCAGTGCTGGCGCCATAGCAAAGGCTCATTCGCGATAGCGTTGAGCCGTCTGGAAAGGAGCTGTACACGAAGAAGGTTGTTCTCAGGCGAAACAAAAGAGAGAATGTGGTGGATGATCTCATCGGGGATTTCTTCCAAGGCGGGCATGGTGGCGACTGAAGGGAGGCGGTTTTGTTTGGCAGTGAGAAAACGGCTGCTTGATTGCGTGGGATTGACGAGACGAAAAGACAACAAGATTCTGGAGCAACTGTCGACGGTCGACGACAAGTTGGGTCTCGTGTATTTAAGTGTCTTTCGGGTAAGGAGAAGGAGGGGTTCGTCCGGTCAATTCAAAATGAACCCGTCATGGTATGGATGACCCCTCGGTTGGAGCTCTCCTCAGGGTTCTCTGTGAGGAAACCTGGCACCTGGTAGATGGTCGACCCGATGGGGTAGCTCGATATTGGTTGCAGCGCAGATCTAGACCGGCCTGGGACAGTCTTGACCGCTGTGTGTGTGCGTCGTGATGTGTCGTTGGATGACCCTTGGATGACCCTTGGACGGAGGGGCGGCTGAGTCCCTCTCACGTGGAAGCTTGCAGTTTGGAGATACTGCAGCTGTGACGCTAGCAGACGCAGGGTTCTCCACCCATCTCCCGTGTGTGTGCCATTTTCTTGATGGCCTTTGATGGGCAAGTGGACAAGCATCGACCTCGAAGTGATACTTCGACGTGCACGGGTCATGTGTGCGGGGTAGGCTGAATTTCGATCTTGATTGGATATCGCCATTAGTCATACGACGACAAGCGAAAGTAAGCTCGACTAACCAAATAAGGATGGAATGTCAACAAACTTGGGGAACGCGCCTCTCCATTGCATCACAGCGCAAGAGCCGCCCACGCGCTTGTCGCTGCATCACCTCCATATTTCCAAGGACAACTAGAAGTCGCGTTTTGTCATGCTCTCGTCGCTTCGTACCACGTCTCGTCAATCAAATACTCACTACCGTCGCCACAAGCGTCGAGCTACACGTGCTTTCCCTGTTTACGGTCTTTTTTGTTTCGTTGCATCCATGTCTCTACAAACGACGAGATAAACATACATTCGACTTCCTAATCACAACCCACACCAACACGAAGAAACTTTCTGGGGCCACTCGAGATGGCACGACCTGGTTATGGCGGTGTCCTCGACACGCCAGGAACCAACGTCGGCGACGCGACTTACCTCGACCGCCAGCCGGACTTTGACATGTCGCAAGAAGTCTCCTTCCAGTCACCCGCCAAGGACAAGAATATCTTCCAACAGCTGCGCAATGGAAGACCAAGCCTCCGCACGCCGCGTGGTCGCGGACCTCTCGCCGACCGAAGGAACCTGCCACTGCAAGGCGCCGAATTCACACCGATGCTCAAATCGGCGACTCGGAACAGCGCACGACGCGCCGCCTTTGGCAAAGAGAATGGCGCGATACCGGCAACACCAGCCCTCGATAGGATCGAAGAAGACCTCACACCAATCCCGAATGCCGACGCGTCCATGTACTCACGCAACGCCTCCTACATCGACAACACCCTACCGCAGGTCGACACGAGTAGCGCCAATTCGACCCCGCTTGTGCCGTTGCCGAGGAGAGGTGACGGCAAAGGCCCTTTGCAAGACGGGAACCAGCTGTCACTTCGCGAACAAGAAAATGTCATCGACCGAATCGAAAAGGAGAACTTTGGCCTGAAACTCAAGATCCACTTCCTGGAAGAGGCCTTGCGGAAGGCCGGCCCAGGCTTCAGCGAGGCGGCTCTGAAGGAGAATACGGAGCTCAAGGTCGACAAGGTCACGATGCAACGAGACCTGCAGAAATACAAGAAGCACTTGACGACAGCCGAAAAGGACCTCGAGAACTACCGTCAGCAAATGCTCCAGCTGCAGGACAAGGCGAAGAAAAAGTATGCCGACGAAAAGCAGCTTGCCGAGATCGACCGCCTCCAGCAGTCACTAGAGGAGAAGGAAGCGGACATAGAGTATCTGCAGCGCCAAGCCGAACAAGAAAAGGGAGAGTCGGGTGAGGTGGAGAAGCTACGGGACGAAATTGGAGACCTGGAAGCAGATCTGCGCGAGAAGGATCGCCTCATCGGCGCGCACGAAGACCAGGTCGATGACCTTCAAGCCAGACTGAACGAGAAGGACGAGGCTCTGGGTGAACGTGAAGATGAGATCGAGGATTACAAGGCCAAGCTCAGAAGGGCAGAGTCAGATGCCGTTGGGGAGCATGACCAGCAGGTCAAAGATCTCGAAACCAGGCTTCAAGAAACAGAAACCCAATTCAAGCAGGCGCAACGAAGAATGGTCGAGATGGAGCAGGAGGCCGAAACCCAATCTCGACAAGCGCAACGAAGAATCAATGAACTCGAGCAGAAGGCCGAAGAGCAGTCCAAACAAGCCCAGCGGAGGATCATCGAGCTTGAGCAGAAAACCCAAGCCGGCTCATCAGCCAATGAAGAGCTGGAGGAAGCCAGAGACACCATACAGGACCTGGAGGCCAGCATCCGGCGACTGGAAGCTCAAGTCGACGAGATCCAGGATAAGGCCGACGATGCGCTTGCCGACAAAGAACAGGCGGAGAGCAACCTACAGGAGCTACAAGACGAGATGGCCAACAAATCAGTTGTCACCAAGGGATTCAGCCGCCAAAAGGAGGAACGACTCTCTCGTTTGCAGAAGGAGTTGGAGCAGGCCGATGAGAGATACGCAACATTGGAGAAAGATTTCTCTCAGGCGTTGACTGAGAACCGCAGCCTGAAGACGTCGATCCAAGAAGCCCGGCACAGCAAGGACCTCTCCGAGCATGAGCATCATTCTCTAGTCGCGAAGGTAGAAGAACTGAGAAAGGAGCTCCAGGCACGAATCGACGAGAAGAGTTTGCTCCAAACGAGGCATGACGCGCTGACGAATGAGTCTGCTACTCTGCAACGTGACGTTTCGCGGCTGCAGAAATCGGTGGATGAGTTGGAGGAGAGTCTATCTCAGGAGCGTGATCACGCCTTGGGTATCGAGACGCACATTCGCAGCCAGTTCAAAGGAGACATTGACCGCCTCAACGACGAAATCTCAGACCTACAAGCTGAGATCCGAGAGCGAGATAACCTGTACGACAACGATAGCGAGAAGTGGGAAACGGACCGCCGGACTTTGCAGTCGGAGCGCGATCGAGCACAAGAGAAAGCATCAAGCCTGGAAAGCACAATTGCAAAGTTGCGCGAAGCCGAAGGCAACCTTTCTGGAAAGGAGGCGCAACTTCAAGAGGCATTGCGAAGTGAGGCTGATCGTCACAAGAACGAACAAGCGAGTCTCAGCCGCCAAATTGCCGATCTGCAGCATGATCTCGAATCCCGGCAGTCCATGCTCACAGAGCTGCGTAACGAACTTTCTGCGACCCGAGACGACCTTCGTCAGACCCAAGTCGACTACCAGGCGCAATCCGAGAAGATCGAATCACTAGAGGATGAGGTCGAGGTTCTGCAGACAACATTAGATGAAGAGTCTGAACACTCCCGTGAAGAGCTTGAAGCTGCTCGACGCGAGTGTGAGGATCTCAAACACCAGCTCGAGTCTCTTCGACGGACAGCTGATCTTGCTCGCGGCACTGCCACTTCGTTCCAACAGAACGAGACACGCACGAGCGCCTCCCTTGAACGACTACGTACGCAACTAGACGAATCTACTGCTCAGGTGATCAAGCTTGGCCAGGAGAAGCAGGACTTGCAAGACCAGCTCGCGTCTCTGGACCTGGAAATGCGCTCGATGAGGAATTCACTCGCCGAAGTGAAGGCTGAGCGTGACAAGGTGGAAAGCGAGATGAAGAGGCTTCAACACTCGGGTGAAGAGACTCTCCGCATGGACCGCGAGAGGCTCGACCTGCGGACTGCCAAGATGAAACTCGACAACGAGGTCCGCCGCTTGAAGGAGGAGAATAGCGCGCTGATGGAGCGGAGGAGATCTCTGGAGAGGTCGCTCGAGGATGAGATCGACAAGTCTGCGGAGGAAGAGGAGCGCCTCAACCAGGAGATTCTACAGCTGCAGTCCAAGCTCAGAGAGGCATCATCTTCGGAGGGGGCTGAGTCTTCTTCCACGCGCAGGACCGTCCGCGAGCTTGAGCGACGCATCCGGGACTACGAGGATCAACTCGCTGCCACGACCAATGTCCCCGTCGGTAATGTCACGGAGGGCAACAGCGAGTTGTCGCTCGTCCGCCGTGATCTATCTAGCGCCCGACAGAGGGAACGCGAATTCCTGCAACGCGAGTCGGCCCACAAGGACATCGTCAAGAACCTAAAGCGACAGATTGCAGACCTCGAGCGTCAGGCCCACGAGGCCGAGATGTCGCGTCTGATCGCGTCCCCGAACTCTTCCAGCGCATCCGCCCGTCCCTCCGAGGTCAGCAGCCTTCGCAATCAACTCTCTTCAGCTCAGCAGTCCGTGCAGGAGTTCAAGACCAAGGCGCGCGACGCCGAGCGCAAGATCGGCCAGATCGAGCGCGACTTCCAGTCCCGTCTCGACGACCTTGAAGACCAAAAAGCCTCCCTCGAACAAGCCCTCGAAGACGCCCAGCGCGACGCCGACGAAGTGGCCGTCCTCCACGAGAAAGCCCTGCGCCGCCTCGGGCAGAAGCTGGAGAGGTCCGAACAAGAGCGCAAAGCCGCAGCTTCGAGCCGCCTCAACCTCAACAGCATGTCTTCCGAGCACCGCAACCTCCAAGAGCTCCTGCAGAGATCAGAAGCCGAGACGGACGCCCTCGAACACGACGTTCTCCAGCAGCAAGACGCCATCGACGCCCTGTCCGCCGCAGAGGCCTCCCTGCGCCGCAAACTCGAGCGCACGCGAAGCGAGCGCGCCGCCTACAGGCTCACGGCCGAGAAGCTCCAGCGCGACATCCGCGACCTGAAGGCCGCCGCCGACGCCGGGCCGCAGCCGCACGCCGGTTACGACACCCTAAATGAATCGGCCATCGACACGGTCATCCGCGCAGCGGAGGGCGCAGAGGAGCGCCACGGCAAGGAGCTCCGCGGCATGGCGCTCCAGATGGAGTGGATGCAAGCCCGTTGGGAGCGCGAGGTGAGCATGCGCGCCGACGCAGCATACGCCAAGAAGTTCCTGCAGCTGGAGCTCGAAGTCGCCCACACATGGTACGTTTCTCATCCGCCGGCCCCAATCTCGACCGTCCGCGCCCAGCAGAAATCAGCTAACAACCCCCCAGCAACAAAGCCCAGCTCCGAGAACTGGAGCAGATCCGCACCGAGGTCCTCGGCAGCCGCCGCGCGCTCGCGGCCCCGCCGCCTAGCCTCGCCGGCCGCCTCGCGAGGCCTGCGGGGTCCCGTCCGACGCTCAAGGCCGTGGCGACGATGGCACGGTTCGTGGCGCGGGCCAAGATTTGCGCGAGGGAGTGGGCGAAGCACGAGGCGACGAGGAGGAAGCTTTCTGATAGGGTGGAGGAGATGCGCAAGATGAAGAAGAGGAAGGGGCTCAAGGTTGTGAGGGCTGAAGAGCATGTTGTTTAAGGTCATTTGAGTAGGGGCTAAGGGTAGCCTTTGGCGTTTGGATAGTTCCTGTTTCTTGGGAGACTGACTGGTGGCGTTGAGGTCATGATGTTTGTGGTTTACATGAGTGCTGGCTTGGCTTGTGAGGCTTCGCTAGAATGAATAACGTTATGAACCAACTTGTGGTTGGGCTGCTTCAACATGGTTACCAGACGTGTTGACTCCGTAGTGCTCGTCTGGGAATTTCTTCCACGAGATACGTGGCAGATAGCACTCAGGCATTGAGTTGCTGGACTTCCGTTCATGCCAATTGCGTAGCAACCGCATGACAGGCTGAAAGTCTGCGTTTATCTCCTGACGAATCACGCATATTTCACCATGTCACGCTTAAGTCTTGACACGCCGACGTTGCTGAAAGGATGCATTCCAAGAGCATTCACTACAACAACAAAATAGTGCAAGCATAACCAGCCTAGGCTGATACCTTCTTCATCCTCCCTCCTCGTAAACAGAATCACCACTCTCCATTTCTCTTTTCAAAACGTCCCCCTGCACATAGACCAAAATGCAACACCTTCCCCCCCACCATGCCCGCTCTTAAACCTGCCACCCTATCCAGGGGTATCGCTGATTCGAGCCCAACAAGCGAGCGCATAAACTTTTTCATATACAAGACGGGCCGTTTCGCGTGAGTATAATTACATGACGAAGAGAAGGTTCGTGTCTGTCGTTGTCAGCGGTGAAGGAGACACGAAGCCGGCAGATGACTTACTAAGGGGGTGGCTGCAAGAGAGCTGGGGCTTCTGCGAGTACTTGGCCTCGAGCTCATCGCGGATGCTGTTGAGGAGCTGGACGTAGCTCTGCTGGGGGTTCTTCTTGAGAGATGTGATGAAGGCCCACGACATGGCGCCGGTGGCCTGCTGGGCAATGGTGGCGTCCGCACTATAACGGTAGTTAGCAACCAAATCCACACGACGAGGCTTGCTCCAGGAACAAGGGTATCTGCCGCCCTCCGCACTTGCGGACCTCCGGTCGTCCAACGTGACTCGTCGCCCTAGACGCAAAGTCGGGCCGCAGTGTGGGCTGACTTTGCGTCTAGGACGTAAAGGTAAGGGCTCTTAATATAATGCTAAAACCAAATCTGGATGTCTGGCCGGTGGCTGCCAGTTCCAAGTTCCTCGTGGAACTGATCCCCAAACTCCCAGCAATGCATGAACACCAAGCGTCCATCGCTTTCCATGCCCCTTAAAATCAAGACCAACGCCAGTGTGCGTCGTCAAACATAAGATACGAATATGCTGGGGTATACGTACGAGGTCTGGTCATCCTTGCTGCCGGAGAACATGATGACGTCTGCCGGAGACGTCTTGGTGGCCATGGTGCGCTGGTGCGCATCATCGCCAGTGGTGGCCTTCTTGAAGAAGCCCATAATGTTGTTGGCCACACCGCTCATGTCACCCTGGCTGTAGGACGAGATGACACCCAGAAGACCTTGGCCGGCCTCCTTGGCCAGGTTGGGCTCCTTGAGGATGCCCTGGGTGTTGTAAACATAAGGAAGATCAAGAGCGGTGCCGGAGTGGCATGAGTCGAAGATGGCGGTCAACCTAACGCCCGGAGGCAGAGACTTGACCATAATCCTATGCATTTCATCGTCGACAATGTGACCCGTCTGGCGGAAGTCTACAGGGTAGACAACCTCGTCGTAGCCATCATCCTCGTCGCCGTCGAGGTCCTTGGTCTGGCCGCCGTGGCCAGAATAGTGAAAGAATAGCGAATCATTAGGTCTGGCATCCTTGACCAGCCAGTGCATGGCGCGCAGAAGGTTTTGCTTTGTGGGCTGGCTGACGGGGTTCTGCTGGTCATCGGTCAAGATGACCATGTCCTCTCTCTTGTAGCCAAAGTTCTCCACCAGGTAAGCTGACATGTTCTTCACATCGTTGATGCAGCCTCGCAGCTGGCCGCGCTGGCCGAAGTAGTTGATGCCGATCAACAGGGCTTTCCTCCTGCCAGTGCAGTTGGAATACTGAAAGTTGTAGTTACTGGGCGCGCCGTGGCCGAACTGCTGAGGCGTTGTCGGAGGAGGCGCTGGGGCGTTGTGGTTGCCGTGGACGTAGGCGTTCGAATTCGCGGTGGGCATGCCGGGTCTGCTGTTGTAATTGGGTTGGGGCGGGCCGTAGCCGCCGTTGTAGGGCTGTTGCTGCTGCTGCTGGGGAGGGGGCTGGTTTGGTGGTCAGCGGGACGGGGCCATAACACGCAGCGTGAGACGGATGACGGTGATTGGGGATACTGACAGGTCCGTTGTAACCGCTGTACTGCTGAGGAGGAGGAGGCTGGTTGTAGCCGTACCCAGGGCCGGGGCCGGCACCGGGAGGAGGGCCGGGGCGAGGTTGCTGGTAGCCATTGTAGGTTGGCTGTTGGGGACTGCGGAGGGAGGGGCAGGTCAGCGGAGTTGCGAAAAAAGAGGAGGCCAGAAGTGAGCGCGGGGCAGAAGGGAGAAGAGCAGAGAGGCAAGAAGCAGACACGGCGCATCGCGAAGTTTCGCAGATTAGGAACATACGGGTAATAGCCGCCCTGCTGCTGCTGTTGAGGAGGGTAGCGTGGCTGAGGTGGACCGTTGTGGTATCCTCCTCCGTGATATCCTTGGCCCGGGTAGCCCGACATTGTCGTGGGCGGCGGCGGATTGGCGGGGCTCGGTGACAAGATGAGCGGCGCGAGGCCGTCGAGGCGACTCGAGGGGAGGGACGGTGTCGACGTGGGATCTCTTGCGATTGAGACCGCAAAGGCGGGATTGCACGTAGCTTTATAGGCGAGGACAAGACGACGCTAAGACGGCCGTCTCTGAAGATATGTCGCGATGGTGTGGTCTGGGCCGTTGACGGAGGCAGCAAGTCCCTTCGTCAGCAGAAGCCGAGGGTGCTTCGAGAACAAAGCTATATTGGATGTGTCGTGATGCTTCGGGTGCTAAGAGGAGTGGAGGAGGGGGACCAGACCAGACCGGGGTGAGTGGGTGGGTGAGGTGAGGGCGCGGGGGAACTAGCGACGCGAGAGCTGTATCGAGCGAGGCTGGTGCCGGAGATGTCGAGGGTTGCGGCGTTAGGGCAGGACGGGTGGTGTGGTGCGGTAGGGGTTGGAGGTAGAGAGAGCTTGAGAGGTAGGATGGTGAGGGGGGAGGGCGAGGTTTTCTGGCGGGTGAGGGTCTGAGGGTCTGAGGGTCTGAGGGTCCAGAAATCCAAGAGGAAGAGGCCGAAAACGAAGGCGAGCAGGACCAAGATGAGAATGGAAGATACCAGTGCCGTGGGTTCTTTTTCGCCTCACCAGGAAACCCGCCAAGAGGTGCAGCTGGCTTGGGCTGTCTCTCTCGCGGACCGAGTCGCACCTGCTTGAGCTTCCACCTGGACTACAAGTCGTTCCTGCCACTCACTCACTGCCACTGCCACTGCCACTGCCCTGCCCATCGCACCTGAACGGATCGAACGGATTGACGGGGGTGAGTAAGTACCTCTGGGTCAGATGTACTGTGGTATCGGGCACTAACACGGATACGTAATCGTGGATAACTTTGACGACGCCGAGGCCCGAGAAGGGCGGAGAGCCACCTAACTGTCAGCAGGCAGTCAGCAGGGCACCAGCGCAACTCACTGCGGCCCCGCCCTGGGCATTGATAGGGCGGTGGGGTCAGGTACTTCAGTCCTCAACCCGCCAGAGCTCCTGGTGCTCCTGCCAGACATGTTACGCGCGGTCTCGGGGAGGAGCAACGGCAGGGCGGCACCTGCTCAGCGCCCCAAGACCCTGTAAAGGTCTCGCACCATACTTTTTTTTTTCCCCCGCTCGACTTGCTCGACTCGCTGCGTCTCCCAGCTTCAGCTTCTCGGGTCCCAACCCAAACCCTTTCTGGCAATTGACAGCCGCCTAGCAAGACACTGCCCACTTTACCGGACATGACCTCACAATGCTTCTCCTCCAATGTCTTCTCTGATCTTGGCTCAATGACATGGTCCTTCAGCGATCATCATCAATGAGGGCCTCATCAGTCTCATCAGTCAAGGTTTGGCACTGGCAGGCTTCAGTCAGGGCCTGACAATCCTCACTCTCCAGCCAAGCCCTGCAATGACTGCAGGGCGGCCCTGCAATGTCAACAAACCAGGGTATGGCGCCTGACCCTCAGCCGCACCAAGGGGTTGCGTTGCACCTGGCGTCAAGATCCTGAAAGCCTGGGAGATAACGCAAAGTGACAATATTTTCGGTGTTTCTCAGCGTTTACAACCAACCGTCTTGCAAGCTTGCAAGCTTCGCACCCATCGTACGATACAGCTAAGCGATTCGTTGCTTTATTCGTCTAACGCCTAGCTTCCTCGGGAACCACCGAAACATTGTATCTCGGCGTGTCTTTCCACGGGTCTCGATTCAGTATATTTCAAGACCCGCCCTCTACGCCGTTTCGCGGGGAACATCACCAATGTGGTCAAGTTCAGGGTCCAGAACCATCGCGTTAACATTCTTCACGCCCGTTGACTGCCCGCCATCGATCGTTCCACATCAACTGCCGGTCCATTATCGTCTTGCTCGTGTCATGCACCATCCATCATACGGCCCGTACGTCGATCGCGTCGAGCCTGACCCGACGGTGGTGAACAAGAGTCGCTTACCGCCGCCATCCTTCATGGCCGCCAGCCCCCCCAGGAGATCGAGATGAGACATGCCGCTGCCTCATCGAGCAGGGACAGCCAGAAGCATCAAGCTGCTTTCTCCTTTTGGCTCACACCATTAGCTACTCCGAAACAACATGCATCGATATCACCTCGAACAACACTGCAATCATCGAAAAGATGCACATTCATATGCACCTCCAGGGGGGCTCGGCTCTTTTCCCCATGCTCGACTGGGTAAGGTTCCGGTCACGCCGATCCTCGTGGCGCGCCTGAAAGACCAGGGCATGCAGCTCGCGACGCAGGAGCTTGCTCCCACGGTCCAATAAGCGGTCGTTGATCACTCGCCATCCCTGCGACGCTCCCGGCTCTATCGCAACCACACACGTGTTTCTTTGCTTTTGCCGGGGCAAGGCCTCGACCCTCGACCTTCGAGTTGACTATTGACTTTGTTATCCACATCAATCGTAGTCAGTCGCCTTACACCAAGGCCGCAGCAGCATTGCTGCAGGTCGACTATTGCCCTCTCAATGTCTATAGTCTTCAGTAATGCGTTACCAGGGACCAATCAAGGAGTCGCCGGTCTGCAATGATGTTGCATTCTGACTGCCCTTGCCACACATCAACCCATAAGATGTAGTTCGGGTCAGATTCTGTACTATGGCTGCATCTGCCATGCAGTCATTGGAGCTTGGACTCCAGCTTGAGCCCAGCTCGGCTCGTCTCCGGCCCGCTGGGACCACACATCCCTCCCTGGTGACACGGTACGACCTCCCCGGCTCCCGTGAATGTTGCTTGGATACAAGCAACCCCGGATCTGTCACACCCTCACGATCGCATCGACATGCCACGTTGAGAGGCACCCGACTGACTGTGGCTTGTGGTACGACAAGCACGGACAGGCCGGTCCCAGTTCGGACACTGTCATCGTTGTCACGCTACAACACTGCCCTTGTGCTGTCCCGGAGAGTGTTCTGACATCGGTGGCGTCTACGGATTCACTCGTCATTGGTGTCAACTCGGCCTCACACCGGTATACCATGCTAAGCCTCTGTGATACATACTGGTCCCGGGGTTGTACACACCATCTCGACGTTTTAGCACCCGTCGTATGTAGCCGTAGGGCTGAGTCCGTGGAGGTCCATGATGATTGACTGAGGGACTCGCGAACTGCGCATTCTTCTGTTGTCATGGAAACCTCCTGTAGATGACGGCAGGTTTCCCCCGGGGATGCCGTCTCGATTTAAGCCTTCCATGGATGAGGCCTCACCGCCGCTGTGTCACCGAATATCCGTCCTGGTTGACGATATAGGCGTGTTGTGCTAGGAGGCAGGCATGCTCAGCAGGGTGCCTCTTCACGATGAGATACATGCAAAGCAACGTTGCAACCAGTCTCAATCGTCATTTGCTGATGATGCGGCTCAATGTCGTCCAGTTATGGGGTCGGACGTGATGATGCTGAGAATTGTACATCCCAACCCCCAAAGAGAATGTTTGACGTCGCCTTGACCCCCAATCAACTCGCGATGTCACCGCGACCTCCGCGCTATTCCTTCTATCCTTTTCAGGAAATAAGCGTTGATTAGGGCCAGTACAGAGCTCGACAATCGAACAGCACCTTCATAAAACTGTCTTCGGGACTTCGAAAGCAAGGATGAACTCTGGGTCCGTGTTCGAAGAAGCGAGTCGAGAAAACGGCGTGATTCAACCCAGCGGGAGCGTGAAATCTACATATCCCTTCCTATGATATTGTTTATATTTACGGCATCTCGGCCAACGCAGCACGTCTTCGAAATTTGCCCCGCGAATGCCGACAGGGTTGAAGATGCAGGGGTCTGTATCCCGAGGCCTTCCAAGTGACTTTTATATATATTGGGTCACACCGAGTGCATATCCAGAGTCCTCGAGCTCAAGAGTTACAGTTAGATGATATCTGAACCCTACCGATGCTGCGTAAGAAGAAACTCAGTTGGACAGCCTCGCCTCATAATTTTGGTGCGCGGACGCCATCGATATCTCGACAACAGCGTCAACTCTACGAATGACACGCCATCGCCAAGAATCATTGCAGAAAAAGGCAGCCAAGTGTAAGGCAGAAAGAAGGCGAAAGATCCCCCACCACGCCGACAGAGGTCCGTCGCAGAGTCAGAATCGCCATGTCGGTATTCTAGGTCGCGTCTGCCTTGCGAGCAGCAGAGGCCGAGCCGGTAAAGGGGGAGTTGACACGAAGCAGAGGCCGACGGCGCCGATTTATTTCTTGGCAGCCGAGCATGGCTCTTGCATCTCTGACCTACGCACGCCCCTAATCCGTGCTGTATTTCGTGTAGGGGTCATGGGCACTTTGTTCTCCGACGTCTTTGGTTTTGCCAGCTAAGGCTGTATGCACTTATGCCGCTGTGAGGCACTGACGTAGACCAGGAGGAACACGAATTTCTCAAATTCTCTCAAATTCTAGACAAAGTAAGAGCATCGGGAACAAAGGGATGGGTTATATTGGAGTGTGGGATGTCATGAGGCTCATCATCTCACACGTGGCGAAGACAGCCGGCGCGATTCGCTCGGACAGAGAATACCCCCTATTGATAATATCAGATCCAATAGCCGCAATAGTGTGATCTGACATCGCCGTAGACTTAATTGCAGGCCGGAGATTCATCGCATCTCAACTGCAGTGCAGATATATCTACTCGGGTGTTGTCCCATGAGGGTTTAACCCGGAGAAGATGGGGGAAGCTGGGGAAGCAGTCGATAGTCAGAACAGCATCAACGATGCAAAGCACAACTACGAAATCAGCCACGCAGAAAGAGGGATATGACAGTTCGATATTCGTGTATCGGTAGATCCAAAACCAGACCATCTACTACGTCTCGGTCATCAAAACCACGCCATGCTGGCTAGGACCCATCATCAGGTGCTCATCACGTCACCGCTCATGGGGCTTCCATATCCACGACGACATGCTGCCGCATGCAAAAGCCAAAAGGCATGCTATGCAAAAAGCCACCGAGGCCTCCCTCACTCAATCCTGTCGCCAGCCCTCCCACCAGGCCCCCTCTTCCCCTTCCCCTTCTCCTCCACCCAACCCAACCAAGAACTCGGGACCGGAAAATGGCAGCCCCTCGACCCAGCATGTCAGGTGCCCGCCATCTTCACATCATCCTCCCTCTTGGAACTCTCCTCCTGCTCCGGCGCCCTCATCATCCACGCCATGATACCCCACACCATCTCCATGGCCGCGACTCTCTCATCAACAAGAAACAGATCGAACCACCTACTCCTTCGCACCTCAAGCTTCCCCCAGCTGCGCTCCCCGCCGACGATTTCATCAGCCGCGCCCCCGAGTACCTCAAGCAGCCGATCCGGCACCCTCACCCGTAAGATACTAACGTGATGAAACAGACAGCTCACGACGAAAATGTCATCGTACCCCGCGCCCCTCACCTTGCCAATGGCCTCATACCTCGTCTTGTGATCCCATGACGCAGAAGGCGGGCGCACCATGCGGTAGTTGTCGTAGACACTCATCTGCTTCCTGGGGCGCTTGCTTACAGGCATGCCCGCTGATCCTGGTCTGCTCCCCGCCGAGTAGGAGGAGGAGGAGGAGGAGGACGTGAGAGCGGCCGTCGCCTGTTCGGCTTTCTTCTCGTTGGCGGGCGCGGCGTCTTTATCTCCGGCGACGACGTCGCGGTCGACCTCTCGCCCAATGGGCCCGCCCTGACCGCCACCCCAGCGCCGCTGCGTGGTCCACCATTGCCCATCTCCCGGTCGTCGTTCCGTCTTACCCTCGCGTGCGCGGTGCTGGGCTGTTATGAGCGCGGCAACGATTTCGCGGGCAAAGTCAATGTTGTGATCGGCCTCCGTGTCAAAGGTCGTGGACGCACGAGCCGACACGGCGCTGAGAGGGCCGTCGACGAGACCTTGACGAGCGGCATCGCGGGTCCGGGGACTGCGGAAGATGAAGGTGCACCCCGAGGCAAAGTAGGAGCTGCGACGAGCCGGTTCCTCTGAACTGCCCCGTTTTTTGGAAGAGGAGCTGGCGGAGGGGGCGAGCATGTGAAGACGGGGCTCGGCGCGTGGAGCGGAGGCGTTGCAGCCAAAGTCGTAGGCTACGAGCTTGAGGAAGGCATTGACGAGGTTCTGGCGATAGTCGCCCGGGATCGAGGTGCCGGCCGCAGTCCGCACAACGCGGGACGCCTCTTCATGCTTTTCTCCAGCATCCTTGCCCTCGGGTGACTCGTCCGTGGAGGGGGCAGCAGCAGCAGCAGCAGAAGGTGACCTGGAAGTGTCATCCCAAAACGTAGTGAACGCCTCCAAGCAGCGGTAGAACTCGTAAGCGTTCCCAAGGCGAGCCTGCTGCTGTCCCTTGAGCGGCGGCAGGCGCCTCACGACGCGGTAGGCATCATCGTTTGAGATGGACAGCTCGCGCTTGCGATCCTGGTACGTCTGACAGCCCGGAGACTGGACGCCAGTGTTCAGAGGACGTTTAGTTTCATCGTTGCGCTGACGGGCCTCATCGGCTGACAGCGCGTTCCATGCGGCAAAGTCGGGGAGATATGCCGGGTCAGGCAGCAAGTCGGCGGCGGCGATTTCGGGGATGACGTGAACACCGAGGGCCTTGAAGATGGGGGGCGCGACCTGACCGGGGCGGTAGACGGTCTGGATGAAGTGGACTAGAGGCTGGGCGGAGGATGCAGGTGGCGAGGGTGGTGAGTGCAGCTGAGGCTGGCTGTGAGGCAGGACGACTGGGGTCGGTGGAGGGATGTCCTTGGGGTCGATTTTGGCGACCCGTGGCAGGCTAGCTGAAATGGTGTAAGTTGGGATGACGCCAATGTGATTGATGCCTCCTCAGAGACTGGTGTCATCAAATGTGGTCTGCCATGGGACATGGTTGACTGACATGCGTGGGCAGAACGTGAACAGACAAAAGACCCGGAAGGATAGAGTGCCGAGGCCGAGGACGGAGAAGGGGAGAAGATCAAGCACGGGACGGACGGATAGCGGTATGAGAAGCAAGGCGTTGGAGGTGAGGACGCATTGCGATGCTTTGAGAATCAAAATGAAGCGTTTTGCTAGGGTCGATGCGTACAGGGATTGGGCTTGGGCAGGGGCATGAGCGTGGGCATGGGAGCAAAAGCGGCAGAAACAGAGACAGATACACAGACTCGGAATTCAGACTCAAACTCAGACAGGCTGTGAGATGGTGAGGGCGATTAACGTACCAATGGCGGGGAAGGAACCGAACATGACGGTGACTTAAGATGGGGATGCCGTGGTCGTGATGATTGTTAGGTCGGACAGCGGATATTGGACGACGGACGACAGACGACAGACGACAGACGACAGACGACAGACGACAGACGGCAGACGGCAGATGGCTGACGGCAGACAGCAGAAGCAGAAGCCTCAGGGATCTCGCTGGCATAAAAGCTTGTGCTATCAACCAGCAGCCACAACTATCACCACCTGAGATGTGGTGGGTGAGAGCTGAGCCCAAAGTAAGGTTGTGTGATGTTCGGTCGAAACGAGTTGGTAAGCCAGAGAGAGCCAGTGCGCGGCTTGGTCAGGTTGTGCTTGGTTGAGATGGAGGTGGAAGGGGAGGTGGAGATGGAGATGGCGATTCCCGTCGATCGAGGTGGGCGAGGCTTGATGGAT
The DNA here is from genome assembly GCA_002851675.1 of Verticillium nubilum. NCBI lineage: Eukaryota > Fungi > Ascomycota > Sordariomycetes > Glomerellales > Plectosphaerellaceae > Verticillium > Verticillium nubilum. Next base: position 336,914 of record NMXI01000013.1, read on the forward strand.
GGTGTGGTGTTCCAAGGCTGGCCAAGACGACTAGGTTGAGCCTCTGGAAATGAGATGCTGACCGGCAATGAGAGGCGGGTGGCCCGGGAGGCGTCTCACGATGGGCACGATGCCACGACGGCGAGGGATGGTAGCTCAAGCGAGTGACGTAGAGTAGAAAGAGGGGGGGGGGAAGATGGTGGTGGGAGGTGGCGGTGAGGTCTGTGAGGCGATGTGAGAGGGGAGAGACCCAGAATCACGGTCCAGTAGATTCGATTCGATTGAGGTGACAGGGTCCCAGTGGCTCTACACAGTACAGTAGGTACCTCTAGATGGGTGGATGGATGGATGCCTGAAGCGACTGAGGGACACACACGATTCTGTTGAGTCTGATGCGGAGTAAAGGTAAGCGCAGTGTCGTGTGCGCCTTCAGCACGTAGTGAGGTGAGGTGAGTCAAGGCAGGAGTGACCAGACTTGCCAGGCTTGCCAGGCTTGCCAGGCTGCCAGGCCAGATCAGTCAAGGCGGGAACGACCCAGGCCGAGTGACAATGACAACTGGGATTCAGGAAGCAGGGAAAGAGTGAGGGGTCGAGCCAGCTTCGAACCGTCGTCGTCGCGAGGGGTCGGCGAATTGAGGCTCTGATTGGATCAGGCACAGGATAATGCGGGGAGCGGCGTTGCACGGGCCGGTGCCGCCATTCGAGAACCCTGTCAGACTTCCAGGGACTCAATTGGCCATGTTCCTGACTAGTGCCAATATGTCCCACTGGCTTCTGTTGCTGATGCTGTCGCTGTTGCTGGTGCTGTTCTGTTCTGCTGCTGTTCCAAGCTGGTCTTGCCGGTGTCTTCCAGCTGACTGATCGTTGGCGTTCTTCTCCTCCCCTGAACCTTGGCTCATTTACTTTCTGCCACATTGCCCGCACGCGTCTTTGTCTTTGTCTTTGCCTTTGCCGTCGACCAGCTTGCCTTGTCCTGCCCTGTCCTGCCCTGTTGCCACGCTGCATGCCCTTCTGGGCCTTGTTTTGGGTCGTGTCTCGCCAGTCGCGTGGCTGTCCTCGTTTCCAATCTAGCTCGCGCGGCTCCTCGTCGATCTTTGCCTTTTGGCTTTCCTTTCCCAGGACAGCGAATCTGCCATCCCATCAGGACGGGATGACAAGCTGGCTGGCTAGTATTGTCCTCAGGTACCTCATTCGCTACTGTCAGAACACGTCACTCGTCACCACTAGGCATGGCCATCTGCAGAGACGAGAAGTCGGCCCTTCACTGCTTCCATTTTTGAAGGGATTCACTTGTTTAGCTGGCCCGTGAAGCGGGTGAAACGGCAAAACATCATCTATTACCCGTTGACTGTGAATCGTACAGCGGCCCCGTGCTGAAGAGCCTTATTACCGAGCCTGTCCTGGCTGTCGAGCATCGAGTCGAGGCCGCCATCCAGAGCGGGGGGTTTCCTCTCTACCGTGGGGAGTGTTATTCTTGGGTGTCAAAGTGGGCGCCCTCGGTCGTCAGGAGGCGAGGAGGAGAACCCAAACCCACCACCCGGGGTCTGCTTCGTTTAGACGTAAGGAAGAAAAGAATCATACCACGTACGGTAGCAGTGAAGCACTTCTGATGCTACCTTGATTTCCCCCCTTGCTGGCTCGTGCTGCGTTTCTTCGAATGCCGCGAGAAACAGGATGAAGGAGGGGCATTTGCGACTTGGCCAGCGCTTCTTGCTCGTTCGTTTTGAGCATCGAAGAGAGATAGCCCGAGAAAAAAAAACACGAGGGATAATTGCCCGCTTGGACATTTCAAGATTCCAATATCTGCAACTGAGATTCGGGTGGCACTCCCTTTTCCGTCGAGAAGCCGGCTGCTCGGACGCCGCAGCCTGCGGCTCGCACCGGTTCATTTCATCGTGTTGGTTGGTGTCGGTCCACCATTGACACCCGTCCACCCGTCATCTCATCGAGACGGCAGGGCACCAACGCAATTATTAGCAGAACGTGTTGGAAGCCTGGAAGCCTGGAAGCCTGGAAGCCCGGAAGCCCTCGAAAACAAGCGGCGAGCAGAAAAGCACCGCAGCGAGGATGTTGCCTGCACGTGTGGCGCACATAGTGTTGGGAGTAGTTGGGCAGAGCGCGGGCAGCGAGGTGGGCAGTGAGCCGAGGGCGGACCAAGCTTGCTTTAATCTAACCGTCGAGTGTGTGTGTGTGTGTGTGAGAACGCATGTGCGGCTATCACCAGAGGTGCAACAAGTGTGTGTCGAGTACCTCCCGTGTCTCGGGTCTTTTGGGTGGTCGGGCAGAGTTTCTTTCCAGCGGACGCGGGGAAGAGCCCGTCAACAGGTTGGTGGTCATTAATAATGCACACTCGCACTGTATTTAATGAACAGCTGTCAGTTTGACAGACCGGCCATTGAGGTCGTGGTCGGTTGGAGGCAAGGAGGGAGGAGGGTGGCATTCGCTTGTCGGCTGTCAATAAATCCACGTACCTTACAGGTGTGGCTTACGTGTGGAAGTTGAAATGCAGCCGGCGAGGTGCGCTTCCTGCAAGGCGCAACTGCGAGGGCGTCGTTCAGTACACCATTCAGTGTATCGAGGTGCACACTAATAAGGCGGGGCGTTCGCATCGAGGTTGGAAAAAGGCAATAAGTGGGGCCACCGCATTGGTCGTCGACAGGGATAACCGCACTGGCTTCAGTGCTTCAGGTCTGTCACAGAACAGGGGTGTCGCCTGGCAGACCACCAGGTGCTCCCTGTGCCTCCGACGTCAGGGCCCTTGTGATGCCCCAGAAGTCCCAGAAATCGACCCCCTGAAGCCCCTGCCGCCCCTGCAAGGTACCACGCCTGCTGTCTCCGCCCGCCTCCGCCTGGCTGCACTCCGACACGCTCGAGCCACATTCAACTCCCACCGAAGCATCGTGACCAATCCTCACCCTCCTCTGTCATCTATCAAACAACCAGCCGCCCATGCCACCCCGGCATCAACGCCTGGCTAGACCCTCTTCCCAGGCACGACCGCAGCCATGGACGGGCAGACGGGCACAAGTCAACCAGGTCAACCATGACAACCACACGCCCGCCTTCCTGATCTCCTTCTCCCGCTCTCCTCCCCCCTCCTCCTCTCCTCCACTCCATCGTGATCCTCCTTCCGGGCCCCCTCCCCTTCGGCCAATTTTCACCACTAGCACTTCGCTTCCATCAACCGCAATTTTACTTCGACAGGCATCATTGCAGGCATCGTTCCTCTTTGAGCCACCAGCATTCACCCGCTCACCCAACTCGTCGCCTCCATACTACAACAAGGCATTACCCATCAGACACCATCAGAGCTGTGCTCTTTCTCCCCCTCCTCTGCTTTCGACAACCACCGATTTTTTCCAGATCATCAGCGGTACGCCTGTATGATCTGTTCCGCAGACTAGATGGCCTCAAAGGCTTCCTGAGTTTGCGTCTCCTTCTTCTGGACCAGTCTTGACCCGGTCTCCTTTTTCTTTACGCCCTTCCCTGGACCTCCGGCCCGACGACAATATCGATATATCGACGGCAGACGAGACGAGACCGACGACCACATTCCTTTGCGAGCGACAGGCATCGCCACCACAACATCATTCGACATGTCGAGTCCAAACCTCCCAGATGGGGCTTTCCTGACCAGCATCAACGGCCGACGCTGTACCGCCATCCCGAAAGAAGGCCGCCAGGAGCAGACCACGAGAGAGGCTCAGACGACGACCGCTGAACAGCCTACTCCGACACCTCCAAGGCGCGAGTCGCCGACACCAGCAGATCCTCCTCAGCAGAATCCGCCCCAGAGTGATCCTCCAGCCAGAGCTTCACCCTCACCACCCTCACCGCGACCGGACCCTCCCCAGCGAGATCCGCCTCAGGCAGAACCACCGCAACAGACACCAGCGGATCCTCCTCCGCCGCAGGAATCCCAAGAACCAACGAGTACATCCAGTACGACCAGAGCCTCCCCTTCACCTGTCATCACTCCTTCCTCCCCCCCGCAACCCATCCGTTCCATCATCGCACCGCCCCAAGCCTCACAAATACAGAACCCTCTTGTACCCCCAACTCCCCAAAGGCCGCCTCCTCTAGCAGAAGACGGTCGTGGTCCCATTCTCATGCCTTCTCTGACACCCCCCTCCCCCATCCGACCCCCTCCATTAGCAGACGAGCAGCCCAGGCCAGGGCTGCCATCCTTAGCACCATCACTACCACCACCGGAGAGAGAGACAGGAGCCGAGTCGAGCACGACAGCAACCACCCCAGAAGAGACGCCAGTCCTGGTGCCAGCGCCGCCGGCCGCTCCTGTCTTGACTCCACCCACCTCCCCCCTCGCCCCTGTATTTCCTTCCATATCTGACACGCAGCCATCCGCTGTAGAGACCAGTCAGACTGATCAAGAAACAGCCCCCACACAGGCCAATCCAGGAGCCGTAGATGGACTTCAGAGCGAGGTCGAGGCGCCACTGGGAGGAGCTTCGTCCACAGATGACGCAGCGTCGCTGATCACCAGTGCCCCCGTGCCCATCGGAGGAGGGAACCGAGCAGGCGAAGATGCCGTGACGACCACCGGCGGGGAGACGCCCTTTACTATCAGCCCATTGCCGGGAAGCAGCTCCAACGACGGAGGATCCGGCCTGTCAGCAGCCATCATTGCAGGAGCCGTCGTGGGCGGCGTCGCTTTTCTGACCATTTGTGCACTTTTGTTCTGGTTCTGGCGGAAGAACAAGAAGAGACGGAGCACTCTTCTGACGCCCCTTTCGACCCAGCCGCCATCGATGCGGAAGGAGCGCCCGTACATTTTCGACCAGGAATCCGTTGGACCCACGCCCAGATCGACCAAGTTCAAGGCGGCGCTGGGCTATAGCATCATGCGTCTTCGGGGCCAGGTCGGCGGCGTATTCGCGTTCGGCCACCGCCGCAGCTCGAGCGCCGTTTTGAGCAAGGAGCAATCCCAGTTGGCGTACTCGGACATTTCTGGACACAGCCGGCACAACTCGAACACTTCAGACCGGGGCACGCCGCAGGCTGTCGTCGTGACGAACCAAGATCGCGCCAGGGACTGGTGGGACAGGCTGAAGATGGATGCGCTCTTCAACTGGCGCACCCGGAACGACAGGGCCATGGATCCGGACCCCTTCGCATCCGTCCGCGAAAAGCAAAGCGAGACGGTCAACAATAACCCCGCCCAGCCCGACTTTTTGACCCTCTTGGGCATGGATGAAAAGGAGGTCGAGCGCGAGGCCCAACGCCGCCGCGCGAGCCGCAAGCACGGCAGCACGGCGTCCATGGATCACTTCCTCGGTGGCCTCGGGCTCAATATTGACAGGAACCCAGACCCCTTCTCGGACAGCAACGCTTTGCCCGCCGAGCCGACGAGGGCGGCGCCCGCAAACCCCTTTGCTGATAGCAATGCCATTGCAGCGCCTGGCTTCGCCCCTCGACCAGGGCAAAACTATATCGAGGCGCTCCGCCGGTCGCGCGGCACCTCGTTCGGTGGTGTCGCTACCCGGCCGCCCAGCACGCAGGCGCCGCGGTCGCCGCGGTACGACTCGGTATATCGCGAGTCGGGCGTCAGCGTTGACAGCTTCGCGACGAGGCGGAACAAATGCCGCTCGGATCCCTTCGATCTGGAGCGCCCCGACCTGCTGCTCAGCCAGGGCAGCAGCGTGGCAGGACACTCGCGGACATCGAGCGGGCCGAAGAGGCCGTTCCCGGCGCACATGAGGAGCGAGAGCTTCCAGAGCAAGTACAGCAGCGGCGTGGGGTCAAACGGCTGGAGCGAGCCGGGGCCTGACGTCGGGTCTTTGGGGCGGTGGGACACGGACAGCCCGACTTCGGGATACAGGCCGGGGGAGCAGCCGCGCAGGCTCAGCGGTGGAAGCCAGCAGACTCAGGGTAGCGTGGGAAAGGCCATGTAAGGGGGTCGAGACTGAGGTTGAGCCCGGGGGTGACGAAAGTTATACCAAGAGTGAAGGGGGTGGTCAGCGGATGATCGAAGGAGAGAAAGTTGTGTTTGAATACCCCACGCGGGAGACAGCGCTCGTTGACGTTTTGCTGAAACGATGTTTATTGATAGGGGAGAGGATTACTATGATTCACTGTATCCATTCGCTATACACTAAGTAGGGAGGAAAGGAAGGACAGGCATGATACCGAAAAAGACAAACGGGTCACTTGGTGTTGGGGTGTCTGGATTGCAACAAAGTTGCCGAGTCCTCGGAAAGGTAGTACCTAGTTAGTTGAGGGAGGGTTAGATGGGCTAATAGCCCGAGTCGTCTTGGCAAGACACATTTTCTCATTCACTTGTGGTTGACGTGCTGTCGACAGTGTCCCTTTTCTGTGATTGCGAGGGAGGGAGTGATGGAGCGAGCATGAGGATGAGGTCAGGCAAACATCTAAGTGAGACGAGCTTGAGACACGAGAGGCTTTATGTTGACGACTCAGAAGAAGAGCATTTGCGCCTGGCTGGGGCCGACCTGTTGAATCCCATGCAGGTTGAGTGCAAAGAACATGAGTTGTATCGTCGTCGGATTACCCCAACTGAGATGCAATGAGCAGCCAGCGGCAAAGGCAGATCCTCCCTCTGGTGACGTTCCCAGGCCCAGGCCACCTAGGCTGGCGAGGGCACGTGTGAGGCTAGCAGCCACGGCAGCCCCACCACTGACGTCGACGTGGCTGGTAGGGCTGCCTGGCGGTACCGGTACACCGTGTCATGACAGAGTCCGGCGCAGAAGGAATGGGGGGGAGAGGAGCCGAGATCATCTCACCGCTTTCAGCAGCTTTTAGAAGGCTGTTTGATAGTAGTACCGAATTTGACTAGGAAACCCCCCAGCGAACACATTGCTCGTATGTGTCTTCTGCCAGCTACCCTGATTACACCATATGACACCTGCCCTCCAACCTTCCGCGGAGCCCGACCTGTGAAACTGGCCATCAGTACTAAAGACCCCGCATCTCCAGAACATCCAGCCCGGGTCTTTGTTTCGCCGTTGAGGTGCCGCCCAGTCAAGACCGACATCCCGCCAGCCAGCCAGCCGACGGCTCCAGCTTCGACTTCAACTTCATGACACATTGAATGTCACTCTTCGGCCCATCTTGACACATTGGCAACCCTGTCTGACCTCACACATTGACGTGTCGATTCTCAACGCTTCTGGGCCCTGCTCGCCTCGCTGGCCTGACATTTGCTCTTCAGACCCGATTTTGGCTTCCCAGCGAACAGTATATCCAGCCGTCACCCGTCACCCGTCACCCGTCACCCGTCCTGTGGCTTCACCTCGCGATACCCTCACGTCGCCTTTCATCACAACCCAGAACAAAGCCAAACCCAGCACAAAGCACAACACCACGACCACCCCCGCATGGCACCCGCCCCCGTCTCAAAATGTGGTCCAGCCTAACCCGCCACTTCTCCTCCGCCGACATGGCGTCCTCCCAAACCTCCGACCCGTCCTCCCCCCGCCGCCTCCCCCACGCCCACACAGAACCCCTCTCCCCCCGCGACGGCATCAAAGGCGTCTTCACCCCTCCAAACCTAAGCCGCACCGCGAGCCCCTTCCGCCCACCGCCCCTGGACCCCATCATCCTCAACGGCTACCGCGACGCCACCCCCGCCACGGCAAGGCTGCTGACGCACGCCGTGGCCGAGGAGATTCGCATCATGCTGCCTGAGAGGTTGCGCATCCTGGAGGACTGGAATCTAGTGTATAGCCTCGAACAGGACGGTGCGAGCTTGCACACATTGTACGGGAAGGCTGCTGCTATTCACGGCCGGCGTATCGGGTTCGTGCTCGTCGTCAGGGATGATGCCGGAGGCGTATGTCTCTTCTGTCCGCGCCCCCCTTCTCCAGAGCCTGCCTCGCTAACGCAAAGACAGACCTTTGGCGCCTACCTCTCCGAACACCCCCGCCCAGCACCAGGCTACTTCGGCAACGGCGAATGCTTCCTCTGGCGCGCCTCGGCCCTGGCCTCCCTCCCGCCCCCTCCCTCCGCCGACACGGAACACCTGACATCAACCCGCAGCAGCACCATCTCCGGCGCCCCAGACCTCCTCACCGGCGGCGACCTCCTAACAGGCGACCCCGCCCCGTCGCCGGCCCTCCTCAGCCCGACGAACCCGAGCCCAAGCCCGAGCCCCGCCGTCGAGTCCATCCGCTTCAAGGCGTTCCCCTACTCCGGCGAGAACGAATACTACATAAACTGCGAGACGGGCTTCCTGAGCATGGGCGCCGGCGACGGACACTACGGCCTGTGGCTAGACGGGGGCCTCGCGCGCGGCAGGAGCGGGCGCAGCCTCACGTTTGGAAACGAGCCGCTCAGCGACGAGGGGGATAAGTTCGGGGTGCTGGGGGTTGAGCTCTGGGTTCTGGGGACCTCGTAGATAGCCTCGCGAGCATGTTGTGCATCGCACGCATGCCGAGCACCTGCGCGGGCATGTTGGCGGCGTGCGCTCAGACCAGACAGCGTAGGCGAGGCCGAGGACGAGGCTAGAGGAGAAAAGTCGCGAGGCAAAAGGACGGTGTAACAGCACTCCACTCAAACCGTAAGGGAACTCGACATACTGGACGGAACGACGGGGGGGGGGAAGAAAAAATACACGAGGAGGAACGAGATGAGATCTGACCCATCTTCTACGGCAAATTACTGGCGCCCTCCGCAGGCGGATGAACTAGCGGCTAGATGAGCATATATAATGATACCCTAATTTTGAACAATCCGGCCGCTCATTGCGAACACGCTTTCACATCATGGCATGGCCGCCCTTCAGTGTGGATGATGTGCGCCGCCAGCCCTTCGGTCAACGTGCTCCCAAATCGTGGCTTGCTTCGACGTGGTGCTGTCGAATGGCGCTTTCTCACTTCACATGTCGGGACGTTTAAGGCCATCTCTCTTAAGATGCTAGACTCAATACCGAGTCAACTTCGGTAAGCACACATACTGGAGCAAATATCTGTTCCTCCCATGCAAACACATCACCTCGACAGACCATAGCGCATGCACCAAACAAAACAACACTTCAGAAGAATAAAATGCTTAAGAAATCGAGACGTTGCCTATCCATCGTCACTCGGCCACCACAACACACACAGAGGTCCGGCTCACCCTGTCGACCTTTGGTCGCCCAAGCCTGCCCAACCCGCCCAATGGCCATTCCGTTCTTGACATCTATGATCGGGCCCGGCGAATCTTCCTCCTGATCCCGAACACCTCATCCAGCACCACACTACCGCATAATCTCCTGGTAGATCAGCTGCTTCAGCTGCTCCTTGCTCAGCGTGTCCTTGTGCTTGTCAAAGTCGAAGAACTCCTCGGGAATGGGCGGCGCAGTGGGCTCGTCTTCCGGGTCGTGGTAGGGCTCGAGGTACGGGTGCTTGAGGGCCTCCTCGACGGTGATGCGCTTGACAGGGTTGAAGGCGAGGAGCTTCTCGAGCAGGTCGAGCGCGAGGTCGGACGTCTTGGGGAAAAGGGTGCGGAAAGGCACCTTCTTCTTGAAGGGCAGCGAGCGAATATACTCGCGGGCGCGGCGCGACTTGATGCCGTAGTAGTCCTCCATCGTCGGTGTGCCGAGGACGTCGAGGATGAGCGTCAGCTGGTGGTGGTCTTTTCTTGTTAGTCCGTCAACTAAAGTAAATCATCTGGGCAAAGCACTCACAGTCCTTGCCCGGGAACAGGGGCTTGCCGCTAAGCATCTCGGCCAGGATACACCCGACAGACCACACGTCGATCGCCTTGGTGTACTCCTTGAACGTCAGCATGATCTCGGGGGCGCGGTACCATCGTGTCGCGACGTATTCCGTCATGAAACCCGAATTGTCCTCCTGAGATGCCGCCGATCGCGCGAGACCAAAATCGCAGACTTTCAGATCGCAGTTGGCGTTGAGAAGCAGGTTGGAGGGCTTGAGATCACGGTGGAGGACGTTGGCCGAGTGCATCGCCTTGAGAGCGCGCAGGGTCTGGTAGATGAAGTATTGGCAGTGGTCATCGGACAGGTCTTGGGTGCGGATGACGCGGTGCATGTCGGTCTCCATGAGTTCCTGCGAACGTTAGAAATGTTCGCTTTCTTCACTCCAAGACAGCTTACCTGGATGAGGTACACCTCGTTGAAGGTGTCGTAGCCGCGGGGCTTCTGGATGTCTAGAATGGAGATGATGTTCTCGTGGTTGAAGTACCTCAGAAGCTTCATCTCACGAAGGGTTCTTAAGCAGAACATGGAGTGGTCGAAAGGGGTGATCTTCTTGATGGCGACCTTCTGGCCGGAAGGCTTGTGTATCGCCGAGCTGAAAGTGTCAGCAAGCCATCATGAAGTCGGCTCATTACAGAACATACCAGACGACGCCATAGGCGCCCTCTCCGACGACATCCTGAATGTCGTACTGCTCGCTGACGTTGAAGGAGATCTTGCGGGACCCCGACGCATTAGGGGCGTTGCTGCGCGACATGTTTTCTGTATGCGGGGGAGCTTATTGGGAAAGGTCGTGATTGGAAAGAGGAGACGAAGGAAGCCTGATATGGGGATCAGGAGCTATCGCGGTTCGCTTTATTAAGACACCAGAACAATCGAACGGTGTTTGAAGTTGTGTTGGCCGGTTCCGGTGGAGCTGACAGCAGATGATGGACAGCTGTCAAAGGACGGAGTCTGAGCGACCCTTGATGAGGTCGAAACAAAAAAACACGAGAGAGTGTCTTGTTGGTCAAATCCAATCAATGGATTGACATGGAGTGAGGGGGCGGGAAGGATGGCGACGGAGATGGATTTGCAGAGATGGGAAATGTGTTCTTGGATTTCCCAGTCAAAGATGGTCGCGTTCGGGGAAGTGGCCGCAGGCGAAGGGCCGTGGTTCCTAATTCCGCTCGGGCCTTGTGTCTTTGCGCTGCGTTGCGTTGTGCCTCGTCTCTATTGAAAGGAGGAGGAGGAGGGGGGTGTGGCCCGCTCGTACTCGTTGCAGAACGGACGGGAGGTGTTTTAGTGTCGTCAACGTCTCGCGTTGGCCATGTAAGGTCAGAGCTTTCTTTCCCTTCCAGGTGGCTTCTTGGCAGCCAGGTCAAGACACGCAGTAGAGGTCGTGCGACTATGTCGTCAGAACGCGGTGCGGATCAGGAGTCTGCGAAGGAGGGCAACGAGGTTATTAGCTTCGGGGTCCAAATGGATGTTTCGGCAGTGAGGCGCATCGACCGACAGGCTGCACACAGCTGCAGGAGGTGATGGAGACTGATACGAGACTTTTGCGAGGGAGAGGAGAGTGACTGGAAACTACACACAATGCGATGCGCTTTTTGTGGCCTTGACGAGGATGTGCAAAGAGGGAAGCTGGGAGGATAATCCGCGACAGCTGGTGATGGCGGGGAGAAGGGGGGAGGGGGGGTGCGTGAGAGAGGGGGATTTGGGAATGGGGTAGGGCGGCGAAAACCCCCCTGGCAACAAGGGCAAAGACCAGACGAGATGCAAGGCAGGCGAGTACCGAAGCCGGGCCGGAATCAAACATAGGGAAGCGAGACTCACGACGAACTCCTGGGGCGGAGAGTAAGGCAAGGTAGGGGTTGTTTTCTTGGTGAAGCTGCCCGGGCTGGTGAAGAGGTCCAGCTCGCCTGTAAGATCTTCGGGAGGGGTAAGCAGCAGGTCTGGTAAGGGAAGGTAAGGTGGGAGGAAGTAGGGAGGTAAGGAAAGAGGAGACGGGACATGACACAACATGGTGGGCGGGAGGAAGAGGGTCATACCTTGAGCTCAGGTTTGCTGCAGCGTGTCAAGTTGCAGAACAGTCGGGGGTACCTGAGTTGAGGAAGGTTGATGGACGAAGAGAGAGAAAGAGAGGAGAAGTGCTCGGTTCTCAAGGTCCAGGATCCAGTTGCTCAGGTGAATGGTGAATGGCGGATGGTCAATGGTCATGGTGGATGGATCGCAGGGGCCTGGGTGGGCGGTGGGCGGCGGGCAATGCTCTGTTTTGGATCCAATGGGGACCCGCTCCACTGGGCTTCAGTGACACTGTGACGGTGGCCATGGTAGGCTCGTTCTGTTCGGTCGTCTCAGACCCCTAGTGTTTAGGTATAAGTAAGGTCGCCGGGGATCCGGATCGCGGGGTTGTCTGGCAACTGATCTGGATGCTCTGCATGGCATTCTGCCTCCTTCTTGGCTGTTGCCCGCCTGTATGTCGTCTGTCTCGTCTGCCTGTATGTCGTCTGTCTCGTCTGGCCGTCTTTTCGATCTCCATCGTCGCCATGAGGCACGGACAGCAGAAACGAGGCCTGAGAACGCCAGGCCAGCTTGAGGGTGAGGGACAGGGAGAGGCCGAGGTGGAGGTGGAGTTGGAGGTCCCATCCAGTGGATGAAGAGGATGTGATGGACCACGAATGGGCTGCGAGCCAGCGCCGTGAGCGGTTGCACTCCAAGTGGGCGAGGTGGGGGCCTTCTGTACATCCACGCTCACCAAGACTTGATAGCAAAACATGTACCCCTCGTGCCACGGATCGGGACGGTCTCTGTTGGTCTCCCGTCCCACCCCGCCATGCCCACCACGCGCAGTGATTGCAGGGATCTGAGGGAGGGGACCCTGCCATCTGCCCGCACAGCGCCTATCTCAGCGCCCCATTGGCCTTCAGCGTGTGCTCTCTCCCCTCGGCGCGTGTGTTTCACCCCTCACTGGTGCCAGGCGAGCCAGTTTCACACCCGAGCTGTCTGTCCCTGGGCTGTTTTGGCTGTGCCCCCCCCCCCCACCCCCCCCCCCCCCTTTCGAAATGGGCTCTAGGCCTGGCTCCAAACCGATGCCTGGGCGCTGGGTACAGCCAGGCGCCGGGTACAGCTACCGTGCAGCCCCCATCACCTCATCAGACGAAGAGAGACAGCTGATGAGATAATTGAAGAATCGCAAAGCCAAGCTGCCTGCCACACCTTGCATTAAGCTTCCCGTGACGTGACAGTCGCAGCCACTGGGGATGAAGAAGCGCCTCAAAATAGTGTCCCACGATATGTCCTGCCCATCTGCCCTTCTGCCCTTCTGCCCCTTCACCGTTCTGCTCACCTACTGGTAGTCGAGCTTGAGGTACCTAGCCTACATACCCTACCATAGGTACCAAAAGCAAGGTACCTAGGCAGGCACTAACGTCTCAGGTCCAGGCTGCCCGCCAGCCTTCCAGCTCGAGCCTTGTCGTCGCTCAAGCCTCAACCATCACCAATCCACTTCAGCCTCAGACCACTCCAGACCAACACAGGTCATCATGGAAGCCCCATCACCTGCAAAGGCTCCCATGCGGAGGAGAAAACCCCCCTAACAAGGCTGGAAACTTCCCATCCCGAGCCCCTGCCTCGACGATCCCGTCTCAACTCTTTAACAATCCCCCTTCAAAACGACCCCGATCCCTGAATCTACCATCAGGGATTCACGATAATCCCAGGACGCACCGTCAACGTCCCGCCCTCGTCTCATGTCAAACACTACGTCAGGATGTTCCAGCTCGATCTTCTCGCCCTCCCCTTAAGGAAGGCTTCCAGAACAACTTAATGGACCGGGGCGGGAAGCCCCACTGGCCTGGCTGTTGACAGGGTCGGTTCGACTTGTGACAGCTCCCTTGTTCGGAACTCGTGCTTTTTGGTTGATGAATTAATGACGCCACATGTATCTGCAGGTGACGCCTCATCTTGACAGCCACTCGTCTCGCTGGGTCATTTGCATACTTCCCTTTGTGGCTGGCGTTTACTCATCAGAGCCGGTGAGGAGCAGGGCAGCCGTAAGCATAATGATGCGACAGGTGATACAGCTTGTAAACGTTCCAATGCTCATCAAGCACACATTACATAAGACGAACAAGAATAATGCACAATCACCTTGAGGCATGAAGGCTGTAGAATGTCCAAGGGTGCGGACTGTATACACCACAACCCCCTTGACATCGGTATGATATTGTGATATTATCATGAACACCCCTCACTGGGGCTTCCTACTCTATTCGACCACAGCCGTTCCCCCTTTTCCAACCCTGCGACAACCACCTCTCAAGCACCCTACGTCATAACCTTCATCTTCAGTCAGCAAATCATTCGCGTTTCAGCTCACCGTGGCAAAGGGACTCACCTTCTCCCGCAGGATACCAAGCCATTGCGCCGCGCTCATGCCCTGGTCCGCCCTGTCTTCCACCAGCAGCGTCTGCGCCCACAGCTTGAGGCTGGGCTCGCCGTCCTCGCGCACAATGTACAGGTGAGGAAGAGTGATGCTGCCGACGCCCTTGGCGTTGTTGTCTCGGCTCTTGTAGATGACGGCACGCACCCGCTCGTTGAAGTCGTTGTCCAGTTCCGGCAGCGAGCCCTTACCCACACGCAGCTGTGTCCTGTCCTCGACGCCGAACACGTCCGTGAGCAGCTGGGGCACCGTGTCCCTGCCGACCCACAAGAACTGTGTCTGGCCATCGTCGATGAGGTACAGACCGTAAGGCGCGAACCGCTCCGAGGAGAGATTGACCGGCGGCGGAAGCACAATGTGGCTCGTCTCGGGGTCGGGCGTGCCGGCGTTGTCCGGCATGTCGTGGAGCGAGTAGAGCCTCGGGTAAATGTACTGCATCAACAGAGGCACAGGCAGCGTCGACAGCAGGCAGAGCGCCGCGGAGCGAAGATCCGACGGGATCTGAGCCGACTTTCGCAGACCGACGTTCTTCATCAGGCCAAGGAATAGCACGGGCAGGCCGCGGAGGTTCGAGGGGAACTGCAGACCACCGCCCATGCTTCCACCGGCGAGTTCCTTCCTGAACGTCTGCAGAAGTTCAATCAGCTTGTGCTGAAGGGAGTCACGGGCAGCGTCGAGACCACCGCTGAGGGCGCGCTCGACCGCCTTGTGGCTGAAGTACGTCGTGATCGCCTGCTGATCGGCAGATGCATAAATGTCGGCCAGGTTCGTGGTCGTTGGCAGCGCAAGGGTCATGACACGAATGCGTCGCTCACCGTTGCATGTCGTGTGAAGGACCGCCGTCTGGAGGCAAATGACGTTCTTGGTCAGGTTCTCATCGATAGCCACCTCGACGACGTAGCACTGATCGCGAGGGAAGGCGGGGAAAGCGCACAGGTCAGAGCTGCGGTTGAAGAAGTTGCCGTAGAAGGCGTTCATGCGCAGGCCTGTGGTCGCGCGCACACGGAGCACGGCTTCCAGACCAATCTCAGACGATAGGTGGTCACTGAGCTCAGAGGCGAACTTGATGGCATCCTCGGGACGGCCAGCGTTCCATCCTGGGTAGAACCATGTCTGGCCACCGGTGTATCGAGGTAGGTTGCTGAGCGAAGCCACATCCTGGTACTGGGACGAGAAGAGGAACATATCGATCGAGACCTGGTTCTTGGAGCACTCAACAGCGAAGCTCTTGTAGAAGCTGTTTGACGTCTGCAGGAGCGCGCTCTCCTTGCTGGTGCCCAAGACTTTCTTGTCCTCGCGCATCTCGAGCTTGCCGACGCCAAGGTTGGGCAGGGATGCTGTGAGTACCACAATCTTGCCGCCCAGAGCAGAGATAAGCTTGTGGCCGGCCTTGAGGGCAGGTCCGAGGGCGGAGCCGTTGTTCTGGTTGTTCTGATACATCTCGGGGAGCTTCGTCAGGAAGTTCTCGATGCTCTGGCGGCTTTCGGACAGGGGCACAAGCAGATCCGTGGGCACGGGCAGGAAGGGCTCGTCAAGGTCGCTCACGACCAGCATGCTGGTGTCGCCATTCTCGTCTTCGTCCTTGGGGATCGAGAAGTAGCTCAAGCTCGAGTCAACAGCGATGAAACCGAGACGAGTACGGCGGTCGGCATTGGGTATCCTGTTGAGGCTGTCAAGAATAGTGCGCGCACTGGTGGCGAGGAGACCAGTGGAAACAGAAGCGTAGCTGACGTCGAAGATGAACAGGTAGACGAGAGGCTGAGGAGGGCGGACCATGTACTCCTGGGGAGCGACGAATTCAACGACGGAGTGGTTGAGCTCGTGACGACCCCACCTGTCCGTGGACTTCTGCGTCGAAGCATCCCAGTCGAAGGCCTGGGGCACGTCGTTGGTGAGCTGGCACATGTTGCACCTCCATCGGTGGCCGTGGTCGAGGAAGGTGACAAAGGGGTTGATGTACGTCCTGCAACGGCGGCAGCGCGCAATAATCTGGTCCTGGACGATTGGGATGGGGTCCTGGTCGTCGTGAAGTGAGCCATACGGTTGAATGATGAGAGAGAACGGAAGGCGCGACTTCTTCAGGAGAGAGTGTGTCGTGGGGACGGCGTTGAGCGTGGATCGAACATATTTAGACGAGCAGTTAGCGTTGGGCGAAGGAGTGACGCTCGACTGACGGGCTGTTAGAACATGTGACAAGAGCGGCGACGGGCTTCGAACTCACGTTGGGAGGCAGGATGATGGGGGGCGGAGGCAGATCCAGCTCGGAAACATTGAAGGGCTGGTTCAGGAGGTCGGTAGGGTACAGTTGGTTCAGAGCCACGGGGCGAGCTGCCTGGGCAGGCTGGGGCTGAGGCTGACCGCCGGGGCCAAGGTTCATACCGGCCATCTGCTGGTTGATGCCGGCGACGCCAGGAGCGCCGGGGGCGGGAGCTCCTTGTCCGGGGCCGGGATAGCCAATATCAGGTGCCTGATATCCGTACGCCGCGGGCTGGGGCGCGCCAGGCTGGGGCGCACCGGGCTGAGGGGCACCGTACACGGGGGCACCGGCACCGTACTGAGGGACGCCAGGCTGCTGCTGCTGCTGCTGCGAGGGGTCCTGTCCAGGGTAACCGGCGCCGGCGTAGGCTGGAGTCTGAGGCTGCGAGGGCATGCCATACTGCTGGGCGCCTGGGGCGGGGATCTGGCCAGCTACACCGGTATTTGCGCCAGCGCCGAACTCGTAGGCCTGGGAGGCATAGCCTCGCTTCTTCTTCTTCGCATGGTCGGCGGCTTGGGAATGAGGCGCCTCGGATTGGCCTTCGAAGCCTTGCTGTGGTTCGTCGGTGTAGGGCTGGTCGGCGGGGGGCTGCTGGCCGTAGCCGTCGTAGGGTGCGGACATGATAGGGACGGCGGGAGGGGGGAGAGAAGTAGATGCCGCTTGAGAGAAGAGTCGACGTATGCGGAGGGTGTCGCTCCGCTCCTCGAGGAAGAGCTGCGGGGGAGAGGATTGGAAGAGAGCGGGGTTTTGGTGATGCTGTTGTTCTGGTGGGATGGAGATGGGGGAAGGAAGCTCTCGAGAGGGAGCTTTGAAGTTGGAAGCAGGCGACAGGCCGACCAACTCGGTGGAAGCTTAGGTTGAATGTGTGGCCTTTCGCCAGGTTGTTGTGGGGCTCAGCCACGGGGAAGGCCTGGGCAATGTTGGGTGTATGTATGTACCTATCTAGAGCAGATAGGCGTCTGTTGGCACATTAGGCTGCCGCATCGCTTGATGGCTTTTGACGTGGATTAATTATGACTAGGCATCAAGCATATAAGAGGACACGTTTATACCAAGTATTGACCTTGTTCAACCACGGTCGACTACGTCTTGAGCAGCACATCCTGTCATCGGACTGTCCAAGATAGGAGCCTCAAAGTGGCGCAGGCGAGTACGCACTGACCATGATGAGGCTGCCGCGATGACGGAGGGAAGCTGGGAATGGATCAACGTCTTGCCGCTGCCGCTGCTGCTGCCTGCCGACTGTGCATGTCCTACCCACCTGCTTGTATGCTCAGTATTCAGCGTGCATTGTCCAGAGTGCAGATAGATGGCCAATGATCGACACCTGCTGAGCATCGCATGTGCTACTATCCGCCCATCCACCCATGTGCATCAAGCACGCTCGCTCATGCTGTGCAGTACACCATCAAATCCCACATTGGAGCCCTCCTGTTCACCATCCTTCATCAGTCGAATCTCGACCTTGCCTGGGTTCACCAGCCGCCGTCTTACAAGTACAGCCCACCGCCTACTGCTCCTCCTGCACCTCACCCCATCAGTTCACCCTCCAAAACCTGGCCCCAGATTCTTTTTATACGAACCTCAAGTACCCCGCTCCGGTCGGCCATCGGCCATCGCCCCTAGTCCACATCGCTCACCCCCCCGTCTCATCATCAAACTACCGATCCGCCGCCCCCTTCCCACTTGGTTCAATTCCCTTCCCGCTCGAAAGGGCCCTGGACTTGTCTACTGGTCCCTGTTCCCGGTTTAGTGCCAAGCACTTATTCTTGCGCGTCCCCCCCCCCCCCCCCCCCCCCCCCTCACGGCTCGACTTTTTTCTCTTCTTTATCCTCGAGCAGAACTTTGCCGCTACCCTGCCGAGTCTCGTTGGTCCCCAAGCTTCTGCGACGCTGCTTCGTCCCTTCACTCGTTTGTTTCTTCGCCGCCGTCTGCGCATCTCGCACCTCGAAGCAGCTCCTCAGCCAAGCAAATCGAATTGAACCAATATCCCCTCAACCCTCAACCCGCAACCATGTCTCGACTCGGGTGAGCTGTCTCCCTCCTCCCTGCTCAAGCGGACGCCCTGTCCGATAAAATACACAATAAAGCTAACGCTCGCTCCGCTCAGCCAGCTCCTCCCCCTCGTCATAACCATTATCCTCCTCGGGGGCGTAGCCTGGGTCTGCTACCAGGTCTACCTCTCCGTCATCAAGATTCAGGGCGCCGCCTCGGAGCGCATGGAGAAGAAGAACGTAGTATTCACAAAGGACGGCGTTCGCGTCGGCGTCAAGCACGTCGCCAACGAGAAGTACGTCGACCAGACGCAGAGCTGGGTCGTCAAGGCCTGGAACCTCGGCGGCGGCAAGATTGAGGATAAGTCAGGGAAGAAGAAGTAGTAGATCCTACCTGGCTCTTTCGAACATCATCCCCTCTGCCTGGTATTTTGCCCAGCTGGTAGACGGCGACCCGCAATCGGAAGACGACCGCTCTACCCATCAGACGAAGGGTACGACAGCTCTCCCCATCAGGCGATGGTGACCACAGCTCTCCCGGCAATCGTCCATTGCCTCCCACACGACTCGATGACATGTTCTGACTTACGATCTGGGCTTCCGGCGTCACTGGCAGTCCGCGGGCAGACAGCCTGCCCTTCTGTATATAGAAAAAGCTAGGACGGCTTTTGTTTTCCTTTGCGCCCATCTTGCGTGGGACCTGAAGCGATCGACCGGCTGCTAACTAGCTGGTCTGAAGTACTGCATCTCCATTCATCGAGGGAGACTTGTCACTCATACAATGCCCTTGCCAATTGATGCCCTTGCAAATTGCTTTGCCTGCTCACAGGGGTCTTCATCTTCCAGGAACGAGCCCCATATTCGACCGCCGTACCTCATCAAATCATGTCCAAAACCCCTTCCCATTTTCCCAAACCAAGAGTCCATTTTGGTGCCAGAATGCACTCATGGAAGCCAAATCATGACGCCTATATTTGCCAATCCCATATCAAAAGCGCTGCTCATAAACCCAACCTCGCTCATCCATCCTTAGGTGGCAGAACCTTTACGTCGGCCAGTCAATATGGGTGAACCATGCGCGGGGCAGTAATGTACACATAGAAAACTCAACAGGCAAAAAAAAAAAAAAAAAAAAAAAAAGGCGGGGGACTATACCGTCAGCCAATTTTGCGCGACCCATTGCCCTGACTGCCCAGCTGTGCCAGTGGCCTTGGCTATCAGCTCGGCCTTCTTCTTCTCCGCCTGCTCGCGCTGCATGGCCTCGCGCTGCTGCAGAGGATTCATCTCGTAGCCTGCCGAGGGTGGTGCTTCACGAGCGGACAGCAAACGGGCAGAGAGCATCTTCTCAAAGTTGTGAGAGTTAGGGTAGGGGTTGGCCATGAGACCGTCGCGGCGGATGAGCATGGATGGAATGCGGATTTGAATCTGTTATTCGTCAGTTGGCTGCGCTTGGTCGCTGGCGAGGGTCAGGCTTACCTGGGAGAGCAAATGGGCATACTTGACACCAAGTTCGTCACCGATGAACTTAAGTCGGCCTACGATCCAAGACCGCTGGGCGTCGGTAGTGTAGTCCTGCCCATGAATGATGGCGAGGGGCCATGTGAGGAAGTAGCCAGGCAAACCCTTGTGCGCATCTTCCACGCCACAGGCAAAACCGGAGAGATTCGCACGCTCCATCAGATCAGGACGCTTCAAGTGCCAGCCGAGCTGATACGGCACCGACGCGACAATGTCGGTGATAGTGTCGACGCAAGTCCTCGCTGCGGATGCGTATTCAGGTGTTGTGCGGTAGTCAACCGGACTGCAAACCCAAGCCGCGCAGCGGACAATGACCGACGCCAGAATGAGGCGACAGACGCGAGCCATGTTCAGTACGCTGGCGATCCAGAAATCCTGGTAGATATCGACACGCCCAGGGAACACCTCTGCCTTCTCATAGTCACCGTTGGGGACGTGGTCTTCCCATGCCACCGTCTTGAACCTGAAGTGCTCGGGGAGATTGTGCAGCCAGTTCATGGCCTCCTGATCGACCGTCTGAGCACGACGAATCATGTCGAGCATGATGTCAATGTTCTCGGGGCAACGAGCCATGGTGGACATGAGGCGGGTAGCCTCAGCCCTGAGCTCGGCCGTCTTGATGGCGAAACGTTGCGAGATCGCGGCAGCTTCGTCCTTGACAGCATCGCTCAACCACCACTCGACACCCATGATGGGGGCGGTACAGGTGGTCAGGGTGTGGATGATCATCTGGGTACGGACGGCAACGAAGAGGAGGAACCCGGTCTTTGTCCGCAGTTGTTTGCGTCCACGCGCCTTGACGAGCTGAATGGCGCCTTCGATATGTGATCCCCAGGCAAACATGCCCATTTGCCTGGCCGTGATGTTTTCAAAGAGTCCAAGCATGAGGACAGAGGCGAGCGTGGCGTCAGACTTGCCCTGCTCGGGATGCTGGAGTGCAAGATGGGTAGCAGCCAGGGCTTTGGTGTAGTGGCCGAGAGCCTTTGAGTTCAGTTCCGTCGCCGCGGCGTTCGGCCTATTCCCCAGAGATGCCAGCGCGCAGGCGTTGAAGGCATGGTGGAGATGGCTGCTGGGCATTTCCGACTTAAGGAGTGGCAGCAGATACTCGTGGAAGCCCCTGGTACTGCCTTGGCGCGGGATCAGGACATAGTTGGATACGAAGTGGCACGATGCCATTTGCTCAACCGGTACGTCTATCATAGGTATGACGGAAGTGAACCCATCCTGGCTGGTAGGTGAGGAAGATGGGCTCTTGGTGGTCTGAAGCTGGGACTGTGCCAGAGGCTCGGCGTCTTTGCCCTTGCCGAGGGCCTTGCGGTTAGCCTTTTGCGCCCTCCTCTCGGTGGCTTTTGTCTCGTTGCGGAAGACGAGGTCGAACTCGTCCTTGTAGCCGGGACATTGACGGCGTGACTTGGTGCACTGGTTACATGTAGGCTTTGTCTCGTCGCACTGGGAATGGTCAGATATTGAGGGTTCGTTCTGACGACGGCCCGATGCGTCCTACCTTGATTCTCCGGGTCCTGCACATTTGACAGCCCCTCGAAGGCTTGCCGCAGTAGACCATGGTGTCTAAGGTGGGCTTGGTTTGTTTACTGGGTAGTTGTGGACGATTGTCGTGAGGTAGATAGTGATAGATGGTAGTCGTGTCGCCTTCCGAGGTGATTCGCTGTTGCCAATGAAGTGAGTGGGCGTTGTTGACCGAAACTATGGAACGTCGATGATGGTATGTATTGATGATCCGAATATAGTGTCAGATTGATGGGGAAGTGGAAGTTTTTTGAGTTGACAATGGAAGGTCGATGACGGGTGAGAATAAGGATAAGGATGAAAGACGAAGACGGGGGGTGCGAGGGGTTGAAGCGAGAAAGGGCAGGCCCAGGTCAGGGCCAGGACGGGACGAAACAGGGGTGGTGGTGTCGAGATGCCAAGTGCGTGCCTCGGCCGGGGTGGTGGGAGATCTGATCGGACTTGGTCAACTTGGGGTTGACTGTCCGGTTCAAGGTTGTTTATTGTGTTGTGTGACCCGACGTGATGCTACCGTGACTTGGGGGGACTTGGCTCGTCAGCAGGTACATTCGGCAGTCGACGCGCACATACAGTACGATGCAACCAGTACAGCCGTACGGTGTGGGTGTGGTGTATCCAAGGATAGGACGGGGATGGGATGTTTCGTGAGGAGAAGGCGACGGAGGCGGCGGGTGCACAGATGTAGGGCGGCGATGGTGGGACAGGCTGATCAGGTCGCATGGAATATCTGTGCTGCGGTCTGTTTGAGGTTTATACTGTCGCAGGTTCTGGCGGATGGGATTGGAGCAGATCGGACGTCCGGGCGTGGAACTTCCTGGTCGACTCTGTGACGCCAAGGTGAGGAAGAAGAAAGGACTGACGAGCAGAGATCGCGTATAAGAGCATGGAGAGGGACTTTGGTCGAGTGCCAGGAACAGGGGAAATGGCGGTTGACGGGCAATTTAGCAAGACAGAATGAGACGTCAAGAGAGACTGCCGGTGCTGAATCCCATTGGCGCCGGCCTAGTAAACGTAGCTTCCCCGAAATACCTTCTTTGAACTGAGGTGAGATAAGACACGAGAGATGGTGGATGGAAGAAGCCAGCGACGACGGAAGCATGGGTACGGGGGAGATTGACGTAGGGCCTGGCTGATGATTGCCCCAGCGCGCTTTGACAGAGCCAGGGGTTAAGGGTCCCCTAAGGTTTCCATAGGTCCCTGTAGCCCAGCCTCACCTGCATTGCCAGCCCTGCCAGCCCACTGATGAGGTGTCTTCCTGCCTCCTTCCCGCTGCTTCCTGTCCCGTCTTGCCTACCCTGACCGATCGATGGATCCTGCCCACTTCTGTCACATATCCCCTTCCTCAATTACGATGATGTGCCAGGCCAGACTTTGACAGACTGTCATGGCCGCAGATCGTTGGCGATGCTCCCGTCTCTCGATGACAGACGCCGTCGTCTCGCCGTCTGCCTAGCGCATATCATCTGGGGCCTAAGGTGCCCAGGCAAGACAAGGTAGGTACCATACACATCGACTTGGTGGCAACCAAGTAAACGAGGCCAAAATGATCTTGACTTGATACCCCAGGCCAAATAGACATCATAGAGGCACCAATATGAAACCCATCCCAACATCCAAGCATCCATTCTTCGCGAAAGCCCTGTTTCAAACAATCCGAGAACCGAGACATATGGCGGCGAAGAAAGAAGAGACACAACTTGGTACCCCGTGTCTTGTCTTTCCTTGTCCCGCCTCAAAGGCACTCACTGATGACTGTTCCAAGCCCTCCCTCCCGTTTGTGACAATTGCCGCCTCGTGGCCGCCATCGATCGAGACAGCCAGAACCACGAGACGGAGCAGATGAAGAATTGCTTTTTTGAAACCCCGCATCCGCATATCTCTCACGTCGCACAACCATTATCGAGCATCCCGTTCGTACCACCTCTGTATCCATCATCCATCTGCGCCCCGCGCCCGCGACTCGGGTAATCATCCCCACCAGTGAAAGTTAAAGTTCCATCACCCGACCCGGCCCCTCCCAAGATCTTCCAACCCGCACCTGACCCTCCCCCTCCCGCCACGCATACCCCCTAAAATCCCGTAGACAACCAAACAAAACAGCAGAACATAATGAAGACAAGACAGGCAGTCCCCCGCCTGAATTGAAGATCCCCCGAACCTCGGCCGCGCCCTCTCAGCAAATGCCCGTTGGTGGTGATGGAGGTGGTCGTGATCCCTTCGAAATCCATCCACCCCGCCATCGACCCAACCACATCACGTACCTGACCTGCTTGTACAGATGTTGCCGAGCCGCACTTGACCTTTCCCAGAGCCCTGGTTGAGGCCATCCCGATCCGGGAATGCTTGCGGGCGAGAAGAGACGCCACTGTCCTTGGGGGAGGG
>NMXI01000013.1:360706-491412 GCA_002851675.1 Verticillium nubilum
GGGGGGGGGGGTGGGGGGGTGGGGGGGGGGGGGGGGGGGGGCATGACAAACACTCGGTGCCAGCTGACGGGCCCTTTCAAAGTGGATGCCGAGGCTCGATGAAGTGGAAGGGACACCAAGACATTCTCAAAGCAGAGGAAAGGAAGCAGAGGAGAAAAATAGCAGCAAACCCGGCATCAGTCCGGAATCATTATTGTTGGTGGTTGTTTCTTCTATCTGAAAATCCGTTGTCCATCGGACTCTTGACTGCCACGGGTTGATGGCCAGCCGACTTTTTTCTGCCTTTCCTAGCTATTTGTATGATACCCCTCCCAGTCTTTGATCTGATCTTATCCAACGCCAAAACAAACTCCATGCCGCCGCCGAATCCCACCTCGTAACTAGCCCTGCCATTCCGCGGGCGCGACCTACGCATCGAACAAGTTGGCAAGCCCAATAAGGCTGTCATCCGCCACGCCCGCGGACTGATGTCCCTTCGCCCCCGCCTCGTCCGCAGGCGTCATGAACTCCTGAGCCATCTTGCTGCGCGTAGGCTTCTTCTGCACGGCCGGCAGCCCGCTCTTCGGAAGCTTGTGCATCTCGGCCATGCTGACGCCCTTGACGTCCTTCAGAAGGTGCAGCACGAGAGCGCGCTGTTGGCGCGACCCCGAACTGGGCTTCTGCGCGAATTCGCGGAGCTTGTCAAAGTCTTTGGCCTTGACGCCGGGGATGCTGAGGAGGAAGTTCTTCGGCGAGTCTGTCAGCGTCATGTAGTAGACCACGATGGCCGCGATGAGCGAAGCGAGGTCCTTC
Source organism: Verticillium nubilum (assembly GCA_002851675.1). Classification (NCBI taxonomy): domain Eukaryota; kingdom Fungi; phylum Ascomycota; class Sordariomycetes; order Glomerellales; family Plectosphaerellaceae; genus Verticillium; species Verticillium nubilum. The sequence goes on from NMXI01000013.1 coordinate 361,499, forward strand.
TGCAGGTCCACGAAGTACGGCTCGTGGAAGGAGGTGACGCAGGCCTCAAGCACTTGTGTCGAGATGTATTCACGGATCTGCGTGGCCCTCTCGTGGTCGATGGGCGTCGTGTCGAGCCAAGGATCACCCCCGGCGTCCTGTTGCGTGTTGGCGTCGTTTGCCACTGCTGTCATCTCAGACGACTGGAAGTCAGGCACGATCGATCGGAAGACGCGAAGAATGATGTTGCAGCACCGCCCATCTCTCATGCGAATGGCGTGCGTGCTGAACAGCAAAAGAGGCTCAACAATGCTCGAATGCATGAGACAGAATTTCCTAAGCGTTGGGTACCGCTGGGGAGGGTCCTGTGGCCTCAGCGGCGCGGGGTCTGCGCGGATGTTAGCAGAGGTTCACATTGGCGATATGCACATTGGCAAGGGACCACCCACTTCGCTTTGTCGGATCGAGGAAATCGGCAACCATGATGACTGCCGTGTGAGTGACCTGTCGTAGAATGCTCTCCGATTTCATCTCCTCAGTCAGATCGTCACCTCCAACATCGACCTTCTGCTGGTCTTCCAGCCTCTTCCATTCCGAACTGATCTTCGCATCCATCTGGCTGAAGCAGTTTGCCAGGAGCGGCGGCAGGAAGTGCTCACGCTGTTCAAGCGGGCAGTCATCGACCAAGTACCTCGTCAAATTGAGCAAATTGATCTGCTGATGGGCAGACAGGTGAACTGCGTTCTGGAACAGCGCTTCTGCGAGAGGGCTCGGCAGTTCGCCAAAGCCGTAGAAGTACGTCTCGAGCCGACTCATGCAATAAATGATGGCGTAACACGTCTCGCGAACGAAGCGCACTGAACCTCTAATGGTCGATGCAAGACCTTCCAGTGTCGCCTTCCTGTCAGTGACACGAGCGTAGAATTCGTCCTTGCTGCCTTCTGAGATGCCAGCCTGCCAGAAACGATCACTGAGCACCCGCTTGACAACAGTGCCCATCTCATTAGGAAACTCAGGCCAGTTGTCGGGGTTGTGGGATGCATGAGCATGGCTGTGCGGTCAGTCTGTTGTCATCATCGTGAATGTGCGGGTGATATATGTACCTCAGGAATTGTAGGAGATCCGGCAAGATGGCCTGGAAGACCTCGTTGTTCCAAAGCCTGTAGGACGCTTGGAAGGGCTGAGATGACTTCTCCAACTTTTCTACCGAATAAGACAGGAAAGATTTGGTCGGGCGAAGAGGCAACATCTACGACTGTGTCAGCAACGTCTCAATCGCACATGATCTCCGCATACCCCTCCCCACGTACCTTTTGCCTGTCTTCAAGCTCGGCCTGCAAAGCAAGGCCCTCGGCATCCAGCTCGCACGCACCCCAGTCGCTAACATTATGAGCTCCATGGTTTCTGAGGTAGGTTTTTGCCTTGTCCAGCGCCATCAGCTCGCAAAAGCCAGAGTACGACGACAGCGCCTGCTTGAGCTCAAGGTTCTGCCACTGCGTTTTGATCGGCTCGATAAAACCTTCCAGTCTCTGCATCTGGACCTGGGGATCAATGTTGCTCGCCCTGTGAACGATGATGAACAGAAATGTCTGATAGGCAATCTGTCGCTTCTCATCCAGCGTTCCCGACGCAACCATGTCGCGTACCCGGGTCTCGACTTGGTCGTAAACGGCCAGAAGATGGTCGGGTACCTTTGAAGCCAACCTTTGGAGTTCAAACATGCTCTCTGACTGAAAATCCTTGATCGCCTCGTTGAAGGCACGATGTTCTGGCTGAGGTGCGGGCCATGTCATTAAGATGTGCTCGAGGACCTTGAGCATAAATTGCGGCCTCTTGTCGAGTGCCGAGGTTGACATCAGAACAAGGATTTGCAGCACCCTCTTGCGGATCATCGGGTCTTCGAAGTTCATGTCCAAAAGCCTGTGACACCAAGATTCGAGGCCGTCCTCGAGACTCGTCCGCTGTTGGTCCTGGACGATATGAGCATGTGGCAAACACGTCTGAGGACTGTATCACTCACATAATCGGGATTGCCGCGTTGAATTGGGTTAGCTCTCCACTTCATGTAGCCCTTGTTGGCTGCGTCGATTACCGTCAAATGCGCGTCCGCACGCAGCACAGGCATGGAATGCTTCGCGTATGCGGCAACTGTAGGGGATTAGCAAGACTCCCACTAGGCTGTGACGCGGGGCGCATACCATTCAGGCTCTGCTGACCGTCGTACAGATGGTGCAGCACCTGCTCGGTCTGGCCCAGGATGTGCGAGATGGCATCAGATGGCTTCAGCTGAACAATAGCCTCGATGACTTGCATACTGTATCGACGATAGTTACCGAGGAAAGCATGCCTTTCGGGCATGGTGTCTGTGTCTTCCATCAGGAACAGATAAGTGGCATCCTGCGTGTCCTCGGGCAGGTTCTCATAACGGATAAGTCGCGAGCCGCAAAGCTCAAGCAGAGGTCCTATGAGTTGAGAATTGGCGGAGCTTTGCCCGATCAACCTGTTGTTAAGGAGACGGGTCCACGTCACAAGCACGGGGATAGACACAATGAGACTTTGGCTTTGCGCTACGACGACGAGGAGATTCAGGAACCCGTCGATGTCTGATCCCGCGGGAACGACGGAGAATTTGCGATCAAGATAGTTTCCGAGTAGGGAAAGCATCTAAAGGAGTCAGTCACGGAACAGTCAATATTTACCTCCTTCCAAACGAACCTCGGAGAATTTCTTAGCGAACTGGTATTTGTCGTCATCAATGTCTTCGGCGTCGACTACTGACCAGTTGAAGAGCTCCTTCAACAAGCCAACCGAGCTCTGCTCGTACATAGGCGCTACCAACTCTGCGAACTCCTCGTCATAAAAGTCATCCCGGGAGTAGAGCGCGTGCAGGACCTCCAGAGCTCCCTGCACCAAACATGTCAGTAGAGCTCACACACGAAAGCCGCCGGCACACGCGAGCCAAGGGACCGTACCTTCTGAATAGAAACCTGTGACGCAGCAAGCGCTCTTGACGCGATGGGGACAACCTTGGATGCTGCGGTCCCCTTGGGAATCGTGCACGGCATTAATGTGCTGAGGACCGAGAGCGCCTTCACAGCGCAGGAGCGCACCTCGCCGTTGCCGTTGATGTCTCCATTAAGGCATTGCTCGAGCAGAGTCACCAACCGGACCAGCCAACCTTCGTCCCCGCAACGCAGCTCGGGGGCTGGGTTCCGGTTTTTGATCGCCTCGGCCAGCACAGCAGTGGGAGTGGTGATTTCCGTCCAACCCTTGCACAGGACGCCCTGCCTCATGGCCACGACCACGTCATCTCCGAAGAAGGTCTCGTACCCCAGCGTCTCGAGGACCGTCATGACGAGCTCCTTGTGTACGGCCGAATCGGGTATCTGCCAAAGCTGAACCAGCAGCTCGTCCATGTCCATCCACTCGGTGCCCCACGATCGTTTCGCCACCTCTACCCAGAGCTGGGCGGTCTTATTTCTGATGTATAACGGGTCGGCTGAGGAAATGCCCTGGCAGAGCTCCAGCATCCATCCTCGAAGGGTCGAAGCTTGCTCGGCGGTGTAATCGGCCCACTTGTGTTTGATGGCGTTGTCGAGGAGCGAGAGCGCATAGTGTCGGACAACAGCGGGCTGCGACTTGTTGGAGGCCAGTGTGTAGCCGTGGAAGGGAGCTTCGTCGACGGCTTTCACGTTTTCGAGAAACTCTTGCGCCTCTCTCCGAGCTTCGTTGGCGGAGTACGGGGCATGTACGACCTCGAGGGCCTGGTGAATCTGGGAGAGGATATCGACGTCCCCGCCGTTTGACGAGCCGATGCCGGCAGCGCCATTGGAATGCGCCGAGGCCATGGTGGGAAAGAGCAAGACAACCCTCAGTCGGGAGCTTTCCGGTGCAAGTGATGATGCCTCCAAGAAGATGTCAAGTCGCCCGCATGCGGTTCAGCTGTCGGGTCACTGGAGGGAGGGGGATGGCGGGGGAGGAGTCTCGTGTTTGTTGTTGGATTTGGAGAAGAGCGGTAGTGAGCTGACTGGGGGTTGAGATTTGGAGGGACGCAGCAGAATGGTGGGGTGGGCTAGACGTGTAAGGCAACGCCAGCTGCAGCGTACTAGAGGATGACGGCGGTCGGGTGGGTATGATGAAGAAGAAGAAGAAGATCGAAGGGAAGGAAGCTGGAGAGAAACAAGACGACAGATCAGGTCAGGTGAGGTGAAGCGTGAAGTGTCAAACAAATAATTCGCCCAGGGACCTGGACCTAGGTAGACCGAGCTTCCCTAGCCACGAACTGAGGGCACTCGGACCCAACCTGAAAATGGAAACAGGCGCACATGCATAGATGCCAGAGACCTGACGTCCGGGCCTGACAGCCTTGGGACCTGGAGCCTGGGTGGGCACCTATGTCCCTTGACGCGGCAATAGTCAGCGGGGTTAGGTTGCTGCAGACTGCAGTGCTGCTCCAGGCGGCACGGCGCTACTCAAAACCCTGCTCCAGCCTGTCACTGCGCAGCCAGGGGGTCAAAGGTAAGGCGTCTGAATATCGTGATGCCATCATAATGAAAACAAGTACACAATTTGGCATGGTCTCTGAGGTCCCTGAGGTTCCGAGTTTTTTTTTCTTTTTCATTCGGACTTTTCCAGGCCCACTTGGCATGAGCCAGGTTAGACGTCCCACAAACACAGCAGCTTGTCGTAGAAGCTCGTCGACACGCAAACAAGCCGCTTCGAGTCAACCCCAGTCCCTGGCGCAAAATCGCTGCCGTAATTCATGCTCTTGTGCTCCTCGAAGCAAGCAAGCACCTTGATATCCCACTTGACACCATCCAGAGATCCTGTTACCTCGAGCACCCTCGCTCCCGCATGCATACACGAAGCCAGTATCGTTGCATGCCAGTTCTCCTTTTCCTGGTGTGCATGTACCAGCTTTAGCCTCCATACACCGCCTCCGATAAATTCTTCGGCAATCTGCCTGTACTTGCGTGCTCCATATGTCTTGCGAGGCGAGTGCACTGCGAGAATGCGGAAGGTATCGTCGTAGCTCCCTGTCAGTATGATTCTGGACCCATCGTGAAGATGGCAAGATGTCGGCAGAATAGCTGTGACACCTGCATCATGTGCATCCAGCTTGAGAGGCGGGAAGAGGAGGCCGTACTGGCTCTCTTCGCTCAGCCCAGTAGCACCCAAGGCTACGTATCTGAGAGCTGAGTCGTCACCTCCTGAGTACACGGTCAGATCGTTCGCAGTTCGCCCAGTCTCGTCAGAGGACGCTGGCGGACTGAACGCAACAGTCCAGGCCTCCAGCGAGTGCGTGAGAACAGGGTAAGGGTCATCCTGTCTGATCTTCCAGTCGTCGTCAAGACGCACGAGGCAGACATCATTCGATGACGTTGTGACAGCCATGATTTTGGGGTCTGACGGGTGCCACGCGCAGGAGAGGAACAACACGCCGTCAGGCATGTCAGCGATGGTGCTCGTCGTGATGTGCTTCAGCGGCGAAGACTCGTCCGATGAGGGGTCGAGTTGCAAGATGGCCAGCGTGCCCGTGCTGGACACCACTGCGAGGATGTCTTCCTTGCCGCTAACGGGGCAGAAATGTAGATCCAGGATTGCGGAAGGTTGCGAGACTACCTGGACATTGTGGCTTCGTTCGTTGTCAGCAAGAATAGCACATAGTCGAGTGCAGGCGGAGTCTTACATGGTCTTGTTGACCAATTTGAACACGACGAGGGTGCCATTGCGGTTTTGCGGCTTCTTTGCAGCGACCGTCTTTTCTTGATCGGACGAGTTGTCGTCGTCGTCGTCTTCAGAGGCAGCAGGCTTCGCTTCAGGTTTGTCATCCCTCTGCAAGTCGTATGTTCCGACAACAAAGTAGGACGGGTGTGTCCGGCAGAACTCGATACAGCTTGGGGGCAAGTCCAGCACGAGAGACTGCGTTGAGGCGATTGTCTGACCTGCTTCACTCATCCTTAATTTTCCTCTGGTCGCAGGTGCCGGGCTGTATGAGATTGTCTTTGTGTGTCAATGGGACTGGGGAGGATGAGGTGTATTCATGTTCGCCTTGACACATTAAAAGAATTGACGTTCTGGATTGTGCGGGCCGGCCCGGCGCCAACATAAAACCGTCCCAATTCGACGAGCTTGTCAGACACGTCATATCTGGACATCTCCAAGATGCAGCAACACCTGGAAGGTTCGTGTCGAAAGACAGACGCCCTTCAAAATGGCGTGGGTTAGCTGGTCGAAAGCAATATCCCTGTCCAACGTCATGAGTGTCAAGGGGAGGAACCTAGCGGCGGACGCAACGGCAGGTACCCAACCACCTGCCTCCTCGGCCAGACTTGCTTTCTCATCACCACTCAGACCGAGCCACCGAGGGTTCCCATCTGCATCCAAATAATTTCTGAGATACCTTTCCTCCATTTCAACTGCACGTAGCAAGCGCTACGTCGGATTTTCACGGCTTCTTTTGTACCACCGAGCCAGTGCGTTTGACTGTCAGTGAAGTATCCTAAACCTGACCACCTGCTCACTCACTCTGCGTGCCTCGACAAGTATGGCACCACCTGCTTCGTACGACTCAGAGTCAGACTTCTATGGTATCAGAGCATCGAACATATCATCATAAGAACTCCAAAGCTGACCTTCGCAGGTGATGACGAGATTGTAGCAGAGCTCCAATCCCGCGTCGACGACTTCGACGTCCAACAATGGCACCAAACCCATCATGCGCAGACCCATTTACGCCCCATGCCAGCGAGGAAAAATCTGCAAACAGTTTCCAAGCTCCACAATCCCTACGCCGGCATCCCCTACGCCTGGCAGCTAACCGAGACGATCGACGACTTTTTGTCGCGTCTGCCCCCTGCGACGACGGAAGCCTCGGAGGAGGTGCCCTGGATCTTCGTCTGCAACCCGTACATTCCGCGTAAGGCGAGGGCGGAAGCGCAGAACCAGAGGATCAGGGGCAACGAGGATGAGGCGCCGGAGGAGGAGGGGACGCAGTTGGGTACGGCTGTGGAGGGGGGAACGGAGAGGTTACATATCCTGACTAACTTTCTCATGGGACTGGAGAGGACGAATAAGGCCAAGGGGGTGAAGACAAGGGAGGCCAACAAGGAGAGGAAGGCGGCTGTGGAGGACATTCTGAAGCTGGCGCACGCTTGTCGTGTCCGAGCGGGCAAGGTAAGACTTGCGCGTCCAGGTACGAGCCACGCGAGCATGATACTGACTCGATAACAGTGGATGCTGTTTTGCGATCCGGAGGTGGTGAATGAGGTCTGGGGTCTGGTTGCCAAAGCCACGGCCAACAACGAGCTGGGCATCGCGGCGAAGGTGGCGCCACGGTCTGATGACACCGGTCGCAAGGAGCGTCTGATCTGCATTTACACGGCCGACTTTCGGGATATGCCTGATGTCACGAGGGTTTTGCGGGGACTTCAAGAGCTAGGGGTCGTCGAGACGATGAAGAAGGCGATATACTACAAGCCAGGTTTGTGGTGTGGTCTTGGGTATGCACAACAACTGCTGACATTGCGTTTTCAGATGCTTTTACCTATATTGGCATTGCCGGAGGGAATAGCTGGGGTCTTAAGGCATCGATATACAACTCGATCGACATGGCCACGTAGACTTGAGGGAGCTGCCATGCAATCGGCAAAGCACTAGGCCTCGATCTTGCAACAACATGCTGCGAGGCGCCACATATTCAAGCTAAGGTTAAAACATTGCGCGGCAGAGATGGAAGCGCGGACGAAAGACAGAAATACTTTTGATAATCAAACCGCACGCCTGCCCATATGCACCCAACACCGTAAATCCTTCCCATGTGTCATGCCCAACCGAGTCAGCTCGGACAGCACCCGCGAGCCACGCGCAATTCTCGCCCAGAAGCCGTAAGTAGAAGCCATGATACGAATCGTTCTTCAAAGCAAATCCATCAAGAGTACAAATCATCCGAGTCCTCCATGTGCGCATCTGGATCAATAGACTTCAGCAGCAAAACAAGCCGATACGCACTATTGCCATTCAGATAGTATCGATGAAGTTTCTTCGAACGCAGGAAGCCAAGGCGCTCATAGAGACGCACGGCGGGGATGTTCGTCTCCTCCGTCTCAAGGACTATCTCGTCGGCGCTCCTCGTGGCCATGGCGTCGATAGCCCTCTTGACGAGGGCCGTGGCGATGCCCTTGCCCCGGTGGCTTGATGCTACGGCGAGCATGGCGATGTAGCCGCGGCGGGTGGGAGGAGAGTGAGAGGAGTGAACTTCTAGTTTACAGATTATGACACCGATGAGGGAGGCATCGGAGGGGTTGAGGACCTGGGGGATTGTCAGGCGCCTGGTGTGTGAAGGGGTTTGTTTGGTCGAGTGTGGGGTGACAGCAGGATGGGAGACTTACCATGAAGCACAGGTGGCCCCATTGGCAAAGGAAGTAGCGATAGACGTATATACTGTAAGGCTCGCTCAAGTCTTTGGCGATGAGAGAGCGTATGGCAGGCAGGTATTTGCTCTCGAGACTGTGGTCATACTGAATGTAGTCGAGCTGCTCTGTGAGCCCCGCCATGATGACAAGGGGCGGTGTGGTGCGATGATTAGGAGCGTGGTACGTGCTGGTTTCTTCAAAATTAAACTGGCCGTATCCCTCATTCATGCAATGGCTGGTTCAGTCGAGATCATGTGTTGACGAGGGAAGGTGTTGTGAGATTGGTGTCGAGAAATGCGCATCCAGGGTACAAGGCAGGGTCCAATGAGTTGCAGCCAGCTGCCTGGGTTGGAAGGGAGTTCCGGACCTGCCTGGCTGGCTTCTTTGAGCACTGCAGATGCTCTTCAAGCGAGTGAGCGTGTAGATGTGCGTCGACCAGAAAGGTCGGAATGTGGCCGTATTGGTGGTCGCAAATGGGTGATCACATGCAATTACTCCAACGCCAGTGCAATTGCTGCGGTGAGGGTTGAAGCTGGGCGACTGGTGGGCGTGACATATCAGAGTAAGGTAGGTAGGTAGGTTGGACTGGACAGCCAGAAGCCCCCCACAGCAGCGACAGCGGCACAGGGGCCTTGCAAAGTGGAAAGTGGGGTGATGTCCCACCTCACTTAGCAGCACCACGACTGGAGCTCGAGGTATGCCAGGTTCCATACCTGTCACCGCTTGTAATGGCGACTCTTTGTCTAGAAAGATCGATAGCAGACCGGATAATCTACATCGGGAATCTGAGGTAAATCAACCCATGGAGCCTTCAGCTACACAGAGTACGGACAAGTCTATCCTATGGCTGAATATTGACGGCTCTCGAGATTATAGCTCTTTCTCAGATTGACGTCACCGTCCACCAAATTCATGCTGCACCTCAGAGAACCAACCGAGTCCCTGACCAAGATGAACAGAACACAGAACATTTGGAGAACAGGGAACACAAGGAATTCCAGTAGCATTGCCCGATATAGAATCCACTCCTTAAGAATACCTACCCCTTTGGCAACGGTAGGTCTGAGTACCGCAGCAACTAGTGCCAGCACTTTTCCACTTCCATGTGATCCCACGTGCATGGGCCATCCAATGCCTCCCGCAGCCTCCGACAGGTCCCAGATCTTGCAAACTCCTTTCAACACCAAACCAGAGCAGCGCCATTTATACGTCAGGCCGTCCCGGAGCCCCGAGAACGATACCCGGCGCCGCCATGCCGCGACAGCCCACGTCAGAACTCAGGCGGCGCATGCCACCGAGCCAGCCGTCCGACAGCGCTATCACCAACCCATCCGACAGCGAGGCAACAACCACACCGCCAGCAGCATCCCAAGATGACAACCACACGACTATCGAGCACGTCCACGTAGTCGAACATATCGATAAGCCCAAGACGAGGAAACGACGCACCACCGCCATTTTCCTCCTCGGCAGTCTCTTTGGCCTCGTCGCCGCCGGCTTCTTCGCAAAGAGCAACGACCTCATCGACTTTCCCGAGCTAGGCGAGTTCAGCGTCGACAGCCTCTTCGATGCCCTGCCCGCCGGCCTCGTCGCCGATATGCGCGACCTAGTGGTGCGTCCGCCTTGACCCTCGCCCTCTTTCCCCTTGCCCTTCACTCCCCCCTGTCACTGATAAGATCCCCGTTGACGCCCTGGCCTGACAGAAAGGAGAACGCGACTTCGTGGACAGCTACGACGCCTTCGCCGTCGGCCTGCAGGCCCGATCCGAAGGCCTTTCCGCCCACCATCCCATGATCATGGTACCCGGTGTCATCTCCACGGGCCTCGAATCCTGGGGCACAGCCAACGTCTCGCGGCCGTACTTCCGCAAGCGCCTCTGGGGCAGCTGGAGCATGATGCGCGCCCTCGTCATGGACAAGGATAACTGGAAGAGGCACATTATGCTCGACAAGCACTCGGGTCTCGACCCTCCTAATATCAAGCTGCGGGCCGCGCAGGGATTTGACGCGACTGATTTCTTCATCACGGGGTACTGGATCTGGAACAAGATCTTTGAGAACCTCGCTTCAATCGGGTACGACCCGTCCAACTCGTTCACTGCCGCGTACGACTGGCGGCTGGCGTACCCCCACCTCGAGATACGGGATCAGTACTTCACGCGCCTCAAGAACCATATCGAAACTGCCTTTGAAGCATCCGGCGGCAAGAAGGCCGTCCTGGTGTCGCACAGCATGGGCGGCCAGGTCGTCTTCTACTTCTTCCACTGGGTGGCCTCCGACCTGGGCGGCCGCGGCGGCGACGACTGGGTCGACCGCTACATTGAGTCGTGGGTCAACGTCAGCGGGTGCATGCTGGGTGCCGTCAAGGACCTGACGGCCGTGCTGTCGGGCGAGATGCGCGACACGGCGCAGCTCAACGCCTTTGCCGTCTACGGGTTGGAGAAGTTCCTGAGCAAGGATGAGAGAGCAGAGCTCTTCCGAGCGATGCCTGGTATCTCGTCGATGCTTCCGCTCGGCGGGAATGCCGTCTGGGGCAACGGCACGTGGGCGCCCGACGACCTGCCGGGGCAGAACCGCACGTTCGGCACGGTGCTCAACTTCAGGGAGGGCGTCAACTGGACGACGCCGGAGAGGAACCTGACGGTCGACGACTCGCTGCAGTACCTGTGGAACACGACGGAGACGTGGTACCAGGACCTTGTCAGGGAGAGCTACTCGCACGGCGTGGCCAACACCAAGGCCGAAGTCGAGGCGAACGAGAACGACCCCAAGAAGTGGATCAACCCACTCGAGACGAGGCTGCCCCTCGCGCCGAACCTCAAGATTTACTGCTTCTACGGCGTGGGCAAGCCGACGGAGCGCGCCTACTACTACAGGTCGCCGGAGATGCCATCCCTGACGAACCTCAACATCACGATCGACACGGGCCTGACGGAAGGAGAGGTCGACCACGGCGTCGTCATGGGCGAGGGCGACGGCACGGTCAACCTGCTCAGTACAGGCTACATGTGCAACCGCGGATGGGACCTCAAGCGGTACAACCCTGCGGGCACGAAGATTACCGTCGTCGAGATGCCGCACGAGCCCGATCGCTTCAGCCCGAGGGGTGGGCCCAAGACGGCTGACCATGTTGATATTCTTGGTCGACAGAACCTGAACGAGCTCATCTTGAGGGTTGCTGCTGGGAAGGGCCACACCATTACCGATTATGTTGTCAGTGATATTCACAAGTATGCTGACAGGGTCAAGGTGTACGAGGAAGGCGAAGAGCGCGTTTAGGAGGGCGCTGATCGTCAACCTCCATACACGCGTACATGGGATGCGCCGTTGGTCTGTTTCTTGGTTTTGGTCGGGGGCGTTTGGTTGGTGGTCGATCGGGCCAGAGGAGTCGAGAAGGCATCTTTTTAGCTGCGAGGGAGGTGGTGTAATGCATAGCTTGGCTCTGTGATGATTCCCATAGATGATAAATATGAGTAGGACATTTGAATGTTGTTGAAAGACGTCAGCCAAGGGAGTCATTGGCGTGAAGATTGTATCCGGCACCGGCGACGGGATTACCTCATCCGGGGGCGTCGCTAGAAACGCCGCCGAGACGCTCAGGCTCAGTCCGGGAACCTTGACGTATTGACCCCACCCCGTGCAAGTGCAAGCGCAGGTGCAGGTGCAGCTGCCCACACCCAAGCGTGACCCTCGTTCTCCAACTCTGGCCGCTGCCGCTTGCCGCTGCCACTGCCACTGCCGATTGCTCCAACAACCAACCTCAAGATCACACCTGTTCACTTTACACAACCTCCCCCCCCCCCGGCGACAGTGATGTGAGAGACACACATATTACTGGCATTTCTCTTCTTCTGTTGCGGGCAAACATGGCTGATTACGATGTTTACCAATCCCTCGAGACGGAGCAGGAATTCTTCGAAGGTGCGTCCCTCCCTTCTTCCTCCGCCTGCTTACTTGCCTGCTTCCTCTTGCTGTGCCTTCCCCCCAGCCACTGACTGATTCACCAGAACTCGACGATGTGGTTGGCACCCAATACCAGTCCCACGACCTGATCGACGAGACTCTCCGCTCATGGCTCTACCTAGCCTCCATGTTTCGCGACAAGTTCTGCGATTCCGAGAACGACATCGCTGCCTGCGCCCAGAAGCTCATCGCCAGCCAGCTCTTCGTCGACAACAAGGACTACGTCCGGACCCAGATCATCTTTAGCCTTCTGCAGGAGGACGAGCCGAACAGCTTGTACCTCATCACATGTTTCCTGCTGCTCGACGGCCGCGCCGACGAGGCGACTTTTGCGCGCATGGTCGAGGAGACGTGCTTCCCGCGACTTCTGGAGCTGATCAATGGGCGCAAGGAACGGGATCCTAGGTTGCATCGGCTCTTGCTCGAGCTGATGTACGAGATGTCGCGGATCGAGCGTCTGCGTACGGATGATCTTTTGCAGATTGATGACGGGTTCATCAACTACCTTTTTCAAATAATCGAGGAGCTGTCGAATGATGTTCACGATCCGTATCATTATCCGATCATTCGGGTCCTGGTATGTAGTCCCTCTTGAGCGAAGCCAGCACATCTTGTAGCTCATACTGACGACCCTCTAGCTGGTCCTGAACGAGCAGTACATGCTCTCGTCCACTCACGTCGCCACCGACCCCCTCTCCCCCTCGGCACCCCTGACCAACAGAGTCATCAAGTGCCTGAGCCTCCACGGCGACAACTTCCGAACCTTCGGAGAGAACATCATTCTCCTCCTCAACCGCGAGACCGAAACTAGCCAGCAGCTCCTCATTCTTAAGCTCCTCTACCTCCTCTTCACAACGAAAGCGACATACGAGTACTTTTACACAAATGACCTCAAGGTCCTCCTGGACGTCATAATCCGCAACCTCATGGACCTCCCCGACGAAAAGGCCTCCCTTCGCCACACGTATCTGCGCGTCCTCTATCCGCTCCTTGCGCACACCCAGCTCAGTCACCCGCCGCACTACAAACGAGACGAGGTGCAAAAGGTCCTGCGCATCCTGGGCGGCTTCGGAAATTCCCATTTTGCGCCCGCTGACGAGACGACAGTCAGGCTCGTGGACCGCGTTTCAAAAGTCAAGTGGCTCGTGCCCGACAACGCGTCCGGCGAGGCGGAGGTGGCGCGCAAGTTCCTCGGCATAAGCCTGTCGCCCGCCCAGGTCGCGAGCAACGTTAGCGTCGTGGATGTCGCAGCTGTTATGGAGAAGCCGGGCGTCCAAACCCCGAGTCGCAAGACTGAGTCAAGCGGTGACGCGACGGCGATGGCGGAGGCGGTGCCAGGGGTAGGGACTGCAGCCTCGAAGAGACTTCGGCCGGAGGTGCCGAGGCATCGGCACGGATTGCCGTTCACGAGTATCGTTAATGGCAAGAAGACGCCGCCAAAGGCGCCGCCGCCGAGACGGCAGGCGAAGTTGAAGATTGTGGAGACGCCGCCGGACGGGGGACCTCCTTCGGAGCTGTGAGGCGAGAGAGAGCTTGTCTGGAAATTTGGGAAGCACCCCTGGGATATCAATTTGCATGTATGCTTTCACGGCGCTTGGGTCGGGGAGTTATTGGCGCATAGCGAGGCGTTGGGGGTCCATGTCTGACGGTTGCTGAACAAGGCAGATACCAATAGGAGCATGATCATTTCTTGTAGTCTGTTTACGGGTTCTTGCCTTGTGTCGGTTTGGACCACTGTTGACTTGACTCCCACATTCGTTCCTCTACGCATCGACTATCGACTCCGCGAGCTGCCTGTTCCCCTTGTCCATTTTCGTCTGGTCTGGACCGACTGCAGTTCCGCGACAGGAGAGCCCCTAGGCTCCGCCCACTGTATTCCAGAGCCCTGGCGCGAGTGGTGAGTCGATTGCGACCCGGCGCCGCAGACTATACAGACTTGCCGCGTGTCGATCTATGAAGAATTACCCGCCGAATAGACTGATGACGCCCAATGCTTTTGAGGTAATGCGCCTGGCCATGACAATCCTTGATGTATTGCGTCCGCCGCTGCCTGAGGACGGTGGGAATTCTGAAGCCTCATTTGTGCTGCTTGAGGATGCGGACGGGATGCCTCCCAAAGAAGACGTCGAGGCCCCTGATGGTACGCTTGTCGTTCGTTGAATCTCCTGTTTTCACTTAGTCAACTCAAGGTACTCCCCAACTGAAATCGACCATCATCAACGGTGAGAACATTTTCTCTGGGAGATCAGTCGATATAACCCAGGCGTATGACTCTCCGATCAGGTCAGCTGTCGAGGGAGTTAAAAAGGGGGCGGCGATCGACTTGCGCCGTGGTATGCAGTAAGCTTTGATTTTTCTCTGTACAGCGACCTGTTTTCACTGTTAGAGATATTCCCTGCAGAGGCTTCATATCTAAGATATCGTCAGAGATTCCAAATACGTCTCCCGCCGCCCGCAGAACGTATAAGTTATGTCCATCCTTGCCGCAGACTTTCCACTGACGTGTACCCAGGAGGTCATCTCGAGCCTCTGCCACACGGGAATCTGTTCCATGCTCTGTGTCATGTTTCCCTCCCTACACCCACCCTCTTCAACCCCAATAACCCACTCAATCAACTTGGCAGTAGAGATGCTATCCCAAACAGCCTCTCGCATCGGTTGCCGTCGTAAGATACTTACGACCTCACGTCGGACAACGGGATGCCGGCACTTGACCCCAATGATATAAAGCACGGGGACGATTCCGACCTCTGGCGTAAAAGTCGCCTTGAGCGGACCCGAATATCGCCCATGAGCCGCTGCGACATCGTTCGCCAAGGCCACGCATTGCTGGAATTGGGGTAGACAGTCATCGTAGTCCATTTCCCTGCCGGGTCCGGAAACGTTGAGGAGGATCCATGAGACAGTATGCTGTAGGCGCAGCAGTGATACGAGCGCTGAGGTTCCAGAATCCGTCTCATACGAGCTGCCTTGTTGCAGCATGTCGTCGAAGAGACTCGACCACATTTCCAACTGCCCTCGGACGAGGTCCTTGGTCGATGAAGGTGACGACGGCATCTGATCCATGTGCAGCATTTGCTGCTCGGTGTTGCACAGTCTCATGACCCGAGCGACGAGGATCTGAAGGTGGTCTGCGGCTTGATCTAGGGACCAGAAGGCACTGTCGGAGAAGACAAGCTGGGGCATGAGTGCGTCTTGGATGTTAGCGGGGGTCCAGTCGACCAAAAATGTAACGGCTTGCATGTCGAGTCGGCGGATCTGTCTTATGATCTGGGAGATGGGCGTGCAGGCCCCTGGGTGGTTTGCATCGTCATATGTGTCGTCGTTGTCCGGTACAGCCTTGTCGACGTTGCGTGAGAGCTCCACGCCTCCGCGGAGGTGTTGCATTGCTTGTACATAGTTGCCCGCCAGGTGATCAAAGCAGGTGAAGAGATAGCAAACCAAAAGTGTGATCGCGGCTGTTTGGGTGCTATCACCACTTTGCTGGTTCAGAAGAAGCTGAATGGCCCGATTATAGTGAAGCAAGGGGGCACTATCCGGTAGCAAGGACTGCGGTTGATGCCCAATGTCGGCAGAATCACGATTCAGACAGTTTCGGTGGATCAAAGCCAGGGCAATAGCAGCATGGCGCACTGATGGCACTGTTTGGCAGAAGAACATGAGAGTATTTCGCCACGATTCGCTGGGGCGGTATTCGTTCAGATGCTTGATCGAGATGTACTCGAAAAAACATATCGCTTCTGTCTGGGCTGACCCCGTTACCGGTAAGATCATGAAGGGTCCGGGATTCTGCGCAATGGGGCAATGATACTTCGCGTGCCATTGTTTGGCTGCTGCGTACTGATCATGGCGCAAGGGCGGTGGATGTTGTAGCTCTCGGCTTTGCTGGCCTTCCCGTTGTGCCCATGGCTTGATGTGATCATGGTCTTCGGGGAGAGGGGAATTTCAGTATAGCCGTCACAAGCGCGACCTGTGGAAGAGCATTTCAAGCATGAAGGCCGAGATTGATCGCACTTGACTCGTCTTATCCTGAGATGGACACCAAGGTTGAGTGTCAGTTTTTGAGTCTTCCACTATCCTTGATCACGCTCTAGCGATCCATGGGGTCAAATCTCACTTGCAAGTCTTACAGCCCAGCCTTGACTTTGGAGCGAACTTGCGAGGCTTTCTTCTCCAGGCTTGTTTGGCTGGCTTGCTGTTCCCGTTCTGAACCTCGTCCATCTTGTTGATCGAGATGCTGCCTGGCCCAGATTTGCAGTAGACGGGGTTTTAAGCAGAGGACGTTCCCGGGGCCATCAAGAACCACAAGCCGCCCATCGCATGCGGCAATGGCTATGAAAAGCAAAACATACCAGGCACAAATGAAGTTGAAGTAATTTGGCTTCATGTCTTCCGATATGTAAGCGGGGAAAGTATTAGCGTAATATTACAGGTACAGGTATCTCTATTGGCTCGTTCGTACAGGCGGGGCACGAAGGATCGAGGGTGTCAGACATTATAGGGGCTAGTATTATTAGGTACTGCAACGAAGCTTCGTCTTTTGTGGTCTAGTGGTACAGCCCCCAGCTCGTGTGACAGATGGCTCAAGGATTCATGACCTCATCGACATAAATCTCATAGATACAATCAATTGGTTACTTCGTACAGGCGGAGCACCTCCTCCCCTTAGGTAGGATCCTTTGCTGCAGTTCATACGGTAAAAGTAAGGCTGGTCAGCTGGAATGTGTTTCTATAGCCATGGCTCGACTAGACTCGAATCCTTCACCTAGGGATGTCGAGCAAACCGACACACCCGAGATAACTTGATATTCTCTTGGATGGATATCGATTGGTTAGTTCGTACAAGCGGGGCAAAGAGAGTGTGCGCAGTCAGGATTGTGAGCAAAGAGGAAGAGTGAGACTGCCTGACGATGAGGCATAGACTTCGGCAGACTTGATCAAGGATTTGGAAGCCTTTGGTGGCTGTCTGTCAACTACAAGGGAGTATAAAGTGCCTCCTGATATCGCAGCTATCACGACTGCAACATTGAGTAGGACCACCTTTTTGCTCATCATCAAAGAAAGTCTGACGCGAGAAACCTGCCAGTAATCACAATGGAACGACACTGGACCGCACTCATTCTATTGGTTCTTTCAACGCACCTGGTATGCAGAGCCAATTGTTTGCACAATCCGGGCATGGCCTACGGCTTTGACAGTGTACGTGCTCGACTTTGCCCACTCCGTCCAAGGCTTCCAGACTTTTTGACTGGTCTTCCAGATTGAACCTTCTTCGAACCTCACGTGGAGTCCATGTTTCGATGACTTCACATGTTCTAGGCTGGAGGTTCCTCTGGATTATTCGAAGAGGAGCCTCGGCACGACGTCAATCGCCTTTATCAAATTGGCTGGCAAGAATGCTACAGACCAGTCCCCAAGTATTGTACTTATTCCCGGTAAGACTTCGCTCGCATAACATCACCTTGAGTCCGTTTGACTGGACTGACTTTTCACAAGGCGGTCCGGGTGGTTCTGGTGTTGACCTACTCCTCACACAACGAGCCTTGCCAGGCCAAGCCTTTGGAGAGCAGTACAACTTCGTCTCTTTCGACCCTCGCGGTGTGAACAACAGCGGTTTGAGTCTCGACTGCTTTTCAGGGGACGCAGAAGCAAGACTGGCTTTCACTCGGTTGCACAGTACTGGCGTTACCAACATTTCATCAACGTCGCTCGAGGAACAGTACTACTCAAGCTCTATCTACGGAGAGTGGTGCAACGATGCTGTCGAGCACGGCTCGTCACCTCACGGATATCATGTGACTACCCCAATGGTTGCCCATGATCTGCTCACATTTGTAGAAGCCGAGGCTGAGGTGGTAGGTCGGTCACCATCAGACGCCAAATTATGGTGTTACGGCATCAGTTACGGCACTGTCATCGGCACCACTTTCGCTTCCATGTTTCCTGACCGAATCGGCAGAATGATGCTCGATGGTATTGTGAACGCGGAGCAATATTATGACAATGACTGGAGGGATAACCTCGATCAAATGGATGATGCCATGGAAAAGTTTTCGAGTTTATGTCATTCAGCAGGTCCTGAGGCGTGTTCCTTCTGGGGACCCTCGCCAGCTGACATCACGACCAGGATGGACGGCATGATTGATCAGCTGCAAAACCATCCGATCCCCGTAAGCGGAGTTCAGATTCGAGACCTGCCGTCACTGGTCACCTATTCGGACCTGAAGGCCCTCTTCATCAACACCGTTTACAGTCCACTGGTTTCCTTCCCAATCCTGGCCGACACCCTACAGCAGCTCGAGCATGGGAACGTGTCAGCTCTTGTGGGCGCTTTTGACAAGCTGAGGATAACATCCGACACCCGTCTTGTCATCCAGTGCGCCGACTCGTATCAGAGAAACAAACTTACTAAGATTGAAGATTTCAAGAACTACGTCGAGTATGCGGTCTCGAAGAGCAAGTACATCGGTCATATCTACCCTATCTTTCTGGAGACTATCTTGTGTAGGTCTTTCAGACCACAGTTGTCTGAAAGCATGGTGTTTCGAGGTAGGTTACAATCTTTCATCCCTCTTCTGTTGCAAAATCTAACCTGCTCGTTTCTTGCGTAGACACGATAGGTGTATCAGACAGGCCTACGTCCTTCCCCATCCTGTTTGCGAGTAATACTATCGACCCCATAACGCCCTTGACGTCGTACGTTCCACCCAGTCAGTTCATCATCTAGTACTTCGCTAATTGACCTGAACCCTTCAAAGAGCGCGCAAGATGTCGTCTCAATTTCCCGGGTCAGTAATCGTATTGCAAGAAGCCATTGGTGTAAGTTGTTATCAGATCTCAGCTACACAATCATCCAAAACATAGCCTGGGCTAATCTTTGTGGCATTTCCCCTGACTACAGCATACAGTCATCAACCAGGGGGCGTCAAATTGTTACTATGGGCATGTTCAAGCATACTTCCAAGGCACAGTTCCGCCGTCCAACGTTATATGCCCGCAACAGTACATACCTTTCATAGACCGCCCTTTTTGAACATTGGCAAGCAGGGCGAAGGTAGCCACTGCTTCTCTGGAATGGGTCAGCTTGGCTCATGACGCAGAAGCGCGCGGCCGCGCCTGTTTCCATTAGATATAATGCCGATGTCAACCCATTGGCAGGTGATTTGTGTTTCTTGATGTGGATTTCCGCTTGGGGATTTGTGGAAAGCGCCGATGTAATTTAAATAGATTTGCTGTATCTACCAATCCTTCAATCGCTGGTATTGCTATGCAAAGATTATTCCTGATATGCGTAGGTACCTTACCTAGGTGTCGACACGATGCGCGCCAACCATGCCTCGATCTGCTTTTCCCCTTCTTCACCGTTCACCCCCTCGAAGCTGAGCCACAGTTTGATAAACCAGGCCCACAGTATCACCCGATTTCTTTCTTTCTTCCTATACAAGTTGTCATGGAAGATGCGGTTCGCCCAAGCGAAGATGCTTTCCGAGGGGTGTACGAGAGACGATATCGGACATGGGCTGCCCTTTGGCAGGCGGCGGTTGACGATTGCAGTCTCGCTCCTGAAGGTCTTTTCAACACCAGCCTCTATTCCGCATTCCCCGAGCATCATCACTTCCCAAAAGGCCTATTGCTCGGTAAGTCTTTCTCCAACGTTGTTACTGTGAGTAGGAAAACGGCCTGGACAACTACATCAACTGCGGAATGCTGCGGCCTCCCGCCGTTTTACGAAGAGATCGCAATACAGGTAGCATAGAATAGCTCAACAAAGGTTATATTCAAACAAGATCGATAACTCGAGAAGAACCTTTAAAAATTATTCAGCTAAGAAGACAGCCACTACTTCCTAATCCTATTCTTAGCATAGGCTTACATTCTGTCCGCAAGATAGGCAGAGTTGATTCCTGGAGCGCAAGCCCCTACGTACAGCGGGGACAATCAGACCATGTTTTTAGGTGCCGCACTCGATAATATAGAACAACTAGAGCAGAGATCCAATTCCGTAATAGTAGATATCGGGCATATCTAAGAGGATACTGCCCGATAGTAGGCAGCTGTTTTATCACCATACAACGGTTAGGGAGCTTCTATAAGTAACTATAAGGGCACGCTTCTATAGTCTCCGTAGTCTATCAGGTTAACATCCGAGACGCCTTTCACTATTTCGGCTAAGTAAGAAGGGTATTTTTCTACTACTACCGTCCAATCCGCATCGTTCAGTACGGCCATTCAGTACTTATCACAGGACTACTGCCTCCACGGTATCTCGCAGCAGAGTAATACTACCCTTACATCGGCATTACTAATTCCAATCGCAAAGCTCGACGATAAACAAATTAACCTACCTTCCCCGAAGCCCCGGTACGAAGGCCCAGCACTCGCGCCCGGAGACGATCAAGCTCTCCCACCGTAGGGAGGAAATCCCTAACAGCTAGATCGACTTCTCACGCTCAGCTATAACCCAAGGGGAGTAAAGCTCTATTAAGCAGCATATTTTTCCAACCAGACATCTACTACAATATTTACGGAGCATAGCTCCAGGGCTCCTTCGCATTCCTAGACTCCGACGATACAAAAGACCCGCAGCTCCGCGTACGGACATTTATACGACGGGATCCTAGTCTTAGATTTCTCTATATAGGTACTTCTATCACAGGCGCCGAGGCGCGCTATGTCCAAGATGCTCGAGCAGGCTAGTAGAAACTCGGCCTCAGCTCCGCTGCTTGGACTAGAACACATGTCTCTTTCATCCAGGGGAGCGTCCCCAAGTATCCCCCTGCCGCTCCCGATATCTCGCGAGCAGACGAGTGCAGGCTCTTGTACCTCGCTCATGGACCGAATCATAGTGTTCCCCCGCTGTTCCCATTTTCGCCGTTTGGCTTTACTGCCATGGAAGACACAGATCTAGATGTTCGCCATCATGCGCAATGTCAGGTCGCGCACCGTCCACGCTACGACGGCTTTTCGTGTGACTGCGAGAGGGGTCAGTCTGACCCGGTCAGACTGTGACGCAAGGAGGGGATGACGCGGCCCTTGAGACCCTACTTAGATTGAAAACACCTTTGCAGGAACTTTCTCTTGCTCCGATGGACAACATGGTCATCGACTACGACGGTCTAGATCTTGAGGACGACGATATTTCGGAAATGGTTATCAGGAATATTTTCTGCTGGCTTCGGGGCGAGGATGGATTCCCGGTGGCTGAGCGAGCAATTCGCCAGCACGAGTGGATTGACGACCTTGACCCGGAAGATGATGAACCCCTCCGGGGAGATGTGCGGTCTATTCCTGGGGAAATCATTGGTAGATGGCTGATCGGTGTGGCCACTACTAGATGTAGTTCTCTGTGAGGACGTTGAGGCTTCTGGGAATGCCTCCCTCCGAAGCAGATTGACCTATTGGCTTCATAGGTCTTCATAGGGCATGGTTCATGTCAATATCTTGCTAAAGAGACTCTCACCTGGCGTGCTAGACGCACACTGAGGGCAAGCTATCGAGGAGAGTAGGGAAAAGTCTACTAGCAGTGGCAGGCTTGCATGCGCCGAACAGGCATCAAAACAGTGTTGCATTATTACGCGTTCTTCTCAACCGAGCATGAGGTGCCTCGTCAGACGTACTCAATGGCGAGAAACTGTATTTGAGGTGACTGAGGTTCCAACGCTGAGCAAACGACAGGATCGGGTTTCGCGCAGCTCTCCGTAGGGACTGTCGTTGTCTCGATGGCGAGCTGACTACTCCCAAAGGCATGGCCAGTAGCAGCACCGCTGCTCAAACGAAGAGAAATCTGGATCAACGACACATCGATCAACAGGGCCCAATACCTGGATGAGCGATTTCAGTTCCTTGGAAACTGGCACTAGGGACATTGCGATGGACTTGTGCTAATGTAGCCAGCAGGTGAGGAGCATTAGCGAGGAGGCCGCCGGAAACTACGCCTTGCTAAAGCGTATCAAGGCGCGGGACTTGCGAAAGCTATCGCGGGCATGTGACATGCGGCGGTTCGGAGCCGTACGTACAAGTACTCAGACAGGGGTCACGAATCATCAGAGAGACCGGCCCGATGAAGGTCGGACTGTGCCTTCAGGGCGATCAAGGCCCTGAGTGTGAGCAGGGTGCTGTTGCGTGGGGAAGAAGAAGGGGGCCCCCCCCATGTCCGGAGGGCGCCAAGTGGAACGGCAGATCTGTTTGCCGTGCTAGTCTGGTCGTCTTCCGGTTGCTGTGTCGAAGTCCCGGCGTACTCGTTTCGTCGTGCGAAGCTGAATCAGATAGTGATAGACGCTGAACCGGGCAAAAGGTCCTGTGTGCCCGCGAATCTGGCACCGTCTCGGTGTCGCCGGTGGCAGCTCTGCCAGGTTCAAGAGTGACGCTAGCAGGGCGCGGAGTCCGTCCTGTGGGGCGAGGGCGAATGCCTTGTGATGATGATGCATGCTGCTGCAACAAGTTCGTGGGCAAAGGTGGGCAATTGAAATGGTCGACGGAAAGCTCGGGTCAGGTCGATGCCGAATGGAGGGTGAATCGGCATGGACAATGGTGGATTGGCGGTCTTGTCGAAGATGATGGTGGCAGGCGGACCGAGGTGGATGGATGGTTGATGGGTTGGCTACGTCATTGTTGGTGGGAGGGTTTCCAGAGGCGTGGCACCTGGGCATAAGACCCTTTTGCAGCATGCAGCTGCATCCAACGCTGACGTCGGAGACTGCGAGTAGACATGCTTCTTGTTCCAGGGGTTTGTTTCGCTGTTTTTCTGCAGTCGAAACCATAGATGCTGAGACCTGCTGAGACCTGCTGATCCATGCTGTTCAAGGGCTCCTCGGGCAGTGATCATGATGCTCCCTGAGGCTTCACTTGGTTGCTGGTGGATGAAGCTGGCTGGTGGTACTTGCCCCCCGCCTCCCCTGTGTCCCCTGTTCAGGCTGCGCCCAGTGATGGCCAAGATGCCCAAGGGCCCCAAGGGCCTCAAGGGCCTCAGGGGCCCCAAGGACCCCCATCGCAACAATGATGAGCGCAGGGTTCCATTCAACTTGTCGTGTCAATCCATGTTCCAGTACCTGTTCGTTGCCTGCCTGCCAACCCTTCCCGTTCCCGCTTCAACCACTTGCCCACTTGCGTACTTTCCTCCGCAGTCTGCCTCCTTTCGACAAACATAACCACCTCCACCTCCACCTCCTTCAACCACCATAAGACAAACGCCGAGTCGACGATATCCTCATTTTACGATCCACCAACCCATATTTACCCTCACCACAGCTTCCGGCATCTACCATTCCACTGCCCTTGCGCCGAGCGTCGCCCAGCAGCTAGCTATCTACCTACTAACCCACACATAGCTAGCACAGGCTCAACTCGGGCTTCACAGTTACGTTACGCAGGTAGAAGACTCCGCATTGGGCTACCATCTGGAACATCTACACCACACTAGGCTCACCTGGCTGCTCAGCGCCAGCCTATGACCGCATTAGTCTCGTCCCGTCTGCTCTCCAGTCCTACAGCTCTCAACCTGCCGCGCCCACTGATCAGCTGCTGGCCTTTGCCTCTCCTCTGGAAGTTACCTACCTGACTGTGCGCCCCCATCTCCCTCCCTGTAACCGCGACGGACGGGAACAGCAATCCCCCCCCCCCCCCCCCACCCCCCACCCCCCCCCCCCCCCCCCCCTCAGAATTTCGAACACACCCTGCGACCGACAGCTCTGGTGTCTTGTCTCGTCTCAACTTTGACTTAACTAGCGCAGTCCCTACACCGTCGCCATGGCTTCTCATGCCACCACCAATGCTGGCTACCCGAACCCAAACTCGGATCATACTCAAAACCTTGCATACCCCCCTCAGTCCTCCCACACAGCAGCAC
Source organism: Verticillium nubilum (assembly GCA_002851675.1). Classification (NCBI taxonomy): domain Eukaryota; kingdom Fungi; phylum Ascomycota; class Sordariomycetes; order Glomerellales; family Plectosphaerellaceae; genus Verticillium; species Verticillium nubilum. The sequence continues at coordinate 385,699 of NMXI01000013.1, forward strand.
GGAATCCTGCCCTGCATTCCGACGCCTTTGACCAAACCAACGGCAACGGCTACGATACATACGGTGACGATCTCCGTCAAAACACTCTCGCCAACGCACACACATCACAGCCCACCTACCCACCACAAGGCAGCTCCTTAGCTGTGCCATCAGCAAACCACGGCCGCTTCACCGAGGAATGGGACGCCAGTCAGCGAGGGAGCAGCATCATTGACGGTCACACTGCCAACAACATGCAGCGCTCCAACTCGTACGCTTCCAACAGCGGGGAGGACCATCTGAGCCTCCCCAGCCGCGGAAACACGCTGAAGAAGAAGGGTTCGTTGCGCAGGAACGCAAGCCTGAAGCGCAGTGGCAGTCGGCGCAGCATGAACGCCGGCAGCGTACGAAGCCTGGCTCTGCAATCCACCTCGGACCCCGACGAGGGCCACAGCGCTTTCCACTGCCCTGTCCCGACGACTGGCAACCCGACCGAAGTCCTTGCCACCAGGTTCCAATGTAAGTCACAGCCAGCGCCGCTATCCCGGCGGGCTCGTGAACTTGAACAACCACTGACAATGGCGCAGCATGGCGCAAGGTGCTGAAGGACCTGATCGCATACTACCGCGAAATCCAAAGCCACTATGAGACCAAGTCCAAGTCGCTTGTCAAGCTCGCCAATGTCGCGAACAACATCTCTACCCCTCCTGGATTCCTGGCCTCGGGAGGACTCGAGGATGCCATGGAAATTCTGCGAACCTACCACAAAAGCTCCATTGTTGAGTCGAACAAGGCCAAGGAGATCGAGGAGGACGTCATCCTAGCCCTGACGGGACTGCGGAGCGACTTGCACCAAAAGATCAAGGAGATCAAGAGTTTGTCTGGCGACTTCAAGAACTCGGTCGAGAAGGAGATGGACGCTACGCGCAAGCTTGTCAAGTCCTTGCAGGATACCATTGGACAGAGCGATGCCGACCCGGCCTCCACCACCGGCAAGCAGGACCCTTATCTCCTCCGCCTGGCTGTCGACAGGCAGGTGGAGCGCCAGATCGATGAAGAGAACTACCTCCACCAGGCCTACCTGAACCTGGAGGCATCTGGCCGGGAGCTCGAGTCCATCGTCGTCGGCGAGATTCAAAAGGCGTACAATGCCTACGCCGGCATCTTGAAGCGCGAATCTGACGCGGCATACACTGCCATTGATGAGCTTCGCATCGGCCCCGTGGCTATGCCCAAGGACCGGGAATGGACTCACTTCGTCCAAAAGGACGACCATTTTGTCGACCCTGAGATCCCGGTTCGGTCCGCCGACCAGATTCATTACCCTGGCCAAGATCACCTTCACTGCCAGGAGATCAGGGCAGGCCTCTTGGAGCGCAAGAGCAAGTACTTGAAGAGCTATACAGCTGGCTGGTAAGCATCCCTCCCATGCGTCGTTCAACGAGCTCCTTATTGACTTTCACAGGTATGTACTTTCTCCGACTCATCTCCACGAGTTCAAATCGGCGGATAAGGCGCAAGCGCCCGTCATGTCATTGTATCTTCCAGAGCAGAAACTAGGTTCCCACTCCACCGAGGGAGGCTCGTCCAACAAGTTCATCCTCAAGGGTCGCCAGGCTGGCTCGATGCACCGCGGCCACACTTGGGTCTTCCGCGCCGAGACACACGACACCATGATGGCGTGGTACGAAGACGTCAAGGCCCTCACCGAAAAGACACCTCAGGAGCGAAGCGACTTTGTGCGCCACACCCGAAGCCTCAGCCAGTCCTCGCGACGATCAGTCAGCAGCGACGGAGTAGTCGACGAAGAAGACGATGAGCCGTTCTCGGCGGACACGGTAGTCGCGGCCGAAACGGGCTCGAAGCAAGACATCCGCCGTCCTCAACCAGGTGGGCGGTTTCCATCCGATATACAAGTCAATGCGCAGCGAGGCTTACAGGCTCCTCTCTCGCCGTCTAGTATGAGCTCAGGATTCGAAAATCAACATCAGGGTCAGGGTCAGGTTGAGGGCCAAGACCACATCGCGGCGGCCGGTGTGCTGCCTGTCAGCGCTGGCACTCTCGGAGACAAGAATGATTCGCGGGAGTCTCATCAGGGGTACGGAAACACAGATCGTGCCCTCATGGATGATGCGCCCTCTCACGCGACGATGGTCAGCCAGCAGGCTCTAGAAGATGGCATTAACCCCTACACCAATGAGCCGGCCCGGGATTCGCAGATGGTGCCCGACCACGACACCAACCAGTACTACAACCAGTATCAGACCCAGAACTATGTTGTGCCGGTCGCCGGCGTTCAGAGGTCGCAGAGCCAGCGTTCGCAGCGCTCTCAGCCTTCTCAACGCTCTCAGTCAAGCCAGCAAGACCGGAACTCTGGCATGGTCGCACCCATTGTCATGGGGGGCGACTCGCAACGTGACACTTCAGGTTTCCAGGACCGCTCACTGGAGACTTCTGGTGGTAATGCTCAGTACGGGCAGTGGATGAACGGAAATGACAGACGGCCTGTTGATGCCGCTCAGCCTGTTCCGCCCCAGAGCGCCTGTCAACCCGAGTACCAGGCGGCCAACGTCCAGGACACTCGTGGCGTGAGCGTCAAGCCCGTTTTGGTGGCTGCCGGCCACCGACAGAACTTGAACGGACAGTACCAGCAGCAGCCCCAGACCGATGCCGTCAACGGCCCCCTGGCGAGCCCGACTCAGGCCGGCAGCAACTACACCATTGCTCAACCCCAGGCTGTGCGGCCCACGTCGACTAACCTCCGGACTGACAGCGTGCCTACCATTTCCAACCTACACATTCCGGGTGAATATCCCAAGGCCACCCCTACCAACGAGTCGTTCGACAAGCGCTTGGTGTAGGATTCTGGCTCTCAAGTTTGTTATGCGCAGTCGGCACCTGTGCTCGGTTTCATTGCGTCGGTGGTTCGTGTTGGTAGTCGTCTCTCATTTTCTCCTTTGGGGTCTTCTGGCTGGTGGAACAAATTACAGGTTGAGTGATTGGTAACAGGATAGGAAGGGAAGGGGGCAAGGAAAACCAGGGATAAGGGGTGCGCGAGGTTACTGCGGTAGCTGCGCGGGAGGATGGTGTTATGGTTTGTAAATGAATTTTGGATTCTTTAGTCTTTCGTTTATGGTATCCTGCACTCTGCACCAATATCCCCAACATGCCTGTGTTGTCAAGTCGTCATCCGTAAAACGCTTGTCCGTACGTTGCCGTTTGCGTCAAGGTTTTCCTTATTCAATCTCGGGGTGCGCACCACACTGATCACGCACGAAGGACACTGCGAGCTGGACAGGAGCCTAAACAAGGTAAATCGAGTTCGATGATCATGGTGCATATACATCCCCCCTCGGACCCGCCCCTTTGACATCTGACATCAAGAAAAGCAAACCGGAAACGCCAAAGTTTTCCTACTCCAGAACACAGACCCTCATACGCGCACCACCAGATTGAATGTCGTGCCTCTGAGCCGTCTAGTACCCGCCCCTGCTGAACCCACCACGTCCCCGACCGCCGCCCCTCGGCGCACCACGGCCACCGCCAAAGCCACCGCCGCCGCCGCGACCGCCAAATCCGCTACCTCCACGACCACCGCTGAAGCCGCCGCGTCCTCCCCTGGGCGCACCGCCGCGACCGCCAAAGCCACCGCCGCCACGGCCTCCGAAGCCGCCGCGACCGCCGCCACGGGCACCGCCGCGCACGGGACCGCCGCGGCCGGCGCGCTTAGGCTTCTGGCCCGGGGGGGCCTTGGGTTTCGGGAGGAAGCGCTCCATGGGGAGGAGCTTCTCGGAGGCGATGTAGAATTTGTCGCCCTCCTTGAAGGAGGTGGCTTGAATGCCCTCGGAGGGCTTGATGGTGAAGTAGACTTGGTTGATGGGGCCGAGGACTTCGTCGATCTTGCCGATGGAGGTCTGCGCTGGTGTCAGTCTCGAGTAAACGTACACTGCGTGGGCGGCAGGCTGGGCGAGAGGCTGCTGACCTTGTTCTCGAGGAACATCTGGGCGTTGAACTGGGGGACCTTGGGGTTGATGCTCTCGCAGACCATCTCACCCTCGCAGGCGTGCAGGAACTTGCCCATCTCTGACCAATGCTGTTAGCAAGAACGTTTGCACGTCTAGGGATCGCTCTCGGAATTGTGTCGCACCAAGGACTTGCGCTGGGGGGCCCATGTCGCGCTGCTGGAATCCTCCACGGCCTAGGAAGCTCTCGTTAGCCGGCCTGTTCTCTGCTTCATATCCTGGGGTGCCATTGAAGTCGTACCTCCACCGCGACCGCCGAATCCGCCGCGCGGCGCACCGCGTCCGCCTCTGAACGACATTTTTCTTGCGTTGGGTTGTGAGAGTCGGTGGTTTGCAAGCTGGCTTGCCTTGTCGTTGCTTGCTTGCTTGCTTGCTTGCTTTCGGAGCTAGCTATCGAGACTCGACAGAAAATTTCCAAAGACCAAAAGTTCGATTGTGGTACCGGCCGCAGACTCTGATTGGACAAAAAGCCGGCTGGGGAAAAGCTATTCGCCGATAAACATGCGAGGCTGGTGGGGTGGGGAGACCTCCGGCACCTGCCTTGCCTGCTTGAAGACGGAAGTTGACCCCCCGGTTTGCAAGACCATGGACCCCACTACGAATAGACCACAGCACTGTAACGTGCACTGTATTGGTTTGAATACGACCCCTCCTTGCATTGCAGCTTTGGCGGGGTGACTCGAAATCGACCCTCGTGCTATGTGAGTCTAACCAAAATATTTCCCAATCTTCCCCCACCACTACCCAAACATCCAACCACCCACCAAATACCACGAACCCGACCCCAATCGCACGCCGTCATGGAGGAAGCGAAGAAGGCCGTCGAGTCCATCACTGAGGGCGTCAAGAAGGTCGTCGTCGGTGCCGGTGCCGCCCCAAACAACAAGGACAACAAGCCCAAGAAGGAGAAGAAGGCTAAGGGCGGTGACGATGCTGCCTCCGCGGGGCCCCTCGAGCTCAAGCCCGTTCCCGATTTCCTGCAGTCACGTATCGAGCTGTTCGACCGCCTGAAGAAGCGACAAGATGAGGAGATCGCCGCCAAGGAGCGCAAGCCCATTGAGATCACCATGCCCGACGGCACTATCAAGGCCGGCACCAGCTGGGAGACCACGCCCGGTGAGATTGCCAAGGGCATTTCCAACAGCCTGTACAAGCGCACCGTCGTCGCCAGGCTGAACAAGGACCCGAGCCAGCTGTGGGATCTCGACAGGCCGCTCGAGGAGAGCTGCAAGCTGGAGCTTGTCAACTTCGACGACGAGCAGGGCAAGCAGGTTTTCTGGCACAGTTCGGCGCATATCCTCGGCGAGGCGTGCGAGAGGAGGTTCGGTTGCTCCCTTTGCATCGGTCCCCCCGTGGACAATGGTTTCTACTACGAGATGGCGCTCCCCGGAGGCGCGTCCGTCCAGGCCAGCGACTGGAAGCCCCTAGAGTCCATTGTTGGCTCCATCGTCAAGGAGAAGCAGAAGTTTGAGAGGCTAGAGATGACCAAGGATGAGCTGCTCGAGATGTTCAGCTACAACAAGTACAAGCAGCACATTATCAAGGACAAGATCGCCGACGGCACCAGAACCACCGTCTACCGCAACGGTCCCCTGATCGATCTGTGCCGTGGGCCTCATGTCCCCAGCACGGACCGCATCGAGGCCTTCAGCATCATGAAGAACAGCGCTTCTTACTTCCTCGGATCCCAGGAGAATGACTCTCTTCAGCGTGTCTATGGTGTCAGTTTCCCCAGCAAGAAGGAGCTTGCTGCTCACAAGAAGTGGCTCGAAGAGGCCGCGGCGAGAGATCACCGCAAACTCGGAGAGCAGCAGCAGCTCTTCTTCTTCCACGAGCTCTCACCCGGCAGTGCCATGTGGCTGCCCCACGGTGCCCGTATCTACAACACCCTTATGGCCTACATCAAGGAGCAGTACTTCAAGCGTGACTACCACGAGGTCATCACGCCGAACATGTACAACTCTGATCTCGTAAGAGCCCTGGCTGCTGTTGGAGTACATTCATATACTGACATTGTCCACTAGTGGAAAGTTAGTGGCCATTGGGCGCATTATAAAGATGACATGTTTGTAATGGATGTCGACAAGGAGCAGTTCGCGCTCAAGCCTATGAACTGCCCCGGTCACTGCCTGATGTTCGGCCACGCGCCCAAGGCGTACCACCAGCTCCCCTGGAGGGTGGCTGACTTTGGTGTCCTGCACCGAAACGAGGCCAGCGGTGCTCTGTCTGGTCTGACGCGAGTCCGCCGCTTCCAGCAGGACGATGCCCACATTTTCTGCAGGGAGGATCAGATTGGTGCGTAACTGGGAGGCAGTGAAGCATTTTTCTATTACTGACTCCAATGTAGGCCAGGAGATCACCAACCTGTTTGACTTCCTGAGGTCCATGTACTCTCTTCTCGGTTTCACGTACAAGCTCCGTCTCTCTACGCGCCCTGACAAGTTCATGGGTGAGCGCGCCACTTGGGACAGGGCCGAGGACATGCTGAAGGTTGCCCTTGACGAGTTTGCCGCTACTGAGGGCGGCGTCGCTTGGGAGCTCAATGAGGGTGATGGTGCTTTCTACGGCCCCAAGATTGATATCAAGATTCTGGATTGCTTGAACCGCGAGTGGCAGGTATGTCGTGGCTTTCGCGTGGATTCTCATGGAGGAGAGTATTATTGAAGCTGACCACATCGCAGTGCGCCACCATCCAGCTGGATTTCCAGCTTCCTATCGTAAGTATCCCTCTCGCTCGGTTCCCAATACAGTAGCCATGCTGACTACCCCAGAACTTCGGCCTCGAGTACGTCACGGCAGACTCTGCCGCCAAGACAAAGGAAGAGGCCGCGGCCAAGGCCCCCGAAGTCAAGACCAAGGAGCCCGAGGCCGTCATCGAGTCCGCAGCCGCTGCCGACGGCAAGGAACCGGCGAAGAAGCAGCTTCGCATGTCCAAGCCGCTGACGCCCGGAAGCGCCCGCCCCGTCATCATCCACCGCGCCATGGCTGGCAGTATCGAGCGTTTCACCGGTGAGTGGCCCGAACTCAGGCCGCGTAATTTTTGATCAAGAACTGACGGTCCGTAGGCATCCTTATCGAGCACTTCGGCGGCAAGTGGCCCATGTGGCTCAGCCCTCGCCAGATCCAGATTATCCCCGTCGGCCGCGGCTTCTTCGAGTACGCCGAGGAGGTGCAGAAGACCTTCAAGGACGCCGGCTTCTGGGTCGACGTCGACCTTTCCGGCGAGACCCTGCAGAAGAAGGTCCGCCGCGCGCAGCTGGCGCAGTACAACTTTGTCTTCAGTGCGTTTGCCCTTCCCTTTCTTCCGTTCTCTAGCACCACGAGGCCACGAAAGCAGCCCTGTTCCCATCGTCTCCTATCCCTACCCTACTCCTCTCAGAAAACAGCAAGCTAACCGTCCACAGTCGTCGGCGACGAGGAGATGAAGGGCCGCCAGGTCAACGTCCGCTACCGCGACGACACGTCGAGCCAGGACCGCGGCAAGCCCGTTGGCGTCGACGAGGCCATCACCAAGCTCAAGGAGCTCCGCGACTCGCGTCTTGTCTACAACCCCTGGCCCTCTGCGAAGCCCGCCGCGGCCGAGGAGAAGAAGGCTTAAGTTTGTGGTGGGGGGTTAAGGAAGAACTGTATCTAAATCTGGGGATGCATGGATGGTGTGGATGGTGAGACTAGCGTAGGGGTAGGGCTGTCTTGCATTGGCCTCGTGGTGTGCTGGGCGGTAGATGAAAAGCAATGAAGATGATGAATACAACGTGAAGCTGGTTTACGTTTCTTTCGGTGGTTGTTCGTTCAGTAGCTGTCAGTGGTAATAGGCGTGACCGTCCAATCTATCAACCTTACCGCCAAATGGTAGCCGTTCCCGAGGGTGGCCAGCGACGCCGAATTGGCTCATCCTCGATGCAGACTCTACGCAGCTGCGAGGTGGGACAACCCGTTGAGAAGACCGAATATTCATCACTGCAATTCTCACGCCACATGCTGCCAGTCCGAGAGTATCATGCATTGTATTATCTGCCGCACAACCAGCCACCTCAGAAACAGCCATGCATCCATCCCACAGGCGTCAAAGCCCGCCTGCTGGGAGGAAGCCATGGCGTCGGAGCCTTGGAGCAGCGCATCCTGCCAGCCACTTCGTTGCAAGCGTGGAAGAGGTCTCCATCTGCCCCGGGTGCCAGTCTCCTTTCCCACTTTGCGTCATGTGCCTGTTTTTGCTCGCCTCATTTGCTCGCCTCATTTGCTTTGGAAAAAAAATAAAGACTCATTTGTTTCTTACCCAGTCCGTCACGCCGCGCCACGCCAAAAGAGGGAAGAATGAGAAAGAAGTCGTGGGCATAAACATGCATGTCGCCCACGAAATGAAAAAAAAAAAAAACATGTCAGCCCGCATCAAGTGCGAACCTGGTTCGAAGGGAGTTGAATCCCAGCTTCGCGCCGCTCAAGGCTTCGGTATGCGGATACGACGGCTCGTCATGAGGCAGCCGTGGATGACGAAGATGAGAACAACAGGGTGGAACTCGAGGAGCGTGCCGGTGAAGAGGGTGCCGAGGGGGAGCTTGTCGAGCACGGCGCCGGTGTAAATCCAGTAGGCCATGAGGCTGTCGGTGGCGAGCGAGGTGGGGATAGGGGTCCCCTCAAAGTACTGGCTCTTGCCGCTGGCATCCTTGGGGAGTACAGCGACGGTGACGTTGAAGCGGGCAAGGCGGGTGAGGCCGCAGAGGACGAAGAAGGTGAGGAGGAGGCGGTCGAGGGGGGTGCGTAGGCCGAGGGCGAAGGCGGCCGAGGCGGGCGCGACGCCGAAGGAGATGAGGTCTGCGAGAGAGTCGAGCTCCTGGCCCATAAGGGAGGACTTCTTGCGCCAACGGGCGACCTTGCCGTCCATGAAGTCGAAGAAGAGGCCAAAGGGGAGGAAGAAGAGTGCGAGGTACATGGTCGACAGGTCGGCGGAGTCACCTAGGCAGTAGCTGAGGGAGGTGAAGATCGATAGGGTGCCACAGGCACCTGTGAACAAAGCAACGTTAGCATGTTTCTCTCGACATTGAGGGGACGTCTCCGTGGGAGATCGTCGTCGGCGGCTGAGCGTACCATTGCACAGGGTGATGAGGTCAGCCAGATGCATCGCCCGAATAAGAGAGAAATGACCAGTCTCGGAAGAGAGGAGGAGCTTCTGCTTGTCCTGCGCTGCACCGACTGTTAGTAAAGGATCGTCTGCGAGGCTTGACACTGGGAACGGGCACATACCGGGCGTGCTAACGTCACCGCTATCCTTCAGGCTGCCGTTGGTAACGGCGCTGCTTGTTCGTTTGGACATTTTGAACGTTGTGTGCGGATGAGGGTTTGCAGAGGTCGGTGAGTGGGAAAATTCGTCGTCGTCAAGCTTGTGTTGATGTTGAAGGTGTTTGCTTGGGACGTTGGCGGAGTAAAGCCAAGTTTTTGTGGTCGCGAAACAGAGCTGGATGCAGGATGCAGGATGCGAAATGTCGACGAAGTGGCAGGTCGTCACAGGCTCACAGCGGCTTCGCTTCGGCAAGCACCATGCCGTCATCGGTCCGGCCGATTGAGCCCCCAAACTTGACTAGCGCCATATGACCGCAAACCGTTACCAGCCAGCGCACTGCCTGCCATCGACACATGACGCTCAGCTGCTCACGGGTCGACATGTGTTCGTTCACCTCTCACCTCATTTGTAACCTATTATAAGGGGTATAGTCTATGTTCGCGCACTTTCTCTACAATGTGCTGCTATCGTGGGTTGACAGTATGGACAGTATGGGACGAGCATTCGTCCCTTGCTCCCAAGTAAAACAGAAAAAAAAATCGACAAGACACACCAGCCGAAGCTATCATGTCTGTTCCCCCAAACGCCGCGTGTGATCTTCTATGCCGTGATGCTTGTTGCTTGCTTGCTGTTGCCGCGTGAATTCGGGCTCATACCATGTCATTTAAAACCGAAGCCATACTAAACCAACCAAACCAGCGCGTGATCCAGACCATGTCGCGCGTGACAGAAGAAATAGTATTAGGTGAGAACAATGCTGAGTCGTGCATATCTCAGCTGGTATCCAGGTCAATAGTGATGATCGTATAAGGAGATGCTGGTCCCCGTAAGGTGAGTTGCAATGGGGTCGGTTCTCTGGGAGGATCTGCCGCCCTCAGTGCAATCGCTCATCGAACAATGATAAGTCCGAGAGAATCAAGCTGAGAGCTGCTCGACCCTGAGACACCACAGACGGTGTATCCAGTGGGGCAGAGTAGGTTGTTCCTACGCATTTCTGTCAGATCAGGTCGGTTGCGAATATACTTTGGCTGACTTACATCTTACCCTCTTGAGGGTTGCCGTACATGAGGGACATCTCGCCCAGGCTGGTGATAATCGCCAGGCCATTGATCGACTCACCAGCCCTGATGTGGAAACCTGTGATGTATTCGCCGCGCCGAAGGTCTGCGTGGTTGTTAGCCTTGATCGCCGTACGCAACGTGGCCCGATGCCCGAATTTTACTAACCAAAGCTGAAAGTGTCGCCGCCCTCCTTTCCTTCTTTCGACCCCAGAAGCTGTGTTGAGGTGTCTTCGTAGACGAACTCGATACCGTGCACTGCCGTGGGGTCGTGGTAAACGACGACACGTAGGAGTACCCTGCCCTCGCGCTGGAAAACGACCTCCTGCGCTTCGCTGCCCTCCTTCGCCGGCGACCCGACTCGCATGCTTCGGTAGGCAGTCCTGCTCAGTGGGCCAGGTGACAGCGGGCCAGTCAGCTTGAAGGACGACTCCTTCGAGCAAAGTCGTTTCAGGTCAGTGATCATCAGGCTTCCTCCACCACCAGAAAGAGCTCTCAGGCGAACATGGCCTTTACGAATGGCTTCGGGTAGCCGCTCCCTGATCTGCTGCTCGCCGATGATCTGCTGCTTCGGAAGACCTTCCCTCGTACCAAAGTCGATCCAGGTATGGCAGATATCCTCTCCTTCGCCCATAATCTCAATGGCCACAACGCCGGTCTTAGCCGTGAGCACAACTTGGTTCCCCTCGATCGGGAAGGCGTTCAGGCTTTCATCCACATGGCAAGGTCGGTCGTTGGGTAGTCTGAAACAAGGATGCCAGCGGAATCGAAGGCAATCCAAAAAGTGCCACGAACATTCATCCTTGCTCAAAACAAGTCCACCTTTGGACTTGGTTCGGGTGGAGAACGACTCGCGGGCGACAAAGCTGCGTCCGAATGTCAAGTGGTCGCTGCTCATGATGCCAGATTCTCTTTGCGTGCATCCAAACATGCGGCCGATCTCCCTCAGCTGCCCTCCCAGGCCAGCATTGGCAGCTTCCCAGGAGCTTCCCGCTTCGCTCGAAACGGCATCTGTGTCCAGTCGTGTGCAGTCGAGGAAAGAGTCGCCGACTTCGTCAAGACTGCTTGGGTAGCTTTGCAGAAACTGTGAACCGAACATAGCCAGGTTCAGGTCTCCAGCGGAACCACCCTGGGCGGCGTGGCCAGTCACCACGCCTGCCGCCTTATCCCAGTGCGCATCCAGCAATAATACCGAGACGTATTGCTTCTGGCCTGGCAGGGGCTTGAAGTAGTCGTTGACGGCTTCGGCGGTCGCACGGAAAAGTCCATTCTCGCCAGCGTCTCCCTCCGTTTGCTGTAAAGTTTGCAACTCGCCAAGCTCCGCCACAGTCTTCTCCGACCGAATAATGTGAACCTTGGCTTCGCGGCGCATCTTGCCCTGCATGCGGTCCTGCTGGTGAGACGTACTTCCGGTCCACTCCTCCTCAAATCCAAAGCTTCGAGGACCCATCTTCTGACGCACCATTTGCTCGCCAGTGAAAGCATGCCAGAGGTATGCTGCCATGCGGTACTTTCGAACAGCAGCATCGAGGCCGTTTCCTTCCACTGCAATGCGCGCAGGTACTGAGTCGAACGTTTCAGGCGAGTCTTTCGCCAAAAGAATGGCGAGCTGCAGGGGTGCATTGGATGGCGGGGTCATGTTAATGGTGAGGTACGTAGAGTGAAGCCTGTTGCTGTTCGAGCTGTTCGATATCTTCGGGCTAGAGAAGTCGAACCGGAGTCTGTTGGGACCTGGCTGTAGGTAGAGGACAGCTTTCCAGTGCGAGTCGCAGACTTTCCATTCAGTTGCAGGGAATTGATCATCTTCGCGGGTCACCGTGACGACTCCCTCGATGGTGTGTTGAGACGGGTCTCCGATAGTGCCGTACACGCAGAAAAACTTTTGGTAGACCTAATTGACCATTGTTAGCAAGGAGGGCACTTGCGCCGAAGGCAGCATGGTGATGCGCCCCGCCTGTTTGTGAGGTGCAGGGTCTCAGAACAAACTGGAAGAGCGTACATGAGCATTATTGGGAGCATTGATGATGCGAGGCGCGTAATGTGACACAGGCAGGTTGGATTTGCCATTGAGAACGGGAGAGCCCAAGCCACTCATGCCGGAGACACTATAACGGTTCGAGGCTGGCAATGGCTGTAGGGGAGGCCGAGCGGTTGGATTGAGGTTCTTGAGTTGCTGATCCAAGGCAGGATCGGAGCCGTGTGTCGAAGGGGGCGTAACGGAGCCAGTTGTTGGAGCCGTGTTCCGACTGGCGTCACTAGAGGAGTCGGTGTTGTACTGATCACCGGATCTATCGGTGGTGGGTTCGGTCCTGATGCTGGCCTTCGACCGGCGGCGCAAGCTCTTGAGGAACCCTGAGGTAGCCATTATGGGTGGAGGGGAGGGATAATAGAACTGATTGTCGTGAGCAAGGAGCCTGGTTTGCTCCTGGCGTGCTGGGTCTCGTTGCCTTGCAAAACGAACGAATGGTCAGGTCGAGCGATGCCTTGAGGATGAAGTTGAATACAGAAAAAAGAACGAAGCCCGAACTAGGTGTTTGGAGGTCGTTCCAGCAGCGGCGGGGGTAAAAGGTGGGCGTCCAGTTTGGCAAGGAAGGCGTGTTCAAGCGTTCCGAGCACGGGCTTGAGCTGGGAGCACGGGGGGCTCGGAAACAGTGATAATGGGGCTAGGTGGGTTTTACGAGTTGGGTCTGGCCTTGCGCAACGACCCTCTCGTCGCGGCAACGAGCTGTGGTGTATCGTGATGGTGATGGTGATGGCGATGAAGGGCGCCGTGATTTGCGGCTTTGCTTGTTGTTGACGAAAGTGAGGCTCCTGTGGCGGCGGAGGATGGTGTGAAGGTGTCCAGGTCAAAGAATCGGAACTAGGTAGAAAGTGCTGGTTTGGCACACAGATACCAGGGCTGGCGGGTTCTGGGTCGTAATGCAACAAGATCCAGATGCCGGCTGTAGGAAGGAAGCAACCTGGTCGGTCAATGACGTCGAACTGTTGGGTTGGAAACGGGGCCGGGAGGGCGTGGATCTCTCAAATTACAAGCCGATAACCAAGATGAGGACCAACGGGCCAGAGCTCCTTGGGCTTGGGGGGAGGGTGGAGGGTGTGTTTGGTGGTGCTAAAAGGTGCCTAGCGTCTTTCAACCAGAGTGATACTGGTGTGGCGTAACACTGGCAGCCAGGCGGGCCATGTGCTGGGTACCTTTAAGGAGTGGGAATATGGACCTGGGACCTGGGACCTGAAGAAAGGGAGAAGCAGCAGCCAAGACGAAGAATTGTTCAGGCAGCGACAAAGGCAGAGAGGGAGAGCAAAGGGAGGGCAGCAACAACAGGACGAGCGAACAGCGAAAAAGCGAGCGAGAGCTGTCCGAGATGTCAACGATGTGGTGGGAGGTGAGGTGATGCAAAAGGTCAAGGCAAGGGAAATTAGAACAGGACCAGGCCACGCAAGGCAAAGTGGAAAAGTGTGAAGGGTGCGGAAGGCGAGCAGGCGTGCTAGTGTCGCCGTCGTCTCTCAAGCCGGCGATGGTGCCGGGCGCTGACGCTGGATGCTGATGTCGCTTAGTGGAGCCTTGGAGGAAGAGTTGCAGTCGCAGGTAAAAATTGCATACAATCGAGATCGAGGAAAAGGGCATGGGGCATGGGAATGGCGGACACCAGGCGGCGGATGGCCGATGGCGAATTGGCATCAAGGCCCAGCCAGTAGAGCAGTCGAGCGAGGGGTGTGAGGGGGGATGGGTGGTGTGGTTCTGTGCGGCGCTGTTTGGCCGGCTTGTGGATAAAGACCCAATTCAAGATCAGGATTCCAGTCCCGCCAGCCGTCCAAGACTTCAAGGTCCCAGTTCTGATCCCAGACCAAGACCTGGACCCAGTGCCAGGATCGGTGCCAAGTCAAGCCTGCAGGTGCTGTTCGTGGGTGCGCGGGATGCACGGCTGGAGGCTGGAGGCTGGAGGGCGGATGAGTGGCTGGATGACTGGATGGCTTGTTTGATGCCTGGATGGCTGGATGGCTGGGCTGGTCGGCATGTGCTGAGTGTGAACGGAAGTGGGGATGGAAAGCACAGAGTTGACGCTGCTTGCGGTTATCTGGCCTCGTCCCTTGCTGGCGTTGAGCCTTTTCCTTGATGTGCTGCTGCTACCTGAGTGTTGGGTGCTTCTTGAAACACGCAGAGCGCAAGCGCAAGCGTCATGAACAAGGAGCCAATATGATGTGGTCGATATGACGGGATGGAAGGGTAAGCAAGACCAAACAAACCCCAAGACCAGTAATCTGAAGCGTCTCGCCTTCTCATTAGACCACGTAGCTCCCTGCCGTGCCGTCTTCTCGTCCCGGCAGGTCCGGTCATGGTGTCTCCGTTGGTTACCCTACGTCGCAGGCGGGACTTGGGCTTTGGGTAGGGAGACGCAGCTCGTAATGTTGACGCTTAGCTTGCCCGCCTGTGCATATTGTCTCTGCAGCTTCTTGCTACTACTTTCTCAATCGATAAGCCTCAGACAGGAACGGGTGGTATTGGGGCACTGGCATCTGTAGCAATGGACGATCAGTGCATGGTGACTGGTCAGCACCGCACCCAGCACACCCAAATGCACCCAATGCACCTTCGTACGGCAGCAGTAGCAGCGAGCAGCCAGCGACTCAAGCCTTGCTAGTCGTTGCCGATACGAGCTCGCTCTGGAGCGACTGCGCCATACAAACAGCGAAGGGTGTTTTTTTCTGTCGGCTGGTCTTCGGGCGAAATCGGTCCACCTGGCCTGACGATCACTTGAATTGTCGTCCATCATCTGCCGTCTGTTGCATTTCACTGTTCATGTGCACGTCGTGACCAGCTGGTCTGGAGAACGAGGGTGATCGCAGGTTGCACAGTGAAGCAGGAAGCCGTCTGGCGGCCCGTCAAGCAAGCCAGCTATCAAGCCAGCAACCAAGCCACGCAGATTTGGTCACCACTTCGTCGCATACGGGGCCATGGCCGAGCCGCTAACAAAGCTATTGACTAACGATCAGCTTCACTGTGCTCGAGTCGTCAGTAAAGCCGGTTAGGACGTGGATATGCTGAGCTTTGAACAAAAGTTTAACCCATGAAGAGGTCGAATTATTGAAAAGGTCTGTTTGGAGACGGACGCCCTCAGTTCTCTAGGCCGGGGGATCAATGTTGTATGCTTCTTGTGAATACCCCGAATATCTCAGTAACTATGCGTTTCTTCGAGGGTATCCCTTGGCGCTCAGGCACTCCACTGTTGACTCCCTAGAGGGTTGGAAAAGTGACTACGGTACTCTCTTAATACGCCCTCATTATAAGCGACAAGGCAGGTACCAACAACGTGCTCACAGACTCTCGGTTCGTTTCGAGCACAGTGCTTGAGGTCGCGCTTCAGTCACAGTCTGCCCTGCCAACCAGCACTAAGGTACCGAAAGCCAGTTAAAGTGGTTTCTTCATTCCTGGCCTCGTTCACCATTTTGCGCCTCAAGACTCGGCACCTCCTGCCTCACGACCACTCTTGTTTCTCAGACTGCCTACACTCATTCAGAAACCAACCAGTCAACGACAAAGTCGAAACATCATCCTCGAAACCATCGAGTACCTTTTTTTGAGCCCCAGAACCTGCGACAGTCGCCCGATCGTGTGGCCTCGTCCCCCGCTTCCATCCGCCCAATAGCCGCCGAGCCCCTTCACTTCAGCTCACGACTGCCAATCCCGTCATCAGCTCTCCCTGTTCTCCTCTCGCCCTCAAGTGCGCACCGCTGAACAGTCAGCCTACCGAGAACCCCTGAATAGTTTCTCCTTCTCTTTCCTACAACCACACGACCCCGCCTCGCGCGCACTCCGCCTGGTCGAACGACACATCATGTCGTCGCCCTGGAAACAGCAACCAGAAGTGGTGGTGGATAAGGTACTGAAGCGGGCCGAGGTCAGCAAAGTATGTCAAGATATTCGAGCCTCGTATGCATCGTCATGTCGTCCTAACCTCTATTCAACAGATCGCACGGAAACTACAAAATCGACTCGCCTTGGCACAGTTCAAGACCAAACATGGCTGGGAAGATCTCGCTTTTGAGACGATCGAGCCGAAAGTGGAAGAACAGATGCGCCGCAAAAGGCTGTGCGATGGCGATGTCCTTTCCGACTCTTCATCCAGTGCTTCCGATCTTCCTTACCCGACGCGGGCGCTGATGAGCTCGCCTCTGAAAGCGCCCCTCTTCTCAGATGCCATCGGGTCGAGCAACGGCAGCACCACCCGGCGCAAGAGAACTTTCAACGCCTCCTTCGACTACGCACCTTCCAGCCCGAGCAAACGTCTGCGATCGTCGCCGACCCCGAGCAAGTCATTCCACGGTCATCATGGTTGGAAGGGCAACCATCAATTGGCTCAGTCATCACCTCTAAAGCCAAGGCGACAGCAGCACTTCACCACATCAGCCGGTCCCAACGTCTCTCTTTACCAAAGCGCGAGAAACTTTGCGTTTGACTTGACGTCTCCAAACCTCACGACGTCAGACGATGAGGATGACCTCCCACTTCACTCTTTCCGGGCCCATGATATCCACTCCTCGCCACCTAGCACACCGCCCATGCGCAATCGAGGGCTGCCGGGACGCTCCATGCGCGAGCGGGGATCGCCAGGTCCCAACGGCAAAAACGGACAAGAGGGTGCAGACCTGCTGCTGTACCTGGCGGCTTCCCCGTCGCCAGCGATGCCGTCGACCAAGACGAGGATGGACCCGCCGTCAACACCGCCATCCAAGTTCAATCGTGATATGGGGTTGCCATCGTCTCACATGACGACACCCGGTGGTGGCAATTTGTTCCCAAGCACTCCGGGCCAGAACTTCGACTTCGCCGACTTTGTCAACATCACACCGAGCCCTGCTCAGAAGCATTGGAAGACACCAGTGAGCCTGGCGACGGCGAAAACCCCGCTGAGCTCAGCCAGACGGCGCCTCACGTTTGACGATCCTCTGCTCTAATGCCAGACTCCGTTCTGGCTTGTACTCGGCCAGCCATTCTTTTTTTTTAATGTACATGATACCTCGACAGCCCGCCCTGCACATGCGGGACGCCATGGTTCTGGGAGCCTGCGCTGAAATCTCTCTTTTGATGGAGATGTGGTCCATCTGGATGGTGTAAGGATACGTTCGACACGAATTCTCTTTGTCACTGCAAGGTCAGGCGATGGCCCTCTCGGTAAGGTAAGGTCATTGGTGGGTGGAGCTGGGAACGGAAGGGATTGGAGCACGCAACGTAGACGGCATGACTGACATGGGTCTCTCTTTTTTTCTCTCTGGCAGAGACCAGGCGAGGCCGGCTCTATGCAAGGCCGTCGGAGAGTGACATGGTTGCGCATGGCATGCTCGATCTGATGAGCATCAAGCGTCGACCAACTGGGCCGGCCAGGGTGGGGAGAGCGACGCGTGTTTGGGAATTTGCTGGCGCGTCTCCACGCGTTTCTGTTCGCGAGTGACGCGTATTTTCGCGTCGTTTTAACGCGGTCTTTAATGAATTTATAGCCAATCAACATGCAGAACACGGTTAAGCCATTTTCATTGGAACTCTGTACGCACGGTGTCGGGTGCTCCAGGGTTGCCAATTTTGAGCAGCGTCGTCAAGTCGGCAATTCGCAACGACTTCGCTCAAGTGAAACCAGGAACGTTCGTCAATGATTGAAAAGCATGTTTGCTCCGGGCGAGGGATAACTTTGATGACTCGTGCTTGCAGATGAGGTTGCAGAGAAGTCCTTTCTTACGTTTAGCCCGTACAGATAAAGGACGGCTTCAGTCGTTGGAATGCATTGGAGTTGCCTAATTCCGTTTTCGTTCAAAGCCCGGATGAGCGCCCACCGTACTAATTAACCCCGGAGCGACTGTCCATGAACTCGATAATAGCCCGTCGCACCCCATCCGGCGATGGCGTTGCAGCGCACACGTCCGGCTCAAAGCCAAATGTTCTTTGCAGGTGATCCCTAGTCGTGGGCCCAATGGTCGCTACGTACGTTTTGCCGTCCCTCGCCTGCGCAGAACAAGCCTTGCCCGTGGCCTCGTCGAGGAGGCCCAGGCCGCGCAGGAGGCTGTCGCAGCTCGTGGGCGAGAAGACGACAACCCAGCGCACGGGGCTCGCGGATGTTTGGTCGAGGAGGCGTGACAGGTGTTCGGGGAAGGTAGGCATGACGCCCGTACCGTAGACGGTGACCTCGGTGACGGGGATGCGGCGGTCGTGCGGCAGGGCGGAGTCGGTGAGGGTGCGGGGGATGATGTCTCTGCGCTGCTCGCCGACGAGGAACAGGAGGGGCGGCTTGGGCGCGCGGCCGGCGTAGCGACGCGAGGCGTAGTCGTCGAGGATGAACGCGGCGAGGGCGTCGCCGTTGCCGGTGTGGGAGCCGTGGATGGCGAGGGGGGGCGTCTGGGGCACGGCGCCCAGAGCGCGCGTCGTCGCGGGACCGACGCTGTAGACGGGGATGGACTGGAGGTGTGGCCAGGAGGCGTCTGTGCCTGAGGTCCTGCCTGCTTCGACGAGACCGGTGAAGGCTTCTACGGCGCGTTGTGAGGTGAAGATGAGACCGCCATATGAGGCTGTTTCGTCTGAGCTGATGCGTCGCTCGTGTAGGAGGGTCCGCACCTCGTCCAGGCCGTCTTCGTTCAGAGTGTGCTGCAGGACGGGGACGAACGTTGGCTCGAATGTTCGGCCGTCGTCGTTGGATGTTGTGAAAAGATCCTCATACGAGTCCCCTGGCGATGATCTCGTCTTGAGCAGCAATATCGGCACTGCGGCGTCGGTGTTTGATGAAGTCATGATGGTGGGGTATTGTATGCTTGTTGGTCCTCGTTCATGAGCCAAGCACGGTGATGGAAGCGAGTCACGCCTCTGATCCTGTCAATTGAAGCGATGCGATGTGAGACGGTTTATCTGCCAGCACTGTAATCACGCGCTTCATCAATTTGAAGCCAATTGCTATGCCAAAGTGCTAGATCCACAGCTCACCGTTCACGGCAGATCCCCCACTTGTCAAGCTGCCGCACCTCACTGTGTTCTAGAGCTCAAACTTCTTATCGATAAGGAATCGCCGTGGAACGGGCGATGATGCTCTGGAAAAGCAGTTAGGGGACAACTTTTCGATAGCTTACAAATTTCAGAACAAACTCGACCAGACTGTCAACACGCTCCTTCTTTCCTCGATACCTACGTTGCGAGCCTTTAAAGTTATACACAAAAGCCCTCCGATCACCGGGCAACGGACATCTCCAACATGGCTCAACCGGGACGGGACGACTACACAGGTGGCGTGACGCTCGCGGACTCGAACCCAGCCGCCGCACCCGGCGCAACGTCTGCGGGAGTCGACGAGACCAAGCCGAAACATACCAAGGGCATAGTTCTTGGTCCAGACGGAAAGCCGTACGTTGTCCTACTTTTCCACACCTCTGCGCAACCCCCCTCCGCAACCAGACGTGCTGACGTACGAACCCCCAAAGCTGCCGAACATGCACTTCCTCGACCTTTTGGGCCGCCATGGGCAAGACGCCAAAGACGACAGGAACAGCCACAACGGCCGCGACGCCAGTGACGACGAACGGGCTTCCGGCCGACTGTCCCCCGGATGTAGAGCGCCTGGGCAACAGCAGCTGGACGCTCCTGCACAGCATCGCCGCCACGTACCCCGAGAAGCCGAGTCCCGCGCAGAAGGACGACCTGCGCGGGTTCATGCGGACGTTTAGCAGGCTGTATCCGTGCTGGGTGTGTGCCGAGGACTTCCAGAGTTACATCAAAAAGGATGAGGTGCGGGTGGAAGGGAGGCAAGAGTTCGGCAACTGGCTTTGCATGGCGCACAACGAGGTGAATCGGAAGCTGGGGAAGAAAGAGTTCGATTGTTCAAGGTGGGAGCAGAGGTGGAGGACGGGATGGAAAGATGGGCGATGCGACTGAGGCGAAATGGCGATTATAACGTGATTTTTTTTTGTTGAAGCGTTTGGGGATTAATTAGATCACGCCTCTCCGGCTTCGGCTTGTAGAACACTGTACATTAACACAGATGGGCATATGGACAGAAGACAAAGCATCACTGCTCCGATCTGGTAAGCGATGGGATTGGGGAAGCATAGGACGAGGCCAGAAGACGTGACTACGAGACCACGAACCCACGTATATGCTACAAGTCGGTCTGAACTGGCGGGCCATGAAGGGCTGGATCGCCATGGATTTTCAACTCGACAAGCACGATCGGATCGAATCGAATCAAGATAGGCAGAGTCAGAACACTGGAAGGTGCATGGTGGAGGGGCCTTAGGAACGGGACCGGCAGCAGCAGCCGGACGGCCCCGCTTCTTTCCATCACTTCCGTATGCGTGTTGTGTTGTGTTGCGAGCTGAGCTGAGCATTGGCAGGAGCTTGCTTGACTGGAGCTGCCCGTATCTGGAGCTCCGGGCATGGATGCGAAAGTGTGGCGTGGTGGAGGGTCGATTACATCACTACCACGATAGAACCCCTCTCTCGAGGTGGAAAGCAAACCTAGCTGCACCCGTTCATCCCACCATTCCTGCTTGCCAGGCTTGCATGAGGACTGGCGACCCAGTACCACCTGATGTTAGGGCGAATCGGTGTTTGTCTTACGAGTGCCCCTCCGGAGCAAGGGCCCAATTGATGCTGGAAGGACCGAATCTACCATCCTGCCCTTTAATACAGATAGGTCCGGCCGGACGTTGACTTTGATGTGGCGTGATCCAGTATCAACACCACCACCAGATTTTATCAGTCCTACCGTCATCTATCGACCGACCTAGCTACCGAACCTTCGTCAGCTTCTTGGTGTGCCCATAAATTCGGTTGTCCTGGCCTTTGATTTCTCGCTCTGTTCTCCTCCTGTTCCGTCCATCCTCTGATATACTCACCTGCTGGTTCGACATCTCACATCCAGCCTCCCTGTACTCCTCCAGAATCAGCCATGTCCGATATTCGCGAAGGAGGGCTCAAGGAGCCCATCGAAGTGGCCCTCTACTTGTATAAAAGACTTCACGAGATTGGTGTTCGTTCGCTACATGGCTTGCCTGGCGACTACAACCTCGTCGCTCTTGACTACCTCCCGCAAGCAGACTTGAAATGGGTGGGCAGCGTCAATGAGCTCAACGCTGGTGAGTGCACCTGTGAACACATAGTACGCCAGCCTTATTGATGATTTTTCTTCTCCAGGTTACGCCGCCGATGGCTATGCCCGTGTCAAGGGCATCTCGGCCATCATGACCACCTTCGGTGTTGGTGAGCTCTCGGCCATCAACGCCCTCGCGGGCGCTTACTCAGAGCACATCCCCGTCGTCCACATCGTTGGTTGTCCCTCCACCGTGTCACAGCGTAGCGGCATGCTGTTGCACCACACCCTCGGCAATGGTGATTTCAACGTCTTCGCCAATATGAGCACTCAGATTTCATGCGATGTCGCCAAGCTCAACAATCCTGCTGAGATCGCAACCCAGATCGACCATGCTCTTCAGCAGTGCTACATTCAGAGCAGGCCCGTTTACATCATGTTGCCTACCGACATGGTACAGAAGAAGATTGAGGGCGCCCGACTCAAGACACCCATCAATTTGGAGGAAGCACCCAACGATCCGGCCAAGGAAGACTATGTCGTGGACGTCGTCTTGAAGTACCTGCACGCCGCCAAGAAGCCAGTTATACTGGTCGATGCTTGCGCCATCCGTCACAGGGTGCTGGACGAGACGCATGCGCTTCTGGAGAAGTCTGGCATTCCCGTCTTCGTGACACCCATGGGTAAGAGTGCGATTAACGAGGAACACCCCAACTATGGTGGTGTCTACGCCGGCGAAGCCTCTCAGCCTGATGTCAAGGAGAAGATAGAGTCTTCAGATTTGATTCTTTCCATCGGCACTCTCAAGGTGAGCTGCAGGAAGATTTCGCGTGATTTCAACATTGACTGATTTGTTGACAGAGTGACTTCAACACGGCCGGCTTCTCGTACCGGACCTCTCAACTCAATACCATTGACTTCCACAGCACACACACCGTGGTGCGCTACTCAGAATATCCCGGCGTCAAGATGAGGGGTGTTCTCCGTAAGGTCACCGACAAGCTTGACCTCAGCAAGCTGTCGGTCACTCCATCGCCCAAGGCTCCGGTCGCCTTGCCGACGAAGGAAGCGGATCCCTCACAGACGATCACTCAGGCGTGGTTGTGGCCCAGAGTCGGCCACTTCCTTCGCAAGAATGACGTCGTCGTGACGGAAACAGGAACTGCCAATTTTGGCATCTGGGATACGGTCTTCCCGAGCGGTGTCACGGCTTTGAGTCAGGTCCTCTGGGGCAGCATCGGCTGGTCCGTTGGCGCTTGCCAGGGCGCAGCTCTGGCTGTCAAGGATGCCGAGACAGACAGGCGAACCATTCTGTTTGTTGGTGATGGCTCGTTCCAGCTGACCGCGCAAGAGGTCACGACGATGATCCGCCACAAGCTCAGAGTGACAATGTAAGCCGCAGCCTTCCTCCAACCCTTTCTAGATGCACGACTAACGACGCAATGCCCACAGCTTTGTCATTTGCAACGACGGCTACACAATTGAGCGCTTCATCCACGGCATGGACGCCGGATACAACGACGTCGTCCAATGGAAGTACCAGGACACCGTCACGGTGTTCGGTGGTACTGACAAGACGGCAAAGAAGTTCCAAGTGCGCACCAAGGATGAGCTAGACAAGCTGCTGAAGGACGACGACTTCAACAACGCAGAGGAGGTCCAGTTTGTCGAGATGTACATGGAGAAGAAGGATGCCCCGAGAGCGCTCGTCATGACGGCAGAGGCCAGCGCCAAGACGAATGCGAAGGAGAACTGATGTCGTAATGTGGATGTTATGATGGGCGCCTGCTGGGGCCGGACGGGGATGGAGTGCAGAGCGGTCTGTCTTTCAGGTCTCTTACGAATGGCCATCTGGGAATTAGGGTCGCGCCAAGGAGCTTCAGAATGCACGACAACCTAAATGAATGTTTAATGCCTCCTATCATGTAACTGAACTTCGTGGTTCGCGTTAAGTCTCATGGTGATCGAAGTCATTGGAGGCTCTGTGACTTGTAGCACACACAGATGGTCTGTGTGTACTAGGTGGGGCCCCTGACGACAGAGTACAGGTGGGTACGTACCTTTTTGAATCTTCGAAGCTTCACTCGGAAGCGAAGGAAAACCTCGTGCTGGTACAACAACTTAACTTGGCACATCGTCCAATCACCGAAGTTCACATTGACTTGATCCTACAATTATTTTCACCAAAGCCCCCAAGGCCAACTTCGCAACGAAAAGATGTCTGACGCTCCTAAGAGGAAACAAGGCGGCCAGGGCGGTGACCGGCCCTTTAAGAAGAGCAAGGTAAGTTTCACTCAACACTGCCAATCTCAGGGCGACTGGTCTACGTTTTCCAGTATCATGTATCTGGACATCAATTGAATTCACCGAAACGGACGCAAGACTGATCATTGCAGGGCGGCAACTCTGGAGCCTGGCAGACGACTGCGCACAAGATGAACCTGGCCAAGCTGAGCGAGAAAGACTCACACCTCGAGGCTGGAGGGCAGGGCATCTGGGTTACCTTTGTCAGGGGGATGGACCGGAAGGCAATTGTCGAGTTTGAGAAACTCTGTAACGAGGTCAGTCTCTCTCTACCGGATTATGTCGGCGATGCATTGCCAACTGCTGCGTCTCCGTGCTGACAGTGTCTGAAGCTCGGTGAGACGATGTACGGCATCGCGCCGCCTCCGGACGAGGCGGCGGCGCCCGAGGACGGCGAGGAGGAGGATATCGAGGCATCGATCCAGAGGGAGATGGAGGGGTTCAAGTCAAAGGAGCCCAAGCCCAAGGGTGCGTTCGCAATTGTCCGGGCGGATATCGAGTGTGTCTTCTTCCTGAAGACGCGCGAGCCTGTGGACCCCGTCGAGCTGTGTCGGCGCATGTGTACCGATGCCAAGGGGTGCACAAACGTGATGGAGAGGAAGACAAGGTACATCAACCGCCTGACGCCGGTGGCCGTGACGGGCAAGGTGGCCAACGGCGTTGAGAAGGTGGCTACGCAGGCGCTCGCGCCGTGGTTCGAGGGGATCAACCCAGAGGATGGAGGCGAGACCGCGCAGAAGACTGCTGGCGAGGGTCAGGCGCCTTACACGGTACGTCGAGCTCAGGCCCAGCACGAGTCTCTTCCCAATGGGTCGGGTACTGACGACGGTTGGTGTGGTAGTACGCGATTAGGCCTTCGATCCGCGCCAACAGCGATATCAAGCGCAACGAGGTCATCGACCAGGTGGCAGGCATGATTGGAAAGCAGCACAAAGTCAACCTGGACAACCCTGACAAGGTCATCCTCATCGACGTCTACAAGGTAACATTTTTTGTCCCTTTCGCGGGCTTTCCACACCCCCCTGGCAGATACGATTGCTGACATTGAGGGGATTTGCCAGAACTTCTGCGGCATGAGCGTGGTTGATGGTAAGGAATGGGAGGAGCTCAAGCGATACAACATCAACGAGCTTCACAAGGCAGTAGCGAAGCCCAAGGAAGATAGCAAGACGGCTGAAGCTGTGGCTGCGTCTGAGGCGGCGCCGACGCCCGCAGTAGCGAAGGAAACGGATGAGGAGGCGAAAGCGAGCTCGTGATGGATGGGCCAGGCCTTTGGCATGGCCAGACGAAAGCAAGCCATCAAGTCGGTCAGCCATGATTCTCAGGGTGGGCGAGACCGTTCTACAGCCAGGATGCAGCCGGGCGTCGCCAGTAATGGGGTAATTTGAGCCGTCAATGCAGCTGGAGGAGATGGGCGGTCCCAAGGAGGAATGCAAGCCCATGTGTTACAACAACGCCAGTTACTATTCGGTGTGAGAGGATGACACGCGGGAGACGTGTCGATGTGGCCTGCCACGGCCCGTGGCAGTGATGCTTAAGCATCAGTCATGGCCACAGACACGGGCGGCCTGGCCATCGAAAAGGGGGGGGGGGCGGGGGTTGTGAAGCATCTTGGCAGCGTGGCAGCCCCGACCGACCGTCGGCTTTGTATGCTGATCTATTGGCCGGCTCCGATGCCCATCGGAGAAAGACATGCACGAGCCAAAGCCAAACGCCAAACGCCAACGCTGGCAGCTGGTGCTGCTGGCGCTCCTGATGCTGGCCTGATGCTGCAGCTGGGGTGGCATGAACCGTCAGTCGATCAGGCTAAAATGACGCTTGCTCCGAGCGGCGACGCTAAGCCTTATTGCGACAAATTTGACGAGCAGAGGGCCAGCCAGGGTCAGTCGAGGGCCCGGATGGGGGGACCCTCTCGGCACGGTTCCTTCCAGACGTTCTAGCGAACTTCCAAAGTGCAGGGCATGTAATAAGTAAGACGCAGGTATGGAGGCATGGATGTGCCTGACTGCTGTCGTGTTGCCTTTTTGCCATGTTGCCATATTGCCACGACATGCTTTTGCTTTTTCCAAGGGAGACGGTGCATGGTGAGAAGTGTTCGCTTCGTAACAGCGGGAACGTGGTCACGACGGCAAATGAGCACGACGATATTTCCGCTGGCAACATATTTCGACACGTGCTCGAGCTAGAGCTGCTGTATATCGTTGCCCCTTTCACAAGATTTGCGTCATCCACTTCGGAGAGCATAGCAGGTAGGATTGGGACTTTGGTCCAAGATATACTTCTCAAGACAGCCAAACGGCTGCTTTCGGCTCCCATGTTTTCAGCGAGTACATCGGTACATGGAGTAAAGGCGCCGAAGTAAGACCGATTACTACGTTGCTCCGATATCCCCACCAGAACGTTACTGGATGGGGGGCAGGACTTTTGGGACTTCGAGGCTTTCCTGGGCTTTTTGGCGGCTTTTGAAGAGCAGCGACTCCCACGTCAAGGGGCCCTTTCATCCCTAAGGTACAGTCAGTCGCTGCTGTCCCCCCAATCTTCAGAGTGCATTTTGGCGGGGCAAGGGCGAGCCAATCACCCTCATAATCGAGACCCTCCACAACGAAAAGAGGCTTGGCTCGCTTGTTGTGGACCAATCACCAAATCCCCGGCTCGCTTCCCCATGCTCCTGGGCCCTTCGATCTCCAATTTTCTTTTACAGGTGTCAGCCAATGAGCCTTCCGCCCTCCATCTCTAGCCAGGTACGTATTCTTAACCCCAACCCTTAGTTTTGATGTCTTCCCTTCAGCTCAACTTCACGAGCAGCCCTTCCGACTCCGAGTCCGGCTTGGGTTTGGACCTGGGTTTGGAGTTGGGCTTGAACATCGATCTGCCTGGACAGATCAAGCCTACCAATACCAGAGCTGTATCGACCGGACCTCGAACCGAAAAACTCTATCCACCAAACAGATCTGGCCCTGAGAAGACCTCATCTCTTCCACATGCCTTTTGCCTTTCGCCTCATGCCTCATGCCTCATGCCTCCCTCCCTACACCCCCACTACGTTTCCGAACAGGATGATCCCTCGGGGCCGACGACGGACCTTTTGCCTGTGCTGTCATGCTGCAGTTGCAATTCAAGATGCATACGCAGCTTGATCCATGTCCAAGCTCCAACGTTCATGTCCGTACCTGGACCCATGCTCTGTTCAGGCCTGGTCCATGTTCGCATTCGTTCCCTTCTCCAACCACAAGCGCCATTGCGGGCCATCTTTACCGGAGGTGACTGCATTTCCCAAAGAGTATCTCACGAGCGAGGGAGGAAGGGAGGGAGGAAGAGGGCAACGTCTCCCACATTGCCATGCGAGTCGGGTCGGGGCAGAAGCGACTTTTGGCATGGTGGCTTGACCAGTGTCAACATTTTTTTTTCCCTTCTTCCTTTCCCTGCCCTTCCCTTTGATGCTTTCCCATGTGAGGGTGCCTGACCCTTTAGCGGCACAATGTCATGATGACATCTGACCTCTCGTCTCACATGCCCACTTTCTCTCTAGCGCAGCCCTTTGGCTTGCACTTTGCGAGCAGCTGGTGTGTGTATGTGCTTGTGTTGGTGGTGCTGGGACTTTGTGTGTGCTGTATGCAACAACAACAACCATCACCCAACCGGCCACCTGCCCGGTCATTCGGGTCCATGTCCATCTGATCGTCCCAACCTAGTACTTACCGGTGTAGGGACTGGCGTTTCCTGGCGTCCCGTTAAGCGAACAGGAACCGTGCTACTTCGCACCCGAGACGCCCAGTGGATCTCCGGATCGCTGGATCGCCAGACGCTTTGCTTGTCTTGACATCTCTCTCTCTCTCTCTCTTGCTCGTCTGCTCACCTTCAGGTGCGAACGAGCCTCTCTCTCTCACACACACACACTGCCTCTGCTATGTCTTGTTTCGTCTCTTATCACCATTTCTGTTGTCCATGACCGCACTCTACAACACACGGTCGTCTGGCCAGAGCCCCGAGACACGGTCTTCTCCTGTCGCCAGTTCGCCAAAGTAGCTGCGTTCCTGTAACTGGATCCTCTCTCTGCTGCCACCGCCGCTGCTGTTGCGTACATCTGTTCGCTTCATGCTCACACCCCAGCTCATAACCCCGTTTCCCCCCTTTACCCCCCTCCCCCTTGTCCTGTCATCAACGCCAATCCCGCAGTTGTACTTCTTGGTACTGCCCCATCCTTCGCTCGGCTCTTACCATCCCGGACTTGAAGGACACGCCTCGTTCGCTTGCAAACTGGCTGCATTGGACTTGTCGACTCGCTTGCGGCTCCCCTACGGAACGCCAGCTTCTCTCTTTCGCCTCATGCCTGGGCTCACTGTGACTACCTCCCTCACTCGGTTGCTGCAGACACACTCAGTGCCAGGCAAAGTCGCCCCCTTTTCCCTCATCCCACATATAATACCACCATCTCGTACATACGTCGACGTATCTCTCAGGTGTTTCCCACAATCACACAAGGCAAATCTGAAAATCCTGTCTCGACCAAACAACTGATTCGTACATCACCCTATACACGTCTTGGGGCCTGCATCTTTTGTACGACTCTACCTGCCAGACTCGAGCTACAGCCACCAGTCTTTGGCTTAGCTGCATCTTACGATCCAGCAGCCACCTCGCAAGACGTTTCGCAGATCTGCAATCTGCCGCTCAGCACGTAAAAAGACTTCTCCAGTAGGGCAAGGTTCACTCTCCCTCACCCTCCCTCCTTCGTGCGACGCTGGGAGCCAACTCCCAAAGGCCTCCCCCCGAAGGAAACAGAAAAACGCCCCATGTGCGTAACACTGCCCAACAGGTCCATGCAGGCCGTTATAAGCCGTGCCGTCCCCGACGTCACCGTCCAGCATGTCCAGCCCGTGGCCTCCTTACGCTCGCAGCGGCTTTACGACATTGAGTGTTCTAACGGCACGAATCTCGCCATAGCACTTCCCGCCCTGCCCATGGCCAGGCTGCTGCGTTCGGAGCAAGGTTCTATCAGCTCCGAGGCTGCCATCCTCAGGTGGCTCGCCGGGCTCAACGTCAAGAAGCCTCTTCTCCAGGAGAGGACGCCCGAGCCGGAGGAGACCCGTGTCGTGCCCCCTCGCGACACCAAACAGGTCCGCAGCCAAAGAAGTGGTTCCTCAGAAGGCTCCTCCACCGGCACCCGCCTAGCGACCTTCCTCCCCCAGCTCCTCCTCCACTCCACCGCCTCGAACGAACACAGGATCGAGTACAACGTCACAAGACCAACGAAGGGCAAGCCGATAGCAGACCTAGTCCCGCCCCTTAGCGCGCCGGAACGCAGCCTCGTCGACCTGCAGACGGGCCAGTTCTGCCGCAGGGTGTCAGAGCTCGTGTCGCCCACAGGACGCTTCGGCCCTGCCTTTGCCGTGCTGCCGGCGCTCACGCCGCCGCATTCCGGAACGTCAACGCCTTCGGCGAGGCGGGATGCCAACGCTCGCATGTTCGAGTCGAAGGGCGTCGAGACGTGGGCTACGGCGTTTCACTCCATGCTCGAGGCTGTGCTGAGGGATGGCGAGGATATGGCTGTTATGCTCGGGTACGCCAATATTCGACGGCAGTATAGACGGCTGGCACATATTCTCGATGGCGTTACGTGTTCGAGGCTGGTTGCTGTTGATGCTGGGGATGATATCAACACGCTCGTGCTGCGCACACCCAAGCACGAAGCTGCGGTGGCGGATGACAAAAGGGACGAAAGTGAAGACGAAGATGATACCAAGACCGAGACCGGATCGTTATCGAGCAAGGAGGAAGAGGAGGAGGAGGAGGAAGAAGATGCCGAGGGAGACGATGACACGGCGGTACAGGTCCCGGATGAAATCACAATGACGGGCATGAAGGACTGGAGCAACTTCATCTTCGGCGACCCCCTATTCGCGACCGTCTTCAACCGAGACCTGACCGATGACTTCCTCAGGGGTTTCAACGACACCCCCTCCGAGCACGACGGAGACAGCAAGAGCGAAGCGCAGACCAAGTTCAACTCCAGCCTCATCGAAGGCAAGGCGAACGCCCACGTCAGGCTGCTGCTGTACGACTGCTATCACACCATCACACAGGTGGTCAGGGAATTCTATCGCCCGCGGAAGGACAGCAGCCGGCATGAGCTGGCGGCTAGGAAGAGGCTGAATGATGTATTGACGAAACTCGAGGCGATAGGGGAACCGAAGCCTACGCTGAGGAGAAAGCGCAGCGGGGAGATGAGCCCGGCAAAGAGAGCGAAGAGCGAAGGACCTGAAGAGGCATGAGACACGCCTTCGTGCTAGCATAACGGGCCTCGTGCCCCCTTCCCCTATTTTGATGACCTCCTCCGCGAAATCCCGGCATACGGGGATTTCGAGTTCACTTTGTGGTTATGAACAATGGACTTATGAGATAGAGCAAGCGGGAAAAGCGGCTGGCCAGCTTCATAGCATAACTGAGTCTGATTATTGACTTGATTTTTACTTTTTTGCCTTGCTCGAATCATCATCGCCGTCGTCTTCGTCGCGCGGCAGCTGCATACCCATCATGCCCAGCATGTTGCCCGCGGGCCCAGCCATGCCGGCCTGCCCCTTGAAACTCTCCAGCAGGTTTTTGGCGAGGTTGTAGTCTATATCAATTTCCCCATCGGTGCTTTCCTCCTCATCACTTTCGGGCTGTTGTGTTGTCGCCTTTTCTTTCCCCTTTCCCTTTAGCGCCGCCAGCTTCTTGGGTGTGGGGTCTAGCTGTAGCGCCCCGTGGTCGTTCAGTTCAGCCTCGAACTGCGCTGCCAGGTCTCTGATACCTTGGTCGTCTTCGTCGATCGTTACCCCTTTTCGTGGGGGGGCGGCCCGGGGTGCGGAGACGGGCTGCTGCCCCTCGGCCGCTGCAGGGGCGGTCACAACATCAGCTTCCATCGACGGAAGCCCCATCATCTCCCTCATCATGCGCGCGAAAGCTTCCTCATCAAAGCTGACCGCTTTATCCTCATCCTCACTGTCGTCGTCCGAATCCAGACTGCCGCTGTCGTCATCGTGATCCATCTCGTCATCACCCGCGCCATCCACACCGGCAGAGTCATCATTGAGAAATGACTCGAACCGTGACACGAGCTTTCGCAGGTCCGCCTCCGCCGTGGCATCGCCAAAGCCGGACTTAGCGCCCTTATCCTTCCTGCCCCTCCCCTCGAGCTCCCGCTCAAAATCCTCGTAGTTGATGTCCAGCCAGGCCTCGTCGTCTTCACGCGCTGAATCGGGCCAGGCCTTGATCTCGTCGTCCGTTGGAAGAGCTGCTTCGCCGTCTTCCTGCAGGTCCTCGAGGATGATGCCGACCTCGCGGGCGACGCGTGTGTCCGTCTTGTCGAGCCGCTTCACCATGATGTCGAAACCACACGCGAGCTTAACGCCCATTTCGAGGCGGGACCGGGCCTTGTCGTCTGGTGCCTTTTGGATGATATCTGACCACTGCTGCGGAATGTCGAAGCGCTGGGAGCGTAGCTGAGCGAAAAGGACACGCGTGAAATTTACACTAAGGGTGACGAGGTCTTTAGGGGGGAAGTGGAGATCTGCAGAGGACGCCAGGAAGGGTCTCAGTGCGATGGGATCGCGAAGATAGAACGCCTCCACGGCGGGGGCGATGGCCTTGGGTGCTTCGTGGAGGACAAAGGCCAGCTTGCGAGGGATAGTAATTATCGACGTGTGCAGAGAATTGGCAATTTGCTCAGGATACTTCTCGAGCCGGTAAAAGGCTTCGGCATCGACGAGATCTGACTGCACGAGATTCTTCGGGCTTGATCGGATGAGTGTCAGAGCATCAGGAAGGGAGAGCGTCTTGTTGCTGCCCTCTTCATTGACAGGTATGATATGAAGCTTTCCTTGATGCAACCAAGCCCGGTTGCGATCCATCTCGGGGTTGAGCCATGCCGGGAGCACATTGGCTGCTTCAATGAGGAGGAACTCCCCGTCGCTGTCGAAGATGCGTATCCAAAGGTCTGGATGAGCGAGACTGAGTTTCCTCAATAGGAAGACGACCAGCCACTCATCTTCGACAGAGTCACCATAGTCTGTAACGCCATGGAGATACGCGAGCCCTGCGATATCATCAGCCATGTCCACCTGAGTGATGGTGAGGCAGTGAGCATCACCCTGTTCGTTCTTCAACTCAAGACCGAACTCTTCTCTTTGCCAAATGTAGTTGTTCGCCTGGTTCTTTGACAGTTCTAACGAGACCTTGCGTAGGTCTTCAAGCTTCGACAATTCCTTGCGACGATCTGTTGGACTTTGGTCAACCAGGAACAGGAGATACTCGACACAATTCTCCGGTAGACGTTTTTCGAGCCCGTCAAACGGGTTCTGCTGCTTTGTGTTTTTCGCCATCAAGGCTCCCACACGATCCTTGACCCCCTGTTTGGACTATATCTTCGGATCGACCTTGTTTGTGGGATTGTTTGGATTGCTGAAGGGTGCCGTGCTCTTTGTTTCCATTCCCTTGCTTCTAGAGGCTTTGCATCCAGATAAAGGTTTGCTGGAGTTTATACTACGATGATGTAAGGCGAAGTAGCGGAAGCCTTGATTTGATGAGTTGAAGTGAACTCTCGCCAATGTCGTCCTCAGCAAAATGGATGCTCCTAGGGGATCTTGGGAATCCAGGAAGTGAATTGGCGAGCACTGGTAGCGTCACTCATTGACCTTCTGATGGCGGGGTGTGTCAAGACACGCTAAACTCATCTGCCACCCGGTAGCTGTATCAGGTACCGAGTGATTTCGCCAACGCGCTGCATCTGCCGAGGTACCGGTGACCAGCTGATGGCCATGCCTTTGGCGCGTCGACCCCACAAACCTATAGCACTTGTCGCGTTCCCTGTGAGCTCATCCGCCCACTTACGCGACTTTATACACTTTTTGATCCACGCCTCGCCTGCCCTTTGCCTACATTCCCACCACCACTTTCCGTACAACCTAAGGTGCCTTAGGTACCCTACGACACCAACTCTCTTCCACCCACACCACTCTTTCCCCCTTCAATCCTCTCAAACAAACGAAGAGCATGCCCTCAGCTGCGTGAGCGCACGCCCCGTACCATGTCGTCTCGGAAGCGATCGCGTCATGCGACAAGCGACCGCGACGCCGACGATGTCACTGGCATGGAGCAGGCCAGCTCGAACTTCAGCAATGACGTCTCAGTCGGTTTCTTTCCTTATCAACCGCTCAGAAGCTCACCACTTTACTAACTTCCTTCTGCAGAGAAAACGGCCGCGCATTTCGATCGGTCGTCCCGAAAAGCGCCCACTGCCGCGCGAAGAGAGTGCCGTTTCCGAAGAATCCGAACAAAGCGCCGGTGAAGGGTCCCACGACGGTCGCGATTCTCCCCCCCGTACCCAATATGAGATTTTGCGAGACGGCGGCTTCCGACATCTCGAGAACGAAGAGTTAGACGACCAACGTGCAACTCAAGCCATCAACGCCCGCTCGCACCGGGTCGGTGACAACCGCGCCGCTGAGAACGGAATTATCGAGAACGTCGAATGCATCAACTTCATGTGCCATGAACGCCTATTCGTCGAACTTGGCCCTCTCATCAACTTCATCGTCGGCGAGAACGGCAGCGGCAAGAGCGCTGTGCTCACCGCTCTCACCCTGTGTCTGGGCGCGAAAGCGAGCTCTACAAATCGTGGTGGAAGCCTCAAGAGCTTCATCAAGGAGGGCCGTGACCAGGCGGTCATCACTGTTTGCATCAAAAACCAGGGCGCCGATGCCTACCAACCCGACCTATATGGCGAGACGATCAGGGTTGAGCGACATTTCTCGAGATCTGGCACGAGTGGTTTTCGCCTGAAGAGCGAGCGCGGTAAAACGATATCCACCAAGAAGGCCGAGATCGACGAAATCACAGAGTACTGGGGCCTGCAGGTTGACAACCCGCTCAATGTTCTATCACAAGACAATGCACGACAATTTCTCAACTCCGCTACGCCCGCCGTCAAGTACAAGTACTTCTTCAAGGGCGTTCAACTCGAGCAGCTCGACCACAATTACAAACTGATCTCGGAAATGCTAGACAGCCATGAAGAGAAACTTGTCAAGCTCAAAGACGACGCTGCTCAGCTGGAAGTCAGGTATCAGAAGGCTAAGAAAGATAAGCAGGCCGTCGAGGCAAATCTGGGCTTGCGTGCAGAGGGCCATCGTATCCGGACGCAGCTGGCATGGTGCCAGGTCGTGGATGCTGAACGCGGTCTCGAGAAACGACAAGACGAGCTCGAAGCCCTCAACACCAAATCCCTTGAAGATGCACGCAACATCGAGATCGCCACAGGCCAGCTCGCGGCTTGCGATCAAAAGATTGAACAGCTTGAAGCAGCCGTTGCTGAGAAATCTGGGGAAAAGGAGACGGAAGAGGAGGGCGTGGAAGCTGCGACAGCCGCATATCAAGAGGCGAAGGGAAAGCTGGAAGACCACCGCCGCGAGGAACGAGAGGCCCACGCTCAAATAAAGAACGCCACCGCAAATGTTGCCAACTGGAAAGAGAAGATCGCCGCCGAAGAGCACAGGCTGGGCGAAGAGTCGGGAAGTGCCCGCCAGAAGTTGCAGGAACAGCTTGACGACGCGAATGCTGAGGAGGCCCGATTGCAGCGCAAGATTCTAGAGAGCAGTGCGCAGCTGCCGATACTGATCAAAGAGAGTGACGCTGCCGCCGAACAGGTCGCTCAGTGCGAGAAGCGTCTCAACGCTAAGGGACGGGAAGTTCAAGAGGCGACGGCACGCATCCAAAGTTTGCAAAGCAGCAATCGATCGGCATATGCAGCTTTTGACCCGAAGATTCCCCAACTCCTGAAGGCCATTGAGCGCGATGATGGTTTCGAAAGAAGACCTGTTGGTCCTGTTGGGCTTCACGTACAGTTGCTCAAGCCTGTCTGGTCGTCGATCCTCGAGACGTCGTTCGGTCAATTTCTCAATAGTTTCCTGGTCGTCAACAAAAATGACCAGAAGCGCCTCGTCGAAATCATGCGTCAGGTCGGCATCCGGAATGTACCGATCACGATTGGCAAACCTCTTCCCCCGGGGACCAGGCTCAGAGAACCGGATGAGCAATTCTTGACGATCCTTCGTGCTCTCAAGATCGAAAATGACTGGGTTCGTGATCAGCTCATCGTCAATTACATGATCGAGAAAATCCTCCTTATCGAGAAGAGGAAGGATGCCGAGGACATAATGTTCGCCAGCGCCGGCACGCCTCATGATGTGTCCGTCAGTCTCAGTCTCCACGACCGGAAGCGAAATCAAGGCATTCGTATTCAAGTCCGGCCTTCCGGTATGTCGACAAGTACCATTCCCGAATACAAGAGAGCCCCTCGCATCAAGTCAGATGTCGAAACTCAAATTGGCATCCACGAGGAGACGTTGCGATTCCTGGACGGCGAGTTCCAGGAGCTTCGGAAGGAGAAAGCAATGCTGGAGACGGCTCGGAGGCAGTGCCATGAGCAAGTGACAAGACAGAGACAAACGAACGACAAACTCGAAGCCGCCCTGACCAAGATTGCCGCCAAAATCACCAACCTAAACGAGGAAAATGACCAATACGAAGGTGCCGACGGACGACTGGCCCAGTATCAGGAGGAATTGAAGCTTGCCGAACTCGACAAGGAACACCACGGCACCCAGTACGGCGAGTTACACGTCAAACGAGACGCTCTCAACAAAGCAGTTGAGGAACGAAAGAGGAGGCTCAGCCATGAGAAGGATATGATCAAGGATCTGGAAGCACAGCTCAATAAGGTTGACCGCAAATTGCAGCAGGCCAAAGATCTTCGCCAAATGGCTGTGGTAACTAAGAACTCAGCGTACGACACGCAGGCCGAAACAGAGGCTCTAAAGCAGAGGGCCGAGCAAGAATGCATCTACCAGGCCCAGGCTGTGGCCGAGTGCACCGAGGGTGCTTCGGCCCAGTCCCCCAACCGTGTTGAAATCGACGAGGGCGAAAACTACGCGAGCTTGGAAAAAAAGTATAACGCGATCTGCAAGCAACTCAAGCAGCGAGCGGAACGAATCGGGGCAACAGACGAGCAGATCAACGACCGGTTGCGCGAGGCCAAGGCTGCTTTTCAAGCGGCTTCACAGGAATGCGAGTCTCAGCAGAGCTTTCAACAAGACGCGAAGCGCTCGCTGGCCGATCGACTCGTCAGATGGCGCCACTTCCAGCAGCACATCTCGGCTCACTCAAGGATCAACTTCCGCTATCTCCTCAGCGAGCGCGGGTTTAGGGGCAACATCCTCTTCGACCACAAGCAGCGTAAGCTGCAATTGTCCGTGGAGCCCGACGAGACTCGCAAGAACGCGGGCGGCCGGAGCACCAAGACATTGTCTGGAGGCGAGAAGTCTTTCTCGTCCATCTGTATGCTGCTGGCCATCTGGGAGGCCATGGGGTCGCCCCTGCGATGCCTGGACGAGTTTGACGTGTTCATGGACAACGTCAACCGTACGATTAGCACCAAGATGCTGGTAAGAATGAGTGCCATCCGCCCGAAATCACTGTGGCTGACTCCATCCCTAGATCGACGCGGCTAGACGCTCTGTCAGCCGTCAGTACATAATGATCACCCCCAACGCCATCGAGGGGCGGGCTTCGTTGGGCAAGGACGTTAACATTATTCGGTAAGCGCATGGTTTCCCAGTTGCGCCATCGACTTGCCTGCTAACATGATACGTTAAGTTTGACCGATCCACGACAACGCATGCTCCCACAAATGGTCTGATGGGAATCAGATATCAGGAGCATATGCGGACAATTCGGATAGTAGCCAATGGGCATGGCGTTATCGGGCAGCCTCGTTTCAAAGCGATGAGCATAATGACAGGACGGCGTTAGGAGTCATTATCTTTCCTATTGAGTTCAAGCGGCTTCTTGCCAAGCCGCGTTCTAAGAATAGGCCGTAAGGCCTCGTGTAGTTTACATAGGGGGTTACATGGTATACATCGGATGCTATCATACAGATAGGTAGTTTCCGGTATGGAGCAGTAAACATGTGGCTCCGAGAGGACAAGTCTTGCGACGAAGAATAGCTCGCGCAAGACTCTACTGCTAGCGAGGATATGCGTAAAGAAGACCTTCAAGACAAGCTTATATGCGCATGCCCTTGCTCCTTAGCACATTTACGCCCGCGCTGGCAGTGAAGCCAACCCACTGGCTCACGGCACCAAGGACGGAGCCCGCGTCCTTGACCTCGCCCAGCCTGCTTTGCAGAAATTCACGCGTGTCGGCGAATCCGGCGGACTTGTCATTTGTCATGAAGAGCTCGCTGGAGGCGTAGATGGTGGCGAGCGAGCCGCGCTTTGTGTACCACGTAGGGTCTACGGAGGTGTCGCCGGACAGGTACCAAATGTCGTCGGCAAGGAGGGCGAGCTCCTTCAGAGAGGCGGGGACGTAGGACGGTTGCGCCATGATGGCGAGTGCCTAGGATACAGGCGTTAGTGAAAGGCCATGAATGGGACGCCCGTCGAGAGCCGAGCCCTTGCCGTACCTCTTGCCAGCGGTGGACCACGGCGCCGTTGCCAAGAAGGCGTTCCCAGGTCAAGCGCTCGACCCTTTCCGAAATACTCGGCTTAACTGCGCTGCCTTCCTCCCCAAAGATGGTCTGATTCGTGCGGGCCAGCTCCTCCCGGCTTGAGACCAAGTGGTAGCGAATTAGACTGAAAGCGCCGTCCGGGAGAATGCTGGTGCTGATGTCGGGGTATCCGGCGTCTTTAGCGCCGAGAGCCAGCGCTTGCTGAGAGAATCCGTGAACGGGGACATGTTTATAGGCGGCAGAGAGGAGTGTGTGCTCTGAGGTGTTGAAGGCTTGGCTTGGGGACGGGTGGTCGAAGGAGTGATAAGAGCGGCAGAAGGAGGCGGCGGTGGACCTCTGGAGGGCGGCGCGGGTGCGCAGGACGCGGGCGGCCATTGTGTTTTTCGCAGAACGACGATGGTTCTGTACGTGTGACTGAAGCAGGGGCCGGCGCAGTTCGAATCGGGCTGCAGTGTGCTATCCGGAGAAAAAGTGGTGACGGGTTGTCGAACTAAGTTTCAATGGCCCAACTTCAGTCGCGCGGGTTGCCACGGATGAACCCGCGCGCCGACGTCAAAAGGGTCCAGCCTGTCCCGGTCTCCGCATAGCGCACGGTCCAACTGCACGGTCCAGCTCAAGATGGACCTCACTGGTCGCAGGGGTGTCAGTGTCGGTGTCTGTCAACCCCATGCGACAGACAGCCTGAAAGGCAGAACCTGCTCGATGGACTCGACACCAGACATGATCTCGATGCCATCATTTAGCTCGACCAATTCAGCCAGCCTGGTTACTGCGTGTCCGTCGGGGGCTGACGACTCTTTCTGCCGCTGCAATACATGTCTCAATCTCAACCCGTTGAGTGGCCTGAGTACGAACAACACTCGACTGCGAAACGGCATTGCCTCTCCTCGAACACTGAGAGCGAGTCGAGCGACATGCTCACCGTGCATTGGGCGGTTACACAACATGTTGCTGGCTGGACTGCGCCAGAGGGGCCATATCCCGGTGTGAGCCGGCATGATGCCGTACGCGACATCTTCATGGCTTTGAACCCCGCACAAATTTCGTGATGTACAAGACAAGAGGTTCAACTTCGCTGCCGCTCCGTTTCCCTCGTCTGCACCGGGACTAGAAAGGTCCAAAGTGCCAAAACTACCTCTAGTTGCAGGTCAGTGTATGCACTTCGGCCGCAAGCTGCAGGTTGCGTCAAGTCGCCGTCGACCACCCAACACACCACCCCCTCTCTGCCTCGTCTCTTCCCTCTTTCCCTGACCCCTTCCGTCCCCTTGTCCTTCTCCCTGGTAAGCGTGCCAAATATGGTGGCGCCGGCTCGCGTGTTCAGTCGCGCCGGGTCAGTCAAGATGGGGTACCAGTCGGGCCCTGTCGTGAAGGGTAGGTTTCTCAGAGACGGGAACTGAAGCGTGGCGCTAACACCAAACGTCGTCGTATATGCAGAGACAACTTGTACCAGGCCGAAACGATCGGATCGTCAGGTACATTGTACTAGTGGTACGGTACAAGCAAGGTGTCGACAATCAATCATGGTGGTCGAGTCCCAATCTGTTGCCAGCTTCCCCCTGCCGCCCCATTGTTGAGCTTGGGGGTCTTCTTGAAAGGGGGTCTCTCGCGCCATCCGGGTGTTCAGGCTACATCGACTTGCACGGACGGGTCGACAGCACCGGCTCCTGCAACACCCGCGCTGGTCCAATGGCATCATGCCATTGGCGTTGGCGTTTTCATCGGAAGTGTCCTTCCTCTGACAAGTGTGCGTTGTTAAAGAGGATTCGGCGTGGTAAACGGAACATGCGGGAAGTGCAGCCACACACGAATTCCGCTGGTCTGTCAATGGAGGGGAGGGGGTGCAAGACGCTTGAGTGAATTGACTGAGCGACGTTCCGTTGTTTCTCGAGGGCACCGCCGTGACGAGTCGCGGCAGGAAGTGGCATTGACGAGAAAACGTTACCCGTACCCTTCATGTCCCTGCCTACCTAAGGCAAGACAAGACAGGTCATGTCAGGCTTGCTCAGGGTCGCACCGCTTCATGTACATGCCGTCACAATGGAGTCCGATGGGAGCCAAAGTGATAATATCATTGGCTGTATGTCCCTCCAGTCTAGCACACGTCTCCACTCTCATCAGGCTGTGTGCGCACCACGACACACGAAGGGGGCGACGTGATTGCCTTGCCTGTTCGCAATCTGTTTCTCCACAGGTGCCGGTGCTGGCGCTGACTGACCTTCGCGCCTCTACTACCTCACAACCTTGGCCTGCTTGCCTACCTACCTTGATCAAACCTACAAGCGATTAACGGCAACACCTTGATTGCGTGCCTTGCGTGCCTCCAATCCGAGCAATTGATTATATTACCTCAGACTTCGGTACCTAGGGTGTGGTGCCTGAGGTCGACATCTACTTGGTAGGTACAGGAATTATCATTACTCGAGCACGAGCCACCCCCGTCACTTGGCCGCACAAGTCCACTCCCATCTGATTGATGCCCGCGCAACACGGTCGATCCTTGTCAGGCGCGTCTGTCTGATTCTATTC
This sequence comes from Verticillium nubilum, assembly GCA_002851675.1. Classification (NCBI taxonomy): domain Eukaryota; kingdom Fungi; phylum Ascomycota; class Sordariomycetes; order Glomerellales; family Plectosphaerellaceae; genus Verticillium; species Verticillium nubilum. The sequence goes on from NMXI01000013.1 coordinate 425,466, forward strand.
ACTTACCCGACCTAGTCCCTCCTTTAGTCCCCTACCTACCAGAGCCTCGGCGCGTGCATTCCTCCGTCCATCCCAGCCCTTCCCACCGGACTCGCGCGACGTCTACCAACTCACCCTCCGACTCCACGTTGCCTCCTGTCCAACGTCACGGAACAGCGCCCAGTCTTCAATCGACAGTCACGCGTTGTACCAACAACTCTGTTCTCTCACACGCTGCGCAGGACCTGTCGCCAGACGACAATCTGGAGAGTTCAATCGATTCAAGGACCTCTGCAACCCATCGAAAACTCTTCCCCCAGCATCAACAAGCTCGCACCTGCACCTCCAACCTGCCAGCCTGACTGAGGCTTTCGATACCTATCAACGCAATTCAGCCTTTCCCAATACTCGCCTACGAGTAATACACCATGGGTACGTACGCTCTGTTTGTTCTGTCCACCGTCTACCCTGCCTCCTGCTACATATCTCGTTCCGTCCGTCTGTCTTTCCTTCTTCCACAGCCTTGTCAATCCTGCACACAGTTCTTCACCTCCTCAATTCGTCATCTCTGTCAAACCACCATAAGCTGCTTCCAACCCTCGACTTGTTTTCCTGTCGAACAAGCCGACGGCCGCCGTACATGTAGCCACCATGGTCGTGGTGGTTTGTGGTGGTGGCATGGCCCGACTCCTCCACCACCCACTACAGCTCTAACGGCATGCTGCCTGCCTCACCTGGGACGCGCGCTGCTGCGGTGCGGGCAGTGTAGTGCCGTGCTTGTGCTGATGCTTGTTGCGTGGTGCGTGGTGACGCGTTTCCTCTCGTCTTGGCTGGACGCGTGAGTTGCACGCTCATGCCATCTCGCACAGCTCACATCACCTTTGCCTTACCTACCTATTCTGCCCTACCATGGCCTGCCTCATCCCCCCGTTTGCGATTCCTAGTGGCTATCCTCGAACCTCAGGTCCTGGTCGCAGGTCTCTCTTGCCTGGTCCTACCCCGGATTTTTCTTGCCTGTTCCAAGTCTGAGGGGCCTCATCCTCCTCCCTTCGGTAACCCCCCAACATGTCCTCGGCCGCATACCATCGCATTGCCTACCACCCACTTCAACCTGTTTCAGGCCTGCTTGTCTGTGGCTGCCTATGCCTGTGATCGAGGTACCGAGACGAGGCTGGACAGCCCGTACGTCCATCAACTCGAGCTGTTTGCTTGCTTGCGCTGCCCAGGACCGTGCCAGTGCCGCACCCTTCCCCCTACCTGCATCTCTTTCCGCGCCTGCCCCACTTGACACTCCATCCTATCCATCTGCACCCCCTCTCCCCATTCTGCATCCCTCCTCTACAGGTGCCTCAACCTGCTCTGGCCCCAACCGTTGCCGCCGGTACTACTTCTCTACCACCCCCTTCACCATCCTGCCAGCTTACCTACATCACCTTACCTTACCTTACCTTTTACCTGGCCTTGTTTTCTTCCGCGACATTGCAGTCTTCATTTCCTTCCTTCTTCTGCCTCTTTGAAACTCTCACACCACCTTCACGAGGCCTGTATTCTGACCTCGCGTTATCTTACAGCAGACAACAGCGACACATATCGTCCCGTGAGTCTCCCCACCTCCGTCTTTCCCTCCCCTCTTTCCTCGGGGTGACAGTGCGAGGCGAGGCAAGGGACGGGTCATTTGAGTGGCGTCCCGAGTCACCCCGGAACTTCTTCAGGATGGCGCTTCACCTCGAATCGCCTCCCAACTTTTCGACTGCCGCGTGTCTGGCGCCAGTCTCAGCGCGTGCCCTTCCATTCAGTCCGCAAAGGGCGCAGCTCACGCCAGAAATCCCTTTTACTAACCGGGAACAGCGAGAGAGGTCCCGATCCCCGCGTCGAGGTCGTTCGCGGAGCCCTGGTCGTTCAACCACAGCAAGGCGCCGCTCCTTCTCACCTCGCAGCCGCTCCCGTAGTAGGGGAGACGATTACCGCGGACGCCGAGACCGCTCTCCGATGTCTGGAACAGGTGCGCCTGCCGGAGGATCCACCGGCGGATACGGAGGTCCTCCGCAGCATCGCTCCTTCGAGGAACGCGCCGTTGCCCGCGAACAAATGATGAGCAACATCCGCGACAGCTCTCAACAGGACCGTCGCGTCTATGTCGGCAATCTCTCCTACGACGTCAAATGGCATCACCTTAAGGACTTCATGAGACAGTGTGGGTCACGTCAAGGCATCTGTTGCTGGCGAGCAAGTGGCTGACCTGGGTTTTATGATTGCAGCTGGAGAGGTTCTCTTTGCCGATGTGCTACTACTTCCTAATGGAATGTCGAAGGTGGGCTTTTACACGTAGTCTATGGCTGGTTTTCCCTTTGTGGTTTTCTCCCTCCGGCCTTGATGGAATTGTTGGATTGACGGGTGGGGCACGCGCCTATGGGTGTTTGTAGGGATGCGGGTAAGTTTTGCTGTGTCGCATAGCCCATGCCGATATGAGACTGACGAGATGTCAACAGAATTGTGGAATACGCGACACGGGAACAAGCCCAGAACGCTGTGGCAACCCTCAGCAACCAGAACCTGATGGGCCGACTCATTTACGTTCGCGAGGTATGCTTAACCCCTCTGACTTCCGTCTACTTGGGACGTCAGACTGACGGCGTCGACTTCTGTAGGATCGCGAAGCGGAACCCCGATTCATCGGCGCTACTGCGACTCGTGGAGGTTACGGCGGCCCTGGCGGTCCAGGCGGCCACGGCGGCATGAACCCCGGTGGTTTTGGTGGGCCCGGCGGCTTCAACGCCGGTGGTGGCGGTGGCGGCGGTGGCCGTCAGATCTTCATTGCCAACGTACGTTTCCTCTTACCCCTAAAGCACGCTAGCGCTCCGATTGCCAGCGCACGCTTGCTGACAAGCTCAACATAGCTGCCTTATACAGTCGGATGGCAAGATCTCAAGGATCTGTTCCGACAGGCTGGTAAGTTTCCAACTTTTCCCCCTTCGTTCTCTCGGCCTCGAAAAGGCACTTACTTTATCCCCCTCCATCAGCTCGTAACGGTGCTGTGATCCGTGCAGACGTCCACCTTGGGCCTGATGGTCGTCCGAAGGGCTCCGGCATCGTCATGTTCGAAAGCCCAGACGATGCTCGCAACGCTATCCAGCAGTTCAACGGCTACGACTGGCAGGGGCGCATGCTGGAAGTCCGTGAAGACCGTTACGCCGGGTCCGGTGGACCCATGGGTTTCGGTGGCCGCGGTGGCTTCGGCGGCGGCATGCGCGGCGGATTCGGTGGCGGGTTCGGTGGTCGTGGCGGGTTCGGTGGTCCCCGCGGCGGGTTCGGCGGCGGAGGCTTCGGCGGCCGCGGCGGGTTCGGTGGAGGCTTCGATGCTGGCGGTGCCCCGGGTGGCCCCGGCGCGAACCCTGGCGCATCTGTGCCTCCTAACCCGTTCACCGACTACGCCACAGCCGGCACCGACAAGAGCGAGACCATTTACGTGCGCAATGTGAGTAGCCTGACCGTTGATCAACTACACCTATCCGCAAACGTGCTGACTATGTACGCAGCTTCCGTGGTCTACTAGCAACGAGGACCTCGTTGAGCTCTTCACCACGATTGGCAAGGTCGAGAAGGCTGAGATTCAATACGAGCCGAGTGGTCGCTCTCGCGGTACCGGTGTTGTGCAATTCGATTCCGCTGACACGGCAGATACTGCTATCCAGAAGTTCCAAGGATATCAGTACGGCGGACGCCCTCTTGGCCTGAGCTTCGTCAGATACCTTGACGCCCCCGGTGGCGGCGGCGACAGCATGGATACGGATGCTCATGGTGGTCTGACGCAGGACCAGATCATGTAAGACATGACGCACCTATGCGACAGCGCTATACTGCCTTGGCTACCAATCGTCTCGATGGCCCTTTCCACTTGGGACGTGACCAAATTTTCCTAGCTTCTCTACGCGTACCTCTCTCGACCAATGCACGGCCATGGTCGGAATCATATCTCAGCATGCCTCGACGGAGTTGGATGAGGCGACGCTGGGATCCATGGTTTTTGCTGTCTGCAGGCAACTAAAACGGTACGCAAAACGGCTACGGGCGCATGTTTCTTTGAGTTATCTGAATGCAGGGCATCGAGTGAAGACGGTGGGGACAACGGAGAGAGATTATTCCAGATTGTACGTCAAATAGCTGTTCAACTTTGATTCGGGAGGTTGCAGGACAAGGCGAGCTCGGACGGTCTGGGCGATACAATAACGACTTGGCAAGGTGACCTGCAAGACGTAGCGCAGCGGCTGGCTCGGCGGGTTCGACTCTGGCGGGCGATGCTGGCTGGCAATGTGTCCACGGTGATAATGATTTGATGACACGAAGTGAAACTGGTTCTGCTGGGTGGGTATTTGATCAGGATGGTAGTTATCCGCAGAGGGAGGCCAGCATTTCCTGGTGCAGTGGATTCCGTTATACGGCGCCTCGATTTGAGCCTGGGCTTCCTTGTGGCTGGAAGCTTTGGGGAGGCCCATGATTTGCGCACAAAAATTGCAAAACAATCCCGTCCCGCCGTTTCAAACGTGATCTTCTCCATCACCAGATGATTCACGGTGTGACCACAATGGACGGCAGACGCGCAACATCCAATGACTTTCGAGTTGTCATCTTCACCGTGCTCTTAGATACGATGCGTGCAACACGTGGTATGAGTCCACTACATCCCGCCAATTCCTCCTATTCATGGTTTGTTCGTATGGCCTCAAATTGCAATCAATGCGTGGTGAGTTACAGGACATTGCTACACCCGCACAGGATGACCACGGTGATCCTATGTAAATGCTTCATTCTGACTCCGTATAAACGAAGCCGCTTTGCGTGCTGCGAGTCTTGAGATTCGCTTTTGAAAACAGCGTCACCCTTTAAAAGCATCTAGCTGACCCCAGTCGAACGTATGCCATTCGCACCTCTCCTCTGCGTGAACAGCAGACCACAATCTATACCACAAGCAACATCCCATCCAGGTGAGCGGAGCGCATGCAACAAGAATTACCATGTGTCAAGTTCATTCTTACCGATGCCCAACATGCAAGGCGAGGTGGCAGGAACGCAAGAGGCTGGCGAGCTGTGACGAGGGCGAACCCAACGGAATGTATCCAGCTTGCTCTGAAAGCCTCTGTATGTACGCCGGGGACCCGCATATGCCGGTGAGGAAAGAGTGCGAAGCATGCGTTGGGATCAAGACAATACTTGAGGAGTATGAGGAGGACGTGGCGGCGCAGCTGGGGTCGAAGCTCAAGTGACAGGTAGTCAACTTGCGTCTTGGTGTCTTTCAAATACTAGCGGGGAGTGAAGGAACGATTCATAGCAGTATACTGAAGGCTTTTGTTCAGAATGGGTATCCTCGTGATTTCGTGGGCCTGGGCTCGCGGGCTGAATTGGCCGAACCCCAAATATCTCTATGTTAACGTTTGTAGCAATGCTCCCTCCGCCCTTCTGTCACAGCGGGCACAATAAGACATCTCCATCTCTCAAGACGCTGTCGGCGCGCCGACCTTTCTCTTCTTCGCTTTGGCCTTCTTCTTGCTCTTGTCTCGTGGTTTCAAGGCCCCCATACCTGTCTTGCACACCTCCGCGTAACGCGCGAAGAAGTCGTCCATCGCGCTCGGCTCGACTATGGTGGACAGCTTAACTTTGTCGGACTTGCTCCTGCTGGACTTTGCGTTCGTGGCCCTGACGATGATGGGAAGGGGTTTCGAGGGGTGGGTGTCTGGGAAAGGGTCCTCCTCCGTAGGCGCGGCGACGGCATCTTGGCCGTAGGATACTGTGTCTGGTTAGAACTGGCTCGATTTTGATACGCATGTATAGCCCTGGGACGCAAGGAATAGAATGAAGAAAGGATGGCCATGACGTACGCCTCTTCTGGACGAGGTAAATGGCACCGTGGTCTTTTCCCTTGCGGTGGTTGAACAGCTCGGTGAGCCCAGCGAAAAACTGTGTGAAAAGATCCTGTCAGCGGTCGTGTCCGGCGTGTACGCAGACGTCTCTCACCTCTTCGTTGCTGAGGTGCGACGCCATGGTTACAACGTGCTTGAAGTCGGGAAGGCGTGGGCGAAGGTGAACTACTGGAAAACGCCAGGACGGGATCTCAATTGGCATGGAAGCCCTGGACCCCGCGATGCCGTATGCTGTGGACCTTTCCTACGGCGGGGCAAAGACGCCCAAACTTGCACGATTCAGACCCACTTGGGTGTGGAGGGGGCCCCGCTAAAAAGTTGTAGAGAGAAGAGGAAGATCAACCTTGCATTTTGACAAGTAGCGACGAGTTTGCGACACACCGCGCGAAAGACCAGACAACTCGTTCTTTGCGCCGGCAAGCAGATCTTCAACATGCCGCCAAAGCTTGCCCTTCCGGGCAACCTGCTCAAGGAGATGGGTGTCTCCGGAGAGTCCAATGGTGCACCACGCGACAACAGCCGCTGGAAGAGCCAAAACCAAAACCGACGAGACCGGCGCAAGGCCGAGCGATCACAAAAGCGACAAGGACCGACGGCACCTCGAAGAACGCCCGTCAGAGCTGCACCGCGGAGGCAGGTACATAACGACGCGGACGAATCTGCGGATGACTCGGACGCCAGAACAGCTGCGATACCGATGAAGCGAGACGACGGCGCAAAAGCAGTGCGCAACACACTCGAATCGAACAAGCGGAAGCGGAAGAGGAGCGGTAAAGAGGCGGAGGACGATGAAGATGATGAAGAAGCCTCGCCTGTTGCGAAGACGACCAAGACGTTGCGCAAGATGAAGGAAAAGTTTGCCCAGGATGACGCGGAGATCGATGACCTCGAGCGGAAGCTTGGCATCAAGAAGGGTCGCAAGAGTCTACCGAAAGCTTTCCAGGAGGACGGACTCGACGGCCTTCTGGGCAGTGATGAAGATGAAGACGACAGCGAACGGGACGATAGGACAAGGGCCAAGCGCGAGGCGGACGAGTGGTTGGCCAAGAAGCGCAGGAAAGCGGCGAAGAAGGAGGCGGGTGTGGAAAGCGAAGAGGAGCTTGACAATGATGATTCAGACTTGAATGACGGCTTTTCAGGCTTGCTAGACGATGAAGACGAGGATGACGACTCCATTGGCGACTTCATCGGTGACGACGATGAGGATCAAGACGATGAGGATAACGACGAAGGCTCTTTCGGCGGGTTTGGCTCAGCACAAAGCAAACCCCGAGTGCGAGAGAATCCGTACGTTGCGCCAGTAATTGCGGCCCCCGGCGGCCAGAGTGCGGGCAAGTATATACCACCATCCCTCCGCAAAGCTCTCGGCAAGGATGCAGATTTAGAGGCTCAGATCCGGAGAAAGACTCAGGGACCTGTGAACCGCGTCACAGAAGCCAACCTCGTCTCCATAGTGGGAGAGATCGAGAAGATATATCGCGAGCATCCGCGCGGTTTGGTCACGGACATCCTTTCGGACCTGTTGATGGCGCAGATTTGCGACGCAACTAGCAAACCCGACACCCTCCTGGTCCTTTCCGCTGGTTTCATCGCTGCCTTGTACAAGGTCATTGGCATTGATTTTGCCGCTCACTTCGTCACGGCCGTGGTCGAGCGATTCCAGAAAGAGCACGATGCGGCAGAGAAGATGGCTGCTGAACAGCGCACACCCACCAAGGAAACTTCAAATTTGATCACGGTGCTGGCTGAGATGTACGAGTTCAAAGTCGTTTCCGGTAAACTTCTGTTCGACTACATCAAATTCCTCCTCCAGGACTTGTCAGAGCTGAATGCTGAGATTTTGCTGCGCATTGTTCGCCTGGCGGGATCGCAGCTTCGGAAAGATGACCCCCTTGCGCTCAAAGACATTGTCAGCCTCATCCGGCCGGCCGTAGCCAAGATAGGCGAGGCCAATCTTTCTGTTCGAACCAAGTTCATGATCGAGACGATCAGCGATCTCAAGAACAACAAGCTCAAGACCGGCGCACAAGATCTCGCTGTTTTGCACGAGCACGTCACCCGTATGAAGAAGCACCTCGGCACCATGGATACGACGAAGCTCAAGTCCACCGAACCTCTACGCATGGGTCTCGATGACATACAGGCCGCAGACAAGTCAGGCAAGTGGTGGCTAGTCGGTGCGAAGTGGGCCGGGCAGGGAGGCGACAGCAAGAAGGCAGAGGCAACTGCAACTTCTGGTGCCGCTGGCTCGGCAGAGGCGGCGTCAGATGACGACATGGACATAGACGACGGGTTGGACATGCCCAACTATGCCGAGCTCGCACGCGAGCAGGGCATGAACACGGATGTACGCCGGGCCATTTTTATCGCCCTAGTCGCGGCGGCAGACTTTAACGATGCCTATTTGCGCATACTGAAATTGCGCCTCAACAAGTACAACCGGCGGGAAATATCCAACGTCCTAGTTCAGTGTTCAGGGGCGCAGCAGCACTACAACCCATACTACACGCTGGTCGCAAGTAAGTTTTGCGGCGATTCGAGAATCAAGTATGCCTTTCAGGATACTTTGTGGACTTTCTTCCGCAGGCTCGGGGAGCCCCTGTTCGGAGAGGAGCCCGAAGAGGAGGACGAGGAAATGACAGACAACCGCCGAATCATCAACACAGCCAAGATGTTTGGTAACCTCGTCATGGACTCATCGGTATCCTTGACCGTGCTGAAACCCCTCAATATGGCCTACGTGAAGGAAACGACAGGATTGTTTGTGGAGGTGATGCTCATCACGGTCCTTCAGGGGTGCATTAAAAAGGACCCGAAGACCGTTGAGGTGAGTCTCGGCAAGATATTCACCAATGGCATCGCGCCAGAATTCGCGAGAACCTTGCGGTACTTCCTTCGCAAGAAAGTCCGAAAAACAGATCTAGTCGACGGAAAGAAAGAGACAGCCAAGGTCAAGGGGGCGTGTAGAATGGTCGAGGAGATGCTGGAGCAGCTGGAACTCAGGGAAGAGGAATAAGATGATCAGTCAGCATGTGGCAATTAGTAAGATTAAACCCGTCACAGCCAAGCAATTTGATCTCGTGATGATGCGAATTCTGCGGTTCCCGTTGAGCTGGTTGCGATAATGACTAGACTGTTCATGTATGTGTAATCGGCTATACAACGCTCAGATGATCTCTCGCCGCTGGAGGGTAATGGCCATGGTGGCACGGGTAGAGTCGGGTCGGTTGCCCAGCCTTAACCCCCCTCCTCAATTGCCTCCCAACGGTTTGCCCAAAGCGAGTCCCATTGGACGGATTAAAAAAAACCAGCCGTAGTCCCGAGCCAATGGTAGCTCTCAAAGAGGTGTTTTATGGGTCCCGGCAGCGAGCAAGACACCTACTGGACGTAGTGTCCGGCCTTGAGATCCTGTCTTGCCTCGCGGAGAGCTTGACCAACAATCGAAGTTTAAGACTTCTCATCCTCATCCCCCTTCGTGCCCATCCGACGTCTCGATCGGTACACACAGACAAGATGCTTTCCCGTCGCCTGATACCGCGCTCCTCCGTGAGGTCGGCTTTCAAGCAGTCTTCGTGAGTACAGATACCTTGATCTCTTTCCTTTCTACTGACCCCCCCTTTACCGGGAGGGTTCTTGGTTCGCCGAGCTTGCCACCATCACCATCCGTAAATCACTCGCGTCGATTGTTGCTAACCATGGAACAGTCTCCCCGCCGTCAACGCTTCCTCTCAATTGTCGCGATGGAGCCGCACATACGCGTCCGCCTCTGGTTCGTCGCCCTTCATCACGCATAACTTGAAGCTGCTGTTGTTTTGGCCCACGATGCTGATAGTTGTTTTTAAACAGAGGAGAAGGACCTGGTCATTATCGGTGGTGGCGTTGCTGGCTACGTCGCTGCCATCAAGGCCGGACAGGAGGGCATGAAGGTATTGCGACACAATGGCACCCCATTTTTCATACCGTGCTACTCGTGCTAATCTATATATCTTCCAGGTCACCTGTATCGAGAAGCGCGGCACCCTCGGTGGCACCTGCCTCAACGTCGGCTGCATTCCCTCCAAGGCTCTCCTCAACAACTCCCACATCTACCACACCATTAAGCACGACACAAAGAACCGCGGTATTGATGTTAGCGACGTCAGCATCAACCTCGAGCAGTTCATGAAGGCGAAGGACACCGCTGTCACTGGTCTGACCAAGGGTGTCGAGTTCCTCCTCAAGAAGAACGGTGTCGAGTACATCAAGGGCAATGCCTCTTTCGTCAATGAGCACGAGCTCAAGGTCGACCTTAATGAGGGTGGCGAGACCACTGTGAAGGGCAAGAACATCCTGATCGCGACTGGTTCCGAGGCCACTCCCTTCCCCGGCCTTGAGATCGACGAGAAGCGCGTTGTGACCAGCACTGGCGCTCTTAAGCTTGAGAAGATCCCCGAGTCTATGGTCGTCATTGGTGGCGGCATCATTGGCCTGGAGATGGGCTCCGTCTGGTCCAGGCTCGGAGCCAAGGTCACCGTTGTCGAGTTCCTTAACCAGATTGGTGGTCCCGGTATGGATACCGAGATCTCCAAGTCTACTCAGAAGATCCTGAAGAAGCAGGGCATCAACTTCAAGCTCGGCACCAAGGTTGTCAGTGGTGACGCCTCTGGCGAGAAGGTCCAGCTTCAGGTCGACTCCGCCAAGGGTGGCAAGCCCGAGACCGTAAGCATTTATCCGTCCTGTTCTGTCTTGCCCTTCTATTTACTAACAGGACTGCCTGTAGATTGATGCCGACGTCGTCCTCGTTGCCATTGGCCGCAAGCCCTACACTGGTGGTCTCGGTCTCGAGAACATCGGCATGGAGCTGGACGACCGTGGCCGTGTCATCATTGACTCGGAATACCGCACCAAGATACCTCACATTCGCTGCGTCGGCGACGTCACCTTCGGTCCCATGCTCGCGCACAAGGCCGAGGAAGAGGCTGTTGCTGTTGTTGAGTACATCAAAAAGGGTCACGGCCATGTCAACTACGGCTGTATTCCTTCCGTTATGTACACCCACCCCGAGGTTGCCTGGGTTGGCCAGAGCGAGCAGGACCTGAAGTCCCAGAACATTGCCTACCGCGTCGGCACTTTCCCCTTCAGCGCCAACTCGCGCGCGAAGACTAACCTTGACACCGAGGGCATGGTCAAGATGCTGGCGGATCCTGAAACGGACCGTCTGCTAGGTGTCCACATTGTCGGCCCCAATGCCGGCGAGATGATCGCCGAGGCTACGCTTGCTCTCGAGTACGGCGCGTCTAGCGAGGATATCGCGCGTACGTGCCACGCTCACCCTACCCTGGCTGAGGCCTTCAAGGAGGCTGCCATGGCCACGCACTCTCTGCCCATCCACATGTAACGGGGTGTTCAGTGATGTTGGCTAGTCGAGGCCGAGAGGCCCGAGGGAAACGGCAAAGACAAAACAGGAAAGTGTATCGCTTCAGGAGTGGGGGGGCGGCAAGATAGACGATGGGATCATAGGTAGAGCCGGGGGCGTCTTTTCTGGCTTCGCGTATTCAGACTAGCACGCAGGATGCGAGTGTACCAAGGTCTCGGACGCTGTGTAGAGTATAATGCATCTATGTTTTTGTCACCACAGCATACGTATCACCGGGTCGTCCCACGAGTCTCGCGTGTCTCCATAGTCGGGGATGCCATCGTCCGCTTGTCGGCTAATAGGGCATAGCGGACAAGGACACTGCCGCATCTGTCCGAACGGCATCGCTGAGTGCGGATATCGCCGGTACGTCTGCCGTCCCAGTCCACCATACTGGTCGAACATAGCATGGCTGCCGTCACCCCCAAAGCTGCCAACAACCGGGCCGTTGATCGGTCCGTTGAGCTGACTAGATGCTCGTCCGTGGATCAGTATCCGTGTTGAGGCTGCAGTCGCAACGGCCTAGTGGTTGCTTCGTCTAAGACACTTTGGACTTACAAATTGATTGGAGCCGCCATTGAGTGGCCGTACCGCCTCAATTGATGTTGAGACTGCTCATAGTCTATAGCCCGGTTCGTCAGTCTAGGCGGTCAAGTTCTGGGGTATACTCACGACTGTAAAGTCTTGACAAGTTGTCGGCCTGAGCTGGGCTGTTGATGATGATGACAGGCGGCTGTCTTGAGGCGTAGGGGTAGTAATAGACCATGATTCGCGGTCGTCGAGTCAGTAGCCTCTGATGCAACACGGCTCACAGGACAGGTCATGATGCAACGGGGTAGAATCGTGATGGACAACAATCTGGATGGAAGGGTTCATATAGGTAGACATTCATGTTGTACGGTGAAAGTTTGCTAAAGAGTCACTGTTTCATTGATAAAGTACACATTGTCCGATTTTTGGTATGCAGGAGTTGCCGCAAACTACAAAAATCACGCGGGTCTCGGTTTTTTTTCTGCTGGCCAGGCGCATGAGCAAACAAGTTGGTTGAAATAGTCCCACGAGAGGTTGTGGCATGTCGCCCTGGACAGCGCCATAGCATCCCTACAGAGGAGCTCAGGCCTCAATTGAGGCTTCTCAATGCACTCGTGCACGGCCCGTCCCAAGCTCCAATAATAAAGCTCATTCTGTGCCGCAATAAGGCGGTGACTGTGGCGACCACCCAGTACCCTAAGGTACCGAACCTTACCTAAAAGAGGTCGGGCCCCTCGAACCTTCCGTACCTGGGCGTGTGTGGTCCCATCAGATACCGAAGCTCCGAAGAAACCGACCGTTATGTGCTTTCGATGGGTCGGTGCAGACTGCAAGGAACATGTTGGGTCTTGGAAATGATTTGGATTGGAGAGGGCCAACACAGCAAGGACGGTCTACAGATGTGCGTCTCTGATCCAGCGCTACCCTAATATCAGACGCATCTTTGCTTCTCCCTCCCCCCCCCCCTCCTTCCGTCTGGCTTCCCTACATTTCAAAGTCGGATAGCAGTCGATCCGGCCAGCCATCCGCGCGCTGAGCAGCCCGCTCCTTCCGCGCATCGCCAAATTCTCTCGCAATGGCCACTCGCAAGCACAGGAAGTTGTCCGTTCTGTCTCGACAGCAGGTTGAAGGACTGATAGCGGACGGCCGCGCCATCATCATAGTAGATGATTACGTGTTGAAGGTCGATGCATGGCTCAGATACCATCCTGGCGGTGATAAAGCCATCAGGCATATGATCGGTCGTGATGCCACCGATGAGGTCACTGTGTACGAATATCCCATCCCATCTACCTACAAACCACCCAGTTTCCCGTTCACGCTGCTAATACGTATTTCACTGCAGGTTGCATTCCCCAGAGGCGAGAGAGCAGATGATGCGCTATCGCATCGGCCGGATTGAGGGGCCGTGGAAGAACTTCTTACCACCAATTCAGGGAGGGCTGTTCCGCAGCATAGTTACAGGAGCACCAGACGGGGAACAGGCTTCCTCCTCCAGTGGTGCCAACTCCCGTGAACCCTCACCAGTCTTTGACGCCAACCAGTCTCTCCTCCACCATAGGCAAACCGCGACCAGAGATAGTGCCTCGTCCTCCAGCTCAGTATCATCGCGGGACGAAGACTACATTGGCCCCGAAAAAATGACGCCCACGGGATTCCTCGACTTGCAGACCAAGAAGGAAATCAGTCTAGACCTTGACCGATATCCGTCACTTGACAGCAAGACGCAGCACGACATTGTTCAGAAGTATCGCCTCCTGAACAAGAGAATACAGGCCGAAGGACTTTACGACTGTAATTACCTGTCGTACGCAATCGAGATGATCCGCTACTCTATGCTCTTCGGCGGCATGCTGTTTTTCTTAAGCCGGGGATGGTATGTCCCAAGCGGCATGTGCTTGGGCATATTTTGGCATCAACTGGTCTTTGCCGCTCACGATGCAGGCCATATGGGCATTACCCACGACTTCCACTTCGACACGTGCATCGGCATTTTCATCGCTGACTTCATAGGCGGTTTGTCTTTGGGCTGGTGGAAGCGCAGTCATAACGTCCACCATATCGTCACCAACTCGCCAGAGCATGATCCGGACATTGAGCATTTGCCCTTTTTCGCCGTCTCCCACCGGCTTTTGGGTGATCTCTACTCGACCTACTACGAGCGGATGATGAAGTACGACGCATTCGCCAAGGTGATGCTGTCCATTCAGTCCAAAACATACTACCTGATCATGCTGTTTGGCCGCTTCAATCTCTACGTCCTGTCCTGGGATCATCTGATCGCGGGTCGCGCACCACGACACGGACCGGCGTGGTGGCATCGTTGGCTAGAGGTAGTTGGCCAGGTATTCTTCTGGACGTGGTTTGGGTATGGCATCGTGTACAAGTCCATCCCTACGGCCTGGGATCGATTCGTTTTCGTAATCGTAAGCCACATGCTGCAGGCGCCGCTGCATGTTCAGATCACCCTATCTCACTTCGCCATGAGCACCGCCGATCTTGGGCCAGCCGAATCCTTCCCCCAGAGGATGCTACGCACCACCATGGACGTAGACTGCCCGGCTTGGCTGGACTTTTTCCACGGGGGGCTGCAGTTCCAGGCGATCCACCACTTGTATCCTCGTATCCCACGCCACAACCTCCGACGTACTCAAAAATTGGTGCAGGAGTTCTGCGTCGATGTCGGCATCCCGTATGCCCTGTATGGTTTTGTGGACGGCAACAAGACAGTCATTGGGAAGCTCGCAGAAGTGTCTCGTCAGGCAGCCATCCTGGCAGAATGCCAAAAGCATGTTGCGAGTCACGAATAGTATGACGAGTCTGGTTTTACGAGGATCCATAATCGACCACGAATAGGCACCCAAATAATGCAAGCAGCCGCGTTTGACGATAATACGAATGCCCGAGCATAGTACCTGGGGCGATATAAAGGCACCATCAGCTACATCTTTTTGCGCTTAGAATATATCATAATTATGGCCATCACAATTCGACGTGACCAAAGAGGTTCAGCTGGCAGCTCTCCTCCTGCCTGGCGATCCGGTGCGACCGGGGAGGTTACTGATAAGTCTGCTAATAATGACACGACATTGATGGAATTTGCAAATGCTGGGGACTCGAGAGGCCTGCGACATCCCGCATAGCAGCTAATTAGTGGCCGGTGTTGCCCATGTCGGTGAAGTGGAGGACCGGGATGGCTCCCCACCCCCTGCGCGCCCGCTATTGTGACCCCTCGCTGCCGAAAACTGTCGCTTGTCCCACGGCCGTGGTACTGTCTCCTCAACCACCCCTGGCCGACGAGAATGCGGAAACAGGACCCAGGTCCAGGCTGAAACGCGAGACCCGAAGGTGTATCTACCGTTCGCTTTCCTTGTATAGCGGAGGCTTTCATCATGTGTAGCTTTGGCCGTCCCAGCCCCCGCCACCCAAGCTATCAGCCAGAGTCATGCTTAAAGCTAGTGGCCGTTTCCAACCAAATTTCGACGCAAAAGCCATGGTAAGTATTTATCCCCGACTGGTAGAACATGGCGTGAGATCCAGGGATATATGGATGGCTGCCCAAGCTGAAGAGCCAGAAGCACGCGAAGTCACGGTGATCAGACAGTCTTGTCCCACAGTTGCACATCGTTTTTGGCAAGTTGCGGCCTGCCGAGAGGGCCGGGGAGAGGGGCAAGATTTGGATCGCTGGCCAAACCCCGGTCAGCAGCAAATAATGAGGCCGTCGCAGGAAACCCGAGAAAGAAGCAAAGGCCACCAGGAAGCTCTCGCAAGGCATGTCTTCCCACCCCTGGAACTAAGTCAGCCCTCTGTTCCCCTCCCTCCTTTCAACCCATCCCCCCCGGCGCAGCCTGGCGTTGGAGGGGCAGAAAAGCAAATTGGGGAAGACGCATGGGTACGTGAGAGTGAGTATAAGAAACCAGTCGGTCGCCATGACATACATACATGCTCGGAAGTCACGATGTTCGTCGAGGTTTCCATCGCAAACGATACAGACTACTAGACATAGCGAGAGGCAGCCGATTGCGAAGTTTGTCAGACAGCCGACTGATTTCCAAGTACAGTATCTCACGGAAATAGTAGTACGGATTGCCTCAACACGCCCACACGCACCTTTCACCTACAGCTGTCCAATATTGAGGCCTGGCATCCTGCAACACATCTTGGTCTCAGCCATGGGAAAGAGCAAGATGGATGACGCCGCTGCGGCGAGGATCCGAAAGGCCCGGGGCGAGCAAGTGAGTAGTCCCCAGTATCGCCAACCACTGGCACGGCATGCGTGTAGAACACTGGTCTCGAAGAGCCTCATGCTGAACACGCTGACGGCAGGATGAATTCGCAAGACGAGCAGCCGTGGCGGCGAGAACGAACAAGGACAATAGTGCGGGGGCTCAAGCCGAGCAACGAGGTGGCAGCGGGCAGAGTGGTGCTAGTGAGCCTAATGGAGGAAGCCAGCGAAAATGACAAGACGGCCCGAGGTGATCAGGCGTGACGAGGTGGGCGCGAGTTGGGGCCAGGGGTCAAGACCCGTGTCCCAGGAGGCTGGATCTTCATCCACTCTCCCAACCCCAGCTTGCCTGGGTTGGGTCGGCTTTTGTGTTGGGTGCATCACGGCGCTTCTGCCGTGATGGCGTGCGTTATCCTGGACAATTGGATCGAGGGCCTTGTGTGTCGATAGTGAATTGAATATACGAGGGACGGGATGAGTAGCTTACTCCATGCACTTCTCAGTTTTTGTTAGGGAACGGGTTGGAGCCAGCTCGTACGGAAGATGTTCCTGATAAAGTCATCGTGCGCTCTCGGTCATGGTTCTTCGTCTCCTCCACAATCCACGTCACTGGGACACCCCGACATCTTCTCTAAACTAAAACTGGCATGTTTTCTTTTTTGGAAGCGAACGAGAAAAGGCGGGCTCAACGATAAGGAACAAGACCCTTGTCAATAAGCTGTCACTGTCCAGACACCGAGATGATGGAGTGGACCTCAACAGGGGAACTGGTACCTTACCATTCGAATGGCGTTGCTTGCCAAGGCCAAAGAAAAGAGTACGTACCTGAGTACCAGCCTTCCCTCAACCTATCCGTCGGTCCTCGCGCCCATCTGACTGAGGTAAGCAAGGGGCCAGTGCCAGGCGGCACCTCACCTTTGGTCACACTCTCAACCTCCACTTCTTCCAGCCTTGAAAGCGACTTCATGCTCAATTCCGTAGCTCACATTCATTGCTTTTCTGCCATACCCCGACGTACTGCAGCACTTAGTCTTTACCTTCGGCCCACTGAAACGCCGCATCATCTTGTCGCCCCGATACGCAGCCAACCCTAGCACGAGTCCCATGCTCCCAAGCATGACCTAAGTGTCCCAGCGACAATGGACGCCAACGTCCAGAGACTCCTGAATGACAAGCTCTACGACAAGCGTAAAGTCGGAGCTCTTGAGTGAGTGCTCACGTGACAGAAAATACCGGCTGAACTGCCGGTCGCTGTTTGAGACCTGCCGCTAATTGTTGGATCAGGTTGGAACGCGTTATTCGAGATCTGGTGGCATCCAAGGATTACGACAGAGTCGAAGCGATTCTCGAGCAACTATGCAACGAGTATGCGTACGCAGTCCATCAGCCTCATGCCAGGAATGGCGGCCTGATTGGCTTAGCAGCGGCTGGTATCGCTCTAGGTTCAGTGCGTTGCCCCCACCCTTCAAGACCCATGAGACCTCGACATCCTCCCGCAGCCCGTTTGAGTGTTTTGCTTACACGCCCGCCTCCTTCAGGAATTAGCTCGCTATTTGGCCAAGATTGTTCCGCCCGTACTCGCATGCTTTACCGATCAGGATGCAAGAGTGCGATACTATGCGTGCGAAGCCATGTACAACATTGCGAAGGTCGCAAAAGGCGAGATTTTAATTTACTTCAACAACATATTCGATGCTCTATGTAAAGTAAGGAGAATTTACGGCTCTCGCCACTTCCAGTCTTTGCTTACCATCTCGATAGTTAGGTGCAGATTCCGAGCTCTCGGTGAAGAATGGAGCGGAGCTTCTCGATCGACTCGTCAAGGATATCGTCTCCGAGTCGGCTGCCTCTTACATCTCTATTCTTGAGACTGAGCCTGAGCATGGCGGGCCGGAGAAAGACTTCAGCGAGGATCGGCCTCGCCCGCCGACCGCCTTCTCCCTACAGCGGTTCATACCGCTTCTGAAGGACCGCATATGGGTTATCAACCCTTTCACTCGCCAGTTCCTCGTAGGCTGGATAACCCTTCTGGACTCGATTCCAGATCTTGAAATTGTCACTTTCCTTCCCGACTTTCTTGCCGGCCTACTCAAGTTCCTGAGTGACACCAACAAGGACGTGCAAGTGGCTACACAGGCCTGCCTGAACAAGTTCCTCAACGAGATCAAAAGGATCTCTAGAGTAAAGAAAGGCTTGGCTGAGAGCAAGAAATCTCGGGAAGGCGGCAAGAGGAAGCGAGAGGATTCAGTTGATTCGGGAAGCCTCCACGATGGCCTGCAAGAGGGCGACGAGATTGATTCCCAAGCGTCAGGAGACGACGACGATGGGAGCGGCGAAGAGGACTGGGTTCCTGGGCAGGATGTGCACATTAACTACCGAGAGATCCTCGATATTCTGACAGCGACGTTGGACTCCCCTCTAGGTATGTTCGTCAAATGCTCCTTATCCAGCAAAAGCCTCAAAGATTGCTGATCGGGTATGACAGAAGACGCAACTTTACCTGAATCGCTTCGTTGGATTGTCGAATTCCTTGACATTTGCCCCGAAGAGGTCCTGCCATTCACACCAAAGGTACTTGCACACATGTTACCCGCCATGGCAAGTGGCTCTGAGTCGATCCGCCAAGCTGCAGTCCGGGTAAACAGTGGTCTGCTGGACTACGTCGTGTCATTGTCGGATGAACCTGAGATGGGCACTCACTATCATCCCCAGTCACGTCTACCAACGTTCGGAGAACGGCCGGATGGTACTGTAAGTGCTCGCGCCTCCCTTTCCAGCTCCCGCGAGCTCGACGTGCGAAGTCCGACGCCCGCCCACAACCGCTCCATCTCCACACCCAGTGCGGTTCCCTCATCAGCCCACCCCCAGGCAGACCTCGACTACGCAGCTGCTGTGAGCGCCCTGACCTTGCTTTTCCTCAATGACCACGAGGCCACCAGAGTCGCCGCCTTGACGTGGCTCATTATGCTGCACAGGAAAGCACCCAGGAAGGTGCTGGCTTTCAATGATGGGACCTTCCCAGCCCTGCTCAAGACGCTTTCTGACCCAGCTGAAGCTGTTGTAACCAAGGATCTGCAGCTACTTTCACAAATATCGCGCAACAGCGAAGATGACTACTTCTCCAACTTCATGGTCAACCTCCTGCAGCTTTTCGCTACAGACAGAAAGCTGCTCGAGACCCGCGGCAATCTGATCATTCGGCAGCTCTGCGTCAGTCTTAGCGCGGAGCGTATCTACAGAACACTGGCAGATTGTATCGAGAAGGAAGAGGATGTCGAGTTCGCCAGCATCATGGTACAGAATCTTAACAACAACTTGATAACCGCACCGGAGCTAGCAGACCTTCGGAAAAGGCTGCGCAATCTCGAGACCAAGGTATGCTATCCTGCACTGTGCAACACGTGGCTTCGTACTAATAAACTTGAACTCAGGACGGTCAAGCGTTCTTCGTGGCGCTCTTCCGCTCCTGGTGTTACAACGCCGTTGCCACATTTTCATTATGCCTACTAGCACAGGCATATGAACAAGCATACAACCTCTTGCAGATCTTGTAAGCTCGCTCGACCTGCATTGACAATCAAGGTGACTCCTGCTGACCAGTCACAGTGCTGAACTGGAGATGACCGTGAACATCCTCATTCAAATAGACAAGCTGGTCCAGCTCATCGAATCTCCAGTATTCACATGTAAGTCCCTGGACGCCTCAAAGGGCTTGCGTGATTGGAATGCTGAATTGTGCTTGCTTCGCATCAGACCTCCGTCTCCAGCTCCTCGAGCCTGAAAAGTTCCCATACCTCTACAAGTGCCTCTACGGACTTCTTATGCTGCTCCCGCAGTCATCGGCCTTTGCTGCCCTTAAGAACCGTCTCAACAGCGTGAGCTCGATCGGGTATCTGCACATCACGCCCAGACCAACAGCATCGACGCCTGCTGGCGGCAACTTTGATAGACCCAACAGGCTGAAGGGACGAGAAGAGGCTATCGTCAGATGGGGTGACCTGCTGGAAAAGTTCCGCAGTGTACAGGAGAAAGCTCGCCGAACGCAGAGGCACGCTGGAGATGGTCTTGATGATGGCGCCCCGCTGGGTGTCGGCGACATCAGGCTTGGTGACGGACCGGATATGAAAGGGGGAGCCAAGGACCATCGCAACGTACCGGGACCACCGGTGCCAATGAAAGACCCGTCCGCTGTCCCTCCGCCAGCAGCTCCAGCTGCAAAGCGGACCGGTCTCGGGAGGCAACTAGGTAGGTTTGGTGGCGCCGTCGCCGGGAGGGGCAAGCGACCTTGATGAAATTTCCAATAATCGTGTAGGTGTATTCGATCGACGAAAGTAGTCCCAGTCCACCGGAGAGAAAGCCACTAAACATCACGGTCTTTTCCTTGGACTCTCACGTTCCACGAGGCTTTCAAACACGGCGTCTCTTCGCCTCGTGAGTGACTGAAGCTCGCTACGCAAAGTTTCTAGCTGATCTCTGGCAGCACCGGCGTCGTCAGGAAGACCGGCAAATGGAGCTATCTGAGTCTCGAGTTCCTGTTTGCGAGCTAAGAAGCTTAGGTATACTGACTCCTCTCGTGCAATCTGATCAATGGTGGGGTGAAAGGCGGCTGGAGCTGTGTCTATGGATTTCAGGCGGTCCTCGAGCTCGGGTAATTTGATGGATAGCGCTTTAATTTTCCTTTGCAGGTCGACGTTCTGTTGCGGTAGTTCGGTGGAGGGCTTGAACTTCCAACCCTGTAAGTCGTGTAGCAGATCGGCAATAACAGCCCTTTCCTCATCGACGTGCGATCGAAGGTCCTCGAAGCGAGCCTGTCTCTCGTCTGTTTCGAGGGCTTGGGCTCGAAGTTCGACAAGCGCGAGACCAAGATCTTGAGGTATCGGTTGAGCACCTCCGAGATCGACGCAGAACGACGCTAAAGCATCGAGGGCGTTGCGTCCTTCTTGGGGTAAGGCGTCCTCCAAAGCTTCGAAGAGGTCGGATCGGAGGGATGCGTGACCAGCGTTGTCGCGCTCGGCGGCCTGTGATTCCCTGAGAGCAGCGGCCTCGGCGCGGGCGAAGAGCTGGCGTTCCTCGTCTACAGTTTCATTGAGAGAGGCCAGAGAAAGTAGGATTCTAAGGGTCTCTGGTTTACGCTCAAGAGGAGGAACGGCGCGTCCCGGAAACTTGGAGGCCAGCCATGTGTCGACAAAGGACCAGTCTTTTGCTGTGGAGGCGGCGATGCGGGCGACCGAGGGTGAGAAAATTGCTGCAGGGTTTAAATGGGCCATGATAGTATGTACCGTATCACACAGTGGCTTCTTGCCTCTTCTCGATGACTGGTTCTCTGTTTTTTTTGTGTTTTTTTTTGGCTGCCAACGTTGGATCGGTTGTTTGATGAACAACGCACCTAGGAGGTAGTCTCACACAGGCCAGCCTTACCAGCTTAGGTACCTAGCTAGGTAGATTGACCTGAAGCAGTGGCTCCGCTTCTTTCCAGCCTCTTGCTACCACTGTCTGTTGCCGATTCACTGCAGGAGCCACCGAGGCTAGCCAAATTGGGATAAGGACACTTCTTTACTTGAAGGGTCCCCTCTGCCACTTTTAGGTAGGTACCTGGCTGGGAAAGCCCCATTAGAACGACGGAACTACGCGCGACACCTTGCCGCAACCATACGGACAACTGTCCAAAGTTCGCTGGCCTCTTGCTCTGATCTTCTGGCAATTGTCTTTTCACCCTCTATTGCGCACCTTTTTACACCACGCAGAGGCAGTTCATCTCACCTACCTTCTTTTACGCGCCTCTGCGTTCGTTGCTACCGAGCCATCTCGCCATGCATGTGAACATCTCGACCCTCGCCGTCGCGGCAGCTCTCTTCGCCACGCCATTCGTTTCCGCTTTGAGTGCAGAAAACATTCCATCCGACCTTCCTGTCTCCGAACTTCTTTCTTCAGCCCAGGCCCACCTCTCCAAAGGCGAGACAAGCGATGCTCTCCTTTACTACGATGCCGCCATTACCCGCGACCCCTCCAACTATCTCACCCTCTTCAAGCGCGCCACCACGTACTTATCGCTTGGACGTACCTCGCAGGCGACCGAGGACTTTAACCGTGTCCTGTCCCTGAAGCCTGGGTTCGAAGGCGCCCACGTCCAGCTCGCCAAGATTCGATCCCGAAGCGCAGATTGGGAGGGCGCAAAGGAGCACTACAAGCTTGCCAACAAGGATGCCGCCTCTCCTGAGGTGGCCGGCCTCGAGGAGGCTCAAGGTGCTGCCCAGCTGGCCGACGCCGCCGAGAGGGCAGGCGACTTCGAGGCCTGCGTCCACCATGCAGGAGAGGCAATCATGACGGCCAACCGAGCTGTGTATCTCCGCGAATTGCGCTCCCGCTGTCGCTTCGCGCGGGGTGAAGTGGAGGAGGGCATGAGCGATCTGCACCACGTCCTGCAAATGAAGCCCGGTGACACGACGCCACACGTTACCATCTCCGCCAACACATTCTACAGCCTCGACGACCTGAACAACGGCATGGCACAAACGAGGAAATGCTTGCATTCGGATCCGGACTCAAAGCCCTGCAAGAAGCTTCTGAAGCAGCAGAAGGTTATCGAGAAGATCCTAACCAAGGTAGCCAAGGCATTTGAGAAAAACCAGCCTATGACCGGCGTCAAGATGTTGATTGACAACGGCGAAGACGCTGGTCTGATCACCAGCATCAAGTCCCAGGTGGAGGAGTTCAAGCAGGATGGTATCATTCCAACAAACGCACCCTCCGCGCTTTACATGAGGGTGGTTGAGCTGGCGTGTGAGGGTTACTACGAGGTTCGTGTCTATTGGGACTACTGCCTGTGTTGTTTCAATGTACTGATGTACCACGATACAGATGAACAGCAAGAAGACGAAGCAATACTGCGAAGACGCACTAGCCCAGAATGAGCAGTCATTCTTCGGCCTCCTCTACCGTGCGCGCGACCAGATGGAAAAAGAAGAGTTCGAGGACGCCGTGAGGACGCTCGAGGAAGCCAAGAACGTCAAGCCCGAGAAGCAGAATGTAGTGCGTCCGCTTCAGCAAAAGGCTCAAATCGCCCTCAAGCGCAGCAAGACAAAAGACTACTACAAAGTCCTCGGCGTCTCGAACGACGCCGATGGGCGGCAGATCAAGTCGGCCTACCGCAAGCTCTCCAAGCTTCACCACCCGGACAAGGCTCACAAGCAGGGCCTGACGAAGGAGTCGGCCGAGAAGAAGATGGCTGCCATCAACGAGGCCTACGAGGTGCTTAGCGATCCCGAACTTCGTGAACGATTCGACCGCGGAGACGACCCCAACGACCAGGAGCAACAGCGCGGCCATCCCTTCCAGGGCAGTCCCTTCGGCCATCCCTACATGCAACATCAGGGTCAAGGAGGCGGCAGCCAATTCAAGTTCCATTTCGGCGGAGGCGGCGGTGGCGGCGGCTTCCCCTTCTGATCCCTGCGCGGCATTTGATTTCGGGGTCATTGGCGAAAGGAGACGCAGCGCAATGCGCCGAAGCGGTCCACATGAGCGTCAGGAGTTGTGGAGTTTTCTGTAGGTAGTAGACGAGGAACACGATGTCTCTATATATCAATCTCATTCTCGTGGCGGATGTTTTCGATCAAGGCCGGCCAGTGTAGAGAATCCCACGGACGAATGAGTCTGCGTGGCAGCTGTGCACCTCGAGAATCCGTGGAGACCACCTAACTCAAAACTGTATTAAAAAAATCTTCAGCTAACAAGTTGGCTGTCTGCTATTTCTTGACATCATTTGAAGGCTCATGATGCTACCAGACGGTAAACCTCAGCATTCGCCTGGATGGTACGGAAGCGTCAGGGAGCGCGTTCGTGACACTTTCATTGATCAAGGTTGATTCCCACAACCGCCCAGATTACACGCATAGTATTTACAGACACATCGCATCAAGTTGCGGATGATGAAAATGAGGATGACGGCTATCCCCGCCACCTAGCCCCCCTTGATCTACACACTCAACATGCGTTGCACATGATTTGAGCTCCTGTTCTCTCTGAATATGAACTGCCTTGGTCATTGGGAGACCACATGCTTCAGGCGGGCTGCATTTCGGCGACGCTTTGGAATCGCCCCATGATCTGTTGGAAGTCGCCCCATTGCGCATTGGAGCTCAAATACAAGGATAAAGAAATGAGGGTTGCGGGGACCCTGGGTTTCTTTTCCGTAGAGAGGCTTCTGCCAAGGATTTGGTGTACGATGGCTCGCGCCTTGGACCCGCCTTCAATGGAGACATGAAGCTCTTCACATCGTATCGTTCCGGCGAATGAAGTATGCCCTGGAGAACTGGTTAGAAGACCGAACTAACGATCAAAATGTAGGTGAACGTACTTGGAAGCCTCGTACGCCGACCAGCAAATAGCCGTGCTTGGCATGGTCGTAACGACACGGGGACCAATGCCCTTGAAGAAGCCACGGGTACCTTCACGTCGCATGAGCAATCGGCAACCGGCCATAAAGCCGTTGACTGTTCTCAATTCCGGATCCGTGGCGGTGCCTCTTGTCTGTAGCATGGTCTTGATGACATCCATCGGCGTGGTCAGCGCCGCAGCAAAGCCGCCAGCAACGCCACCAGCCACGCAATGCGTTGTAGGGTCGTAGGTCTTGGCCGGGTTCATGGTCGTCGATATCGATTCGTAGGCGAGGAACTGGAGGGCAGTGAAGGGCACTGTCATTGAGAGTGTCGTAGGGTAGGACACATAAAAGGCGCTTAGTCCCTCGGACTTGTAGACGTATCGTGCACAGTCCGTCATGGATCGGTACATTTTGGCCGAGTTCTGCATCTGCATTCGTTGCTTGATGACTATAGTTAGGAACGTCAGCGTACTTGTCAATGATGGCCAAGTTTGCCAGGCTTTGGGAGCGGAGGAGTCGAATCATACCGTCAAAAGGGTTCATGAGTGCATCGCTGGCGATAGTCGCGCAAGCTCCGCTGGTCGCTGCTGCCAAGGGGTGGTGGACACCAGCCTGGTTACCGCCCATGACGTGTTTAACGGCTTCGTACGTCGCGAAGTAAACGGCGTGCGCAGGTCCGGCACCGGCCACAACGCTAGACATGCCTCGCCACAGGCTGAGGAAGCCTTCTCCGGTGGCCATCTTGTAAGTCCCCTGGATAACTCCATTGTACGCAGTGGACGCTGTTGGGTTCAAGACCTGCATGCGTGTCTTGATGGCATCGATCGGGTACATAACAGTGTGTTCCTGGAGACAGCGTCAGCGCCAATGATCGCGAGTGTAAGAAGTGAAGCGTACTGCTATGCCTGCAAAGGCCCCTGCCGCCATGTTCTGCAGCAGGGAGAAGTTGGGTGGAAGAGATTCATAGCTGAAGAGAACATGTCGTCAGCATGAGCTTCGCAGTACGATGGACTATCAAGTTGGGAATGCGCACTCGTATTCTTCCTCGACCAGTTCGGCAGTTGGCTGGGCCATTGCGGCCGCAGCTTCGGACGCTTCGCCGAAAGGCTTGGGCTGGAGAGCCGCCAGGGTGACGGCTTGGAGGGGATGCGGGAGGGTGCGATGAAGATAGATGTCGAGATTGGAGGTGTTGTATGGTCGCTGGTGTCAGGGAGCCGCTGATCGGGCAATTAGCTGATGGGTACAGCAGGCGCGATGCGAAGGCGAGCGTCGGGTTCTGGGCGGCCCGGCGATCGTGACATGCGTGGATGCGGAAACAAGATCGTCTTCAAACCAGAATGGCAGAGTATGTATCCAAGAACTCCGCTGGTGTTGCGCTGGCTACGTGTGAGATGTACACTATCGCCTCTAGCAGGAGGAGGTAAGGTACGATAACACGACTCATCAACGGGTGCGAGGGAGACGGCGAAAAAATTCAAAGCTGATTTGCGGCGAGCTGCGAGCTGCGGGCTCGGAGATGGGCCTCCCCGGGTCGTGCTTTTTGGGGGGTGAAGGTACCTGCCACACTTGATAGTGTGCACATGTACATAGGTACCCGAGCATGCCACCCATTCACTAACTCCGCCATTAGATTAGCACCGAGGCCCCCACACGTCGGCACGTACAGTGAAGTAAGCCATGGGCACCATCTCTGGGGGCTTGGAAACGAGTCTTGGTGTTCCTGATCCAGTCTAACCCGCGTCAATGACCCTGTCATTATTATTAAGTACCGATCCGTGGTATCCGTCCTCGGAGATACGACTTTCTGTTTGATATATTGAAAGGTATCTGCCATTTCAATTTAAGGAGTGAATGCTATGAAGTACACTTCAACGCCAGTACCTAGTCCCAGTCTACACCTCGTCACATCGCTCCCCAAGAATCAAACGTCAATGTGTGGTAAAAGACTAGCACAACTCCAGGATGAACGAAAGCCACCACCAAATGCCATCAATGCTAAGAAAGTGAATTCATGTACTGGGAAAAGATTTACCAAGGATCTTGTGGTCAAAATGCCTCACAAAGCCCCTCCCAATCTGTTATCGCGCTGTGCTTGTTGAAATTGCTGGATCAAACCCAGCACACCCGTGTCCTGCCCTGGTGGCGGAGCTTCGCTATTTCCCCTACTCAGGTTGTTGATGGGCGATGTTTGCCAAACCGACTCGCCCAACGGGCCGCTGCTTTCGCCGCCCTCATCTTCTTCATCACGTTGGGAGTTAGAGTGTAATTGCGCGCTCGTGCTTTCTTCCGTAGGCTCTTCTCGGATGCCCCGTTCTGTTGGGCGTTCTCCGCGATGCTGCCGACCTTTGGCACCATATGTGCTTCGTAAATTCATGCCAGCCCCCGAGGGTTGATGGTGTGGATCGAGTAGCACGGACGCCATGGGCGATGGTGCTGTCATGGACGCCCCGAATCGAGGCGTCCTCGCCATGTGCCCCGGGCCTCCTTGACTTCCGCGCCCGCGACCTATATCACCTCCTGCCTCCCGCGAACCCACGACGTCTGCTACCAGATTTGGAGAATTGAGTCCAGGGAATGCAGGCGGCGGCTGAAACTGCTGCCGCATGCTGGGAGGCACATGGCCACCCGGCATGCCCGTCTTGGGATTGATCACGTAGTTCTCAAGAAATCCGTAGTATGATGCGGCCATCTTACCGTGCTTGGTCATGTAATAATCCTCCCGCACGTCGTCGACTCCTTGGGGCTGCTTTTGGTTCCCAACGCCCTTCCTGAAGTCGAATTCAGCAAATGAGCATACGTATCCTAGACCGTCAACATGAATGGTGAATTCCCGGACAAAGTCGATGATCTGATCGCTGCTTTTTGGTGCGGAAAAGATCAGCACGAAGGATGCCAGGAAGATTCCCAGTATCTCTTCAGCAAGAATTACGATCTTGAGCTTGTAAAGTTCAGAGAATTCTTGCTTCACATCAAAACTGTGAAGTCGTCCGTGCCAGTGATCCGGCATGTGATGTGTGAAGTCCAGAACGCCCTTGAGCGCGAACTCGGGATCGAAAACGGTGGTCTCCTCTGAAATCATACCCCTAGCAAGAGCCCATATGGACCCAAACACTCCAATGTAAAAAAGAGCTGTCCTGTCCTTCGTAATCTCGAACCCAAGGAACGACTCCGGGTCAAGGAATGAGGCCGCAGCCAGTGTGAATGTAATAGCGCCAGACATGAACGTAACGGACCGTGCGACTTGTTCCACAAGCCGCTTCGGAAACTGGTCAATATATCGGCTAGCAAAGGGGTAGGACATGTTGATTCGTTCTTGAAATAAATGGGGCAGTTCGTTGAATTCGCGGAATTTCCACCTGGCCAAGGCTGTGTATCGGCGATCGTTCAGAGTAGCTGAATTCTTTTTGTACTCCTATGCAAGAACGTCAGCAGGTTGCGGTTGTTGGAACTCAAGTAGACGTACATTGTAGTAGTTAAGTAGATGAATCACAGTCTGATAACCGATCCAGAAAGGCGTGCACAGCAGGTTGAGCAAGCCGGCGCAAACGAATCGATCGTGCAGCTTGCGGCTGAGCAGGCCTCGCCGGTCTGATTTCAAAAATTCCTGATTAACCTGGCCACTTTGGTCGAAGATGAGGTCGATAACGCTGAAGTAGAGCCACCACTGAAGTGTTCCGGAGAAGAATTGGCGTCTTCGCATGAACGGAATCGGGAGTGTTATATCCAAAACGTCCTTATTGATCATGGCAATGAGGTAGTTATCCTTTCGCATGAGACGGCTCGCAATATCGACAGCATCTAAACGCTCCTTTGAATGTGCGCGAATCCAGTCTCGCTGTGTCCGGGTCATATTCAGCGCCGTGTTCGGGTTGGCGTCTCGAAGAGCCATGATGCGCACAACAATGTCTTGCCACGACACTGTCTGCATGTCTTGCTCCGGGATCTCGAGCAAATGGACATAAAAGTTTCGCATGGTAGTCAATCGGCGGATGTCGACAGAGAATTGGACCACCTTCCAGATCAAGTAGAAGACAAACAGCCACAAACCAAGATTCCAATACCAAGACATTTTTTTGGTACACTGAGGTGTGACCACTTGCGAAAGTGAGTTGCTTCGGGGCACCTTTTTGTACTCAATGCATTGCGTGAGAAAGGTGAGCAAGATCGTGATGAATGTGGATTGCCTGTAAAACCTTCAGCTTTCCCCACCACACACATCCTCGAGGAATGCCTGACTTACACCAGGTGCAGCGCTCGCTCACATATTATGCACCAAAATCCACTGCCAAGGTAGTATTCGTAGACATCCCTCATAAAGAAGTCAAGATTGGACACGTTTATCCATCTCCAGAGCGCCTGCTCTCTTGGGCTTCCCGCAACGATGCCGCCGCGTGTTTGCGACGGTTTTGCTCCAGGCGGCCTGAGAGGCATTTCATGATGCAGTCTTGATTGGGCCTGTGTGCGCTCCCACTGAGCCTGGGACTGTCTCGATGAAGGACCTGGAGCTTTGTAGTGTCGTGACGGAGTTGATCGTTGTTTTCGGGGGGTAGATTTCCCCAGGGTCTCCGTGTCGTTTGCCTCGACCAGCAATGACACTGGGACGTCATTATCGCCATCATCGTCACGGCCCAAGCTGTGCCAGTTGGAAGTTGCCGCCGTTCGTTTTCGTGAAGGACTCTTCATGTTGAGGATCAAATTTGCTGTGCCGTCGGCAGTGGTGCGACTATCTTCAATAGCAAGGCCATCTAGGTCCTGGTCAAGAAAGTGCTGGTTCCAGTTGTGTTCGTCCACGTCCGTGAAAGCATTGTTCTCGAGGTCTTCGTCGTCTCCGTGGCCCCCTCTGAGCTCTTCGTAGAACGACTTAGTGACTTTTCTGGGAGCCGTACTTCGTGAGAATAGGTTTGACGCCATGGTAGGGAAATGATCTACCGGCTGGAAAGCGGTTCGGATAAGCTAGTGAAGGCGTTGAGGGTCATGATCGGTAGGGAGAGAGCATGAAACTTCGGTTGGTCGTCGTTCGTAAATCAAGATGAAAGAGTGCTGCTGCAGACGAAACAATCAGCTGTCCGCGAGAAGTGAGAAACACGTGCCGCCGAAGTGGAGGTAGGGATAGGAACGACTTCGTCAGGACAAATGCACTGCGGCGATGAAGCCGCCGTTGTGACCTCGGGACAGCGTGTGGAACAGATCAAGGAATAAAGGCGGATACGCACCGTGTGATGCCTTCAGCTGCAAAGCTCAGGTCTCAGGACTTATATGCGTACTTCCACCAGAAATCTTTGGTTTGTGCAGTGATGGTCAGGTTGGCAACCAACGTGATACAGCACATCGCTCTGGCTGCCTACAATGACGTTAGGCGAGCTGAGCCACATGATGGGATTAGGCACCACCCCTGCACGGGCCCCCACTTGGCACGAGACCCTTGATGAGTGCTTGTGGTGTGAAATGTCCTGGAGCTGGCGGATCTTCATTCCCAGGCTGCCAGGTCAAAGTGCAAGGTTAGAAGGCTGTGTCAATTAAGATTCAGACAGGATATCAGGAAACATCGAAATTGGCATCGCGCTACATCGACCAAGTAGTTAGTAATTTGGTTTCAACCACCATTGGGCGATTCTGTTGATCCTCTCCCGACCATTCAGGGCTACAGGTACTTGCATGTCATTTGACCTGACTCATGGATCATAGGGATCACAATTAGAAAACGTCCCGACAGCCTACGTACCACGGCCCTCATCCTCTGCTCATCCGGCTCTACAACAATGGACGCGGCAACCTCGCACTCCGCGGCACCCTCCTCAGCTTTGGGGAAGGGCCCGACTCCATTATCCTCTAAAGTGACTGCAATTTTGTCTACTTCATATGCCGACTCGGAATTCCGAGAGGCTCTGGCTCTCCTAGATGAGAGGCAAATGAGCAACAACGCCCATGTGCGGCGTCAAGTTCGGCTGGATCTCCAGAAGGAGATGATTGAGTGCAACGGCGACATCATTACTGATTTTGGGCACGTTGCCGATGTAAGTCCTCCGAGTTGCAAGGCTTCTTGAAATATTCCAACCCTAACATGATTTGCCAGCAACTACGTCGCGTACGGCATACTCTGAACCAGCTGAATGAAACATACAATGAGATGCGGAGCAGGATAACTGAGTCGCATCTACAGACGTCACCAATTCTTGACGATGCTGCGTCACTGATTCAGCAGCGAGACGATGTTGCCACCCAGCAGCATCTTCTTGGAGCATTTCGCGATCACTTTCTGTTTACGGATGACGAAGTGGCCACTCTAACCTCGACAGCAGAGCCTGTAGATGAAGTCTTCTTCACCACATTGGTCAGAGCCAAGAAGGTCAGTTCAGACTGCGAGGCATTGCTTGGGTTCGAGAATCAGACTCTTGGCCTGGAGGTCATGGAAGAGACATCCAAGAACTTGAATTTCGCGTTCCAGAAGCTTTACAAATGGGTGCAGAAGGAATTCAAGACACTCAATCTCGAAAATCCCCAATTAAATACTGCTATCCGCCGCGCGATCCGAGTCCTCGCAGAGAGGCCTTCCCTGTTCCAGGGGTGCCTCGACTACTTTGCCGACGCCAGACAGCGTGTTCTGTCTGATGCATTTCACACTGCCCTAACCGGCACCTCGGGCACCGGTCAACCCGACGACACCGTGAAGCCCATCGAAATGGCCGCACACGATCCCCTTCGCTACGTTGGCGACATGCTCGCTTGGGTACACTCTGCTACAGTCGGTGAACGAGAAGCCCTAGAAACGCTGTTCATGGCGGACGTTGATGAAATCGCCAAAGGCCTGCAGACAGGCCGCGCGACGGAACTGTGGCAGCTGATTGATAGCACCGACGATGACAATGTCCCTACTTTCGATGGTCTCAAAGCTCTGAATGAGCTCGTCGATCGAGACGTATCGGCAGTAGCCAGAATTCTACGTCAGCGGGTTGAGCAGGTGATCCAATCCAACGAAGACACTATCGTGTCCTACAAGCTTGCAAATTTACTGGGCTTCTATCGCTTCACATTTGCAAGGCTTTTGGGAGAGGACTCTGGGCTCTTGGACCTCTTGTCCAGCCTGGAGACTGAGGCGTTGAGACAGTTCAGGTCTCTGGTCCGCGATCATATCGCCAGGTTACAAGGGGAGTTTCAGCAAACGCCATCAGATTTGGGACCTCCAGAATTTCTCCTCAACGCGCTCGAGCAGCTGAAATCCATCATGCGGACGTACGAGACATCTATGGCTGGCTCAATGGACAGCGAGAGCGAGTTCCAGCCCATCCTGGTCGAATCGTTCGAGCCATTCATGGCGGGCTGCGAGAGCATGGCTAAAGGAGCAGAGCCCCTTCAGGGTGCCATTTTCGTCATAAACTGCCTCATGACCGCAAAGTCTTCGCTACAGCCATTTGGGTTCACGCGCAAACGAGTGCAGGCACTTCAAGAAAGGATTGAGGAAGAGTCGAAGACGCTTTTGGCGAGCCAGTATCAGTACCTTCGGAATGCCTCCGGACTCGAGGAAATGATCATGGCAGTCGAGAAGCTCACGACAGATTCCCAAGATGTCCAAGACTTGAGGTCGCTGGAGCCAATGCAACCTGACGCCTTGCGACGCGCCAGCTTGGCGCTGGACGACTTCTTGCCATCCGCGCTCATGGACGCGGCCGAGCAGGTTCAACACGTGCAAGATCCTAGACTAGCCCGTGAAGTGACTGAGAAGGCTGCCGTAAGATTCTGCCAGGATTTTGAGCACATCGAGGAAATGCTGGTTGCAGCAGACTCCATGGCGGGGGCTGATTCAGGTTCAACAGCGGTAGACAATGCCGAGTCACAGTCATTGCGGGCCTTGTTTCCCAGAACAACTGGAGAGATCCAGGTCTTACTTTCATAACCCCAAATGACACAGCCACTTTTGGCAGGATCTAGCAACGGGGAGACATGAGAGCGTCCTACGAGGCGCTGATGAAGAAGAAGGGGAAGGAAGACGTACATACATACAACAGCCATTAGATGCTCACGTCTCTTTCTGTCACGGGCGTACCTTATGTGCATATTGATGTCCAGAGTCAAATGAGCACGAATACTTACATGCGAGACAACCGTAGTGCGGCTGGTATGTACGTGCTCCAGACGCGGGTGTACAGCGTCGTCAGTGCCCCAGCCAAGCCCGTGTCTAAATGCAGCCCAAGCGCAAACGGCGACGTCATATCACAATCCACCACGCCAACCTCACCTGCCCTCCTCATCTTTCTACCAGCCAATGTGTAACTCTGCCACCCGACCCTCGACAAGTCCAGAAGGCCTCCAAATCTGCACTTGTATCAACAAACAGCAAGGTTAAACTCATGCCCCGTCAAGTGCCTTGTTCCTGATCAGCGCGGCTCCGTGGCTACGTCCACCATCGCGAATTTAAGTGGCATACAGCCCTCCCTCGTTCTCCCCTCAAGATCCGACCCCGCCTGTGCATTTGGACTCGCAGTTCGGTAGCACCACTTTCTGAGCATCGCCGTTTCATTCATTTTCCAATCACACCGCCATGACCCCGTGGTCTAGATGCGATGTCACGCAATAGGGGCCTGGCCATACTGCAGAAGACGTATGACGACAGTTATCTCAAATGTTCGACAGCAGTATATTACGAGAGTCAGGTTCGCAACCCCCCCCCCCCCGGGGCGGATCTTCGAAGACACGCTGATGTAATATGTTTCTGCAACAGGGCAACGAAGAAGATGCGATGCGATGTTGGCGTAATGCTCTAGACGAAATCCTCAGTCACCATTCGAGCAAAGTGCTCCCTAATTACACCCCAAGATCCGAAACCGAGTCGGCGTTGGTCGACTCTCTTTTACAGCTCGAACTTCAGTGCAAGGAGCGGATCGATCTCCTCGAGGCCCTACGAATGTCTCGACGGGAAGGACCTGGCCCGTCTACATCAGCGCTTTCCGCCACAAACTTCACAAGAGCTCCTGACTCGTCGATTCTGCCGCCAACATCTGCGCGGGGCTGGATTGGCCAAGGCACCATACCAGCAGCGACGTATCCGGAGCTATCACGCCCTGCTTTGCCTAGCAGACCGTCGCTGCCCAACCGAACATCATCAGAACGAGCCGTGGTGAGTGGAAATGCATCTGGTTCCGGGTCTGGCCCTGAACTTGTGCCTTCAACGTCTCCAGGCTCCGCGAGGACCCCATCGGCGTACAATACGAAAAGGGAGAAAGCCATACGCTCACCCAGCCCTGAAAAGCATACGATGCGGACCACACTTCGCAGCGCGAAACCTGCAGAGAAGACCAGCAAGCTCACTCGCAAGTCTGCCAAAACTGAAGGTCCTGGTGCAAGCAAGGCCGCCACACTTGCCTGGAGTGCCCTGGCATCCAAAGACCGATTGTTGAGAGGGTTAGGTGCTGGTAGTGAGCCTCTGTCTTCCGCCACAAGTCCTCAACAGGGCATCGAGCAACCCCGGAAGGGTTCCGGTGTCTCTCCCCTCCAATGGGACATCCACACGAGAAGGCTCGTAACTCCTCGCGACCCAGAAGTGCCGTCACTAGACGCCTCACGTGCCTCGAGACATTCCGATGAGTACTCATACGGCCGCCCGTCTGCTTTATCGGTTAGCGCGGCGTCGAGCGCTTTGAACTCTGTCTCAGCACAAGAATCATCACCACCTGAGCTTGGAACGCCAAGGCACGAACGCCCATCTCGCTCTCGGAACCCCGCACTATCAGTGCGTGGCACGACGGCCGCGCGGAAAGACGGAAGAGGCCATTCTGACCCCGACGAAACGCATGACCGACGGAAGAGTGCTTCGGATTCTGGCATCAGGCGGAAGGCCGTCGGAGAAGGCTCGAAACGTGCAGAGCACTCGTCGAGTGGGCTCAAGCAGGAAAGGCCCCCGAAAGCAGTTGCGAATCAAGCAGTGAGAAGGCCGCGTGCGCCATCTGGGGACTCGAGTGCGTCCGAGAGTGCAAGTTGCGCAACATCAACGCCGAGACCTGCCCTGAGGAGGCCGAAAGGAAAGCGAAAGGAAGATGCAATCATCGCTGACGCCGATGCCAAGACGTCTGACGGATCAGATGCAGAGGAGAGCTCTCCGTTAAAGATCCAGTGGAAGAAACGCAAGAAAGCCATACTTAAAAACCTTCCCTCGGGCGTGGACGAGGGTGCCGCGAAACAAATCCTAAACGAGATCGTCGTCAAGGGCGACGAGGTGCACTGGAGCGATGTTGCTGGTCTTGAGATAGCAAAGAACGCGCTGAGGGAGGCAGTCGTCTACCCCTTCCTGCGGCCAGACCTGTTCATGGGTTTGCGAGAACCGGCTCGCGGCATGCTCTTGTTTGGTCCTCCTGGCACGGGCAAGACAATGCTGGCCAGAGCAGTCGCCACGGAGTCCCGATCAACGTTTTTCTCAATCTCCGCCAGCAGTCTCACAAGCAAG
This sequence comes from Verticillium nubilum, assembly GCA_002851675.1. Classification (NCBI taxonomy): domain Eukaryota; kingdom Fungi; phylum Ascomycota; class Sordariomycetes; order Glomerellales; family Plectosphaerellaceae; genus Verticillium; species Verticillium nubilum. The sequence goes on from NMXI01000013.1 coordinate 460,323, forward strand.
TATCTCGGCGAGTCAGAGAAGCTGGTACGCGCACTATTCTCTCTTGCTAAGGAGCTAGCTCCGAGCATCATCTTTGTTGACGAGATTGACTCCCTCCTATCCCAAAGGTCAGGTTCTGGCGAACACGAGGCAACGCGACGGATCAAGACGGAATTTTTGATCCAGTGGAGCGACCTGCAACGTGCTGCAGCGGGTAGGGTGTCCGATGATATGGACAAGAGCCGCGGGGACCCAAACCGCGTCCTCGTCCTCGCCGCTACCAACTTGCCATGGGCCATCGACGAGGCTGCCCGTCGACGGTTCGTTCGCCGTCAATACATCCCACTTCCCGAGCCAGAGACGAGGTCTACACAGCTCAAAACACTTCTAGGTCAGCAGAAACATAGTTTGTCTGACTCTGACGTAGCTGAACTAGTCCGACTCACGGATGGTAAGACTCGCCAAACTCTTGGGAAGCGCTTTGCTTGTTCGTCATGAAGTTGACCACTGACACGACATGTTGGCAGGATTTTCGGGTTCCGACATCACTGCACTGGCAAAGGATGCGGCCATGGGCCCCTTGAGATCATTGGGTGAAGCACTCCTGCACATGACTATGGACGATATTCGTCCCATATCTTTAGTCGACTTTGAGGCTAGCTTGACAAACATTCGGCCCAGTGTCAGCAAGACGGGACTTAAAGAGTACGAAGATTGGGCGCGAGAGTTCGGTGAACGTGGTGGATAAGCGAGAGGCTTCGATGCCCCGCCACGGCGATCCATTCGCCATGGAGCTTCAGATGAAGCAGGGATTTATGCGTTCTGGTGTTGCAGAAATTGATGGATGAACGAGCAGCGGACTCGAGGCCCGGGTAAGGGTTTTGAGTCTTCAAATGATATACACTGGTATACAAAATGTACATATGCGAGCAGTCCTTCCGTACATGCCCGTGGCAAGTATCTAGCAGTGGCTTCTGCGTCCCATGAGCTGTGAGCCCACTCAAGCCCACAAGATGTACGTACAGCGCAAGTCTGGAGGTCCGGTTGGTTTGACGAGATTCTTCACCCCTTTCGCCGCTCAAGACCCCTCGGCATGTGCCTCTTCGTTGCGAGCACGGAGACGCGCTGCCTTCTCTAGCAGCTTAGATTCCCTAGCCTCGGTCCTCCTTGTGTCCCTGCGCACATCCTTCTCAGCCTTCTTCTGGTCTCGCAAAGCTATCCGCTCTTCAGCGGTAGGCACGGGAGGTCGATCCTCGATAGGAGTTCCGAAAGGAGCGATGATTTGTTTCACGACGTGGCGCTTGTGTTGAGAAGTTGGCCAGCCGGGAGCGATGGAGACGACATCTCCAGTGCGAAGAGATGAGTTTGGATCATGTACAAGATAGCTCTTTGGGGTTGTGAACATCTGGAATTGGCCTGGGTCAGCGCTGCATCCTGGGCAATACGGCTGCTGCTGTTAAGCCTACCTTTTGAACCTTGCGGTTATACTTCTGCCCGCCGACGCGTACCTTCACAGTCTTCTGCATGAGCCCAGCCGATACGACGACTCCGTGGAGTTCCTTGACGACCTGCTGGGCGGCTTTGGTGACTGGGTACGCCATCTCGAAAGGATTTAAGTCGGAAAGGGATGGTAAGGCGTGGAGCGCAAATATTCAACCGCTCGTTTCAGTTGCCAAAGTCTTCAGATTCTCGGGTTAAACGAAATGGAACGCGCAGGGAGTGAAATGTCGTGCGCTGCTGATGGACCTCGAGATGATCTAGAATGAAGTTGCGTATAGAAATAATTGTGGACTGTACAACCGCGATCCATCATACGAACTGGTAAAGCTGCTGTGGCTCCACAAGTGTGGTTCGACAAAACAGTGTAGTGGCGCAAGGGACACACAGTATAAATGCCAGCGTTCCTTATCACGGTCGATAAGTCCCGCAGGCGGGCGCCTCGCAACGGAGTAGGTACCTTGATACGGGCAGTCGTAGTTTACCTAAAAGGCTACTTGCGTTGATTTTCAGGAGATTGATTTTTGCCCTCGGCCAACCATCCGATATTCGTCAATTCTGGAAAACCGAAACTCACCAACACTTCGCCCTCATCGCCGTCCTCACAACATGTCGAGCCCCGAAGGCCGCGCAGGTGTTGCGGGAGTCAAACGTCCCCGTAAGTCTCAATTCCCCATCAACTGTCGCCGAGCGAGCGAGCGAGCGTGCGTGCAGTTCAGCCAGGCCACCAAAGCCAGCCAAGGGCTGCAGATCAATGGACTGAGACAGCCAGTCCAAATTCCTGACCGTCGAGGTGGGCAATTGTAGGCAGGTTGGAAGTGGGATGCCAAAACATCCGACTTCCCCGCCTACATCTCTTGGGCTTGTCAAGGTTCAATTGAAGGCCATGTTGATTTCTCCCCCTCTTGTGCATCGTATTGTCCGCTTCCGAATGCGAAGCATGTGCTGCCCTCGCACGCGCACGGCCAAGAAGACGTTCGGTCGCTAATATGATGTCCCACGATTCGACAGGCACCCAATCTCTCCCACCTCCATCTCTCCCCCAACTTGTTGCCGAGCAGCATGTTCCGATTACGCCTGCCGACAAGGACAGCAAGAGGCTCATTGTGGTTCTCTCGAACGCAAGCCTCGAGACTTATAAGGCCTCACATGGGGGCGCTGGCCGCAATGGCATCCAGAGAGAAGAAAAATATTCCCTGCTCAACAGCGATGAGCATATTGGCATCATGCGTAAGATGAACCGGGACATCAGTGACGCCCGGCCAGATATCACTCACCAGGTCCGAACTTCCCACTCTCTACGGCGCGCTCAACCGCGTCACATCCGGCATCATTTGCCTTCGTCTGCATCCAACATGCTGACTTGACTAACTAGTGCCTCCTGACTCTGCTGGACTCTCCGATCAACAAGGCTGGGAAGCTCCAGATCTACATTCACACGGCAAAGGGAGTCCTGATTGAAGTGTCCCCCTCGGTCCGCATCCCTCGAACCTTCAAGAGATTCGCCGGTCTCATGGTCCAGCTTCTGCACCGCCTGTCAATTCGCTCGACCAACTCGCAAGAGAAACTTCTCCGTGTCATCCAGAACCCGATCACTGACCATCTGCCTCCTAACTGCCGCAAGGTCACGCTCAGCTTTGACGCGCCCCTTGTGAAAGTCAGGGACTATGTTGACACTCTGGGCCCGAAGGAAAGCATCTGCGTCTTTGTCGGAGCCATGGCCAAGGGCGCCGATACTTTTGCCGATGGGCTCGTGGACGAGAAGATTGCCATCAGCAACTTCAGTTTGTCTGCCAGTGTTGCCTGCAGCAAGTTTTGCCACGCCGCCGAGGACTCCTGGGATGTCCTCTGAGTAACTTACGGGGTCTGATGGTGGAAGCCAAGCAGGTGTGTTCCGAGCGAGGCAGGCATGGAACATGCGTCATGGTGCTTGTTTCTACAGGACGGGACAGAGGGGCATTCAACAAAGGGGCTCATGGCGCACCCGCCATCCTCATGCGCCGGTTCAACCTAGGCCATTTGTTTTTACATCTCTCATGCGTCTCGATCTCGACTGCGGGCAAAGTGACGCGTCTCGCAAGCCTCATGGCCTGCCAGAACGCTCCTGGCAAGGTATTGTGCCGGGCCGGGTTCCTCTGTGGGGCGAGAGAGCAATGTGTGAAGCACAGGAGAGCGCGTTTACTCGGGCAAAAGCGTGCACATGTTGCGCCTGCACTCTCAAATTGGCGGGATCAGCCGAACGTGTTCGCTTCCCGGGCGGGGAAGCGGTACGTGTAATGAAACCATACATAGGACCAGACCGCAGTACTACAAGTCAGCGTAGGAGAATGAGATACTCAGCAGGCTTAATAAGCAGACGCAGGCCAGTCTCGTGCGGCTGTTTACGTGCGCGACGTGAGGCGGAGCATGTTCGTTGGCATCCCACCATGCGCAGTCTGATGACTGGGGAGAGAGTTGGGCATAGTTTGAGGTGGCAGATTGCTGCCCGGTCACATGTCTCTTTGCCCAGTCTGGGCGTTTACGGGTATGCTCGGAAGGCCCAAGAACAGGAGCACGCATCGCGTAGCGTCATGTTACTGGGCTCATCTGGGTAGTCTGGTGAGGTCTGGAGGCCCGGGACGCGGCCCTTAAGGGGGGGGGCTTTGAAGAGGGGGTACTGATGAGGCGGGAGACCAAGGAACCTATCACCGACGACGACCAAGCCGAGGAGCCCAAGAGTCGCCCAGTCCATAGTGGGTATTGGAGGATCGGCTGTATCCTCTCCGTACTTGTCCTTCAACCGACGTGTCAGAGCATGCAGCTGCAGCGACGGGCGAATGGCCCGCAGTGGCCGCCCGATTCGCCCTATTATTCCATTCGCTCCATCCGCTCCATTAGCTCCATTCACAGCTGGAAGGTGCTGGCGGGCCAGGCAAGCTGACGGAGGGGGAGCTTGAAAGAGGGCCAAAGAGAGGCGGTCGGTCTCGCGAGTCTCTGGCAGCAAGCAGCAGGCAGGCGACAGGGCGGGTTAGGCGGCTGGCAATCAATCATTCGGGTTTTCACTTGAACAGCACGGTACATGAGCATGTCCGGCTTGCTTGCTGAGGTCCGGGTTCCCATTGCTGGTGCACCGCCTGTTGTATTGTTGACCCAGGGTATAAGTATCCAGAAACCCGACAGCACCATATTATCTATTGTCCTGCAACCTTCACGACGGTATCCGAAAGTTGCGCTGCAGCTCGTGGTCCATACTCCCTTGCTTTTAATATTTTTGTTTCTGTTTCAAGTCACACTCACATCCATAATTGCATTCGCGTTTGCATAGCACGGTTACACAACACCACCAGCTACACACCACCAGCACACAAACACCCAGCCCCAATGCTGCCCTTCTTCGAGGTCTCTCACTTGCCTTCTTCATCCTCCTTCTACTCAGCTGTTCTGCAACCGTTGGGTCTGTATTACATTTCCGCCGGATCTCAGCCCGGCGACGAGCTTATCACACCATCCACCCCCACATCAACATCAGCAGGAGCAGCGTTACCTGCGCCCGAGAAGCTTCCAGCGACCATCACATACGGCACCTCCTCACCGCCTGTGCCTGTCTTCCAGATCCGCGAAGTACAGAACCCAAAACTTTCCAGCGCCACTTTCTCCGCCTCCTCATCTCAGACCGTCGCAGACTTCCACGCCTTCGCCATTCGAGCGAATCCACCTTTGACAGCGGTCGTGGCAACGGCACCGTCCGCGATCTCGCAGGGACAGGGACAGGGACAGGGACAGGGACAGGGACACGACTCACTCTCTCACCGCGGTTGTAGCGACTGGACCCGCACGTCAATCACCGACCTCGACGGCAACACCATGGACGTGGTCTATCAAGACACTTCTTCTCGTGCCCCAGCCGCCCCGTCGCAATATGCCGGCTCGGCGACCGGTACCCATAAGACCTTCTCGACGCACGAAGAAGCGAGCCGCATTCTCGACTGGAACTTTGACGTCGCCTCATCCGATCACAACCCCTCTATCATCCAGCCGCTCGGACCCGCCTCTGAGGCATCTGCTCGTACAGTCCGCCACGGGCCCGAACCTTATACTGTATTGCGCCGCAGCGTCACCACCTCGATCATCGAGCAGCAGCCGACCGCTCAGCGCGATACATCCTCTGGATTCGACACCACCACCGTCGTCGGCGCATTGCTCGGCGCCGCCGCTGGAGCTGCCGCTGGTGCTGCCTTCACGTACAGCATGCTGAGGGGCGAGCGGGAGCGCGCCCCGCGCCGGGCGTTCGAGGCACCTCCCCCGGTTGTTCGCCGAGCTACCTATCCCGATCGCCTGCCGGCCCCCCAAGCCGGTGGTCGCTACGTTGAGGTCGAGCGCACCGTAGAGAAGATTCGTTACCCTGAGGCCTATGCCCCTCTTGCCGACCACCGTCCGGCACCGCAGTACCTGGCTAAGTACAGTCACGCCAACGTGCCCCGGAGCCAGGCCGTCGGTAACACATATGATGACGCCCGCACCTATGATGACGCTCGCAGCCGCCATTCTACCCGTTCTGTCGGTTCCCGCCGAAGTGCTCGACCTCGCAGCGAAGCACCCGATAGCACGCGTATGCCACTGATGATCATGGACACCGAACATCGGAGTAATGTCGGCTCCCGGCACAGCATGGTCCAGCAGCAGCTGCCTCCGTCGACACCTCCATCGGTTCGCGGTCCTCCTACAGCACCACCCTCAGTTCGTGGACCTCCGACGGCAGCGCCGTCGATTCATGGCCACATCTTGGAGTCTGACCGGGACACATATGTCTCGGCCCGAAGCAGACGCTCGTCCACCACCATTCGCGGACCCCCTCCCCCTACCGTTGAGACGGAGCTAGCTGTCAGAAGCCAGGCCTCAAGCCGCGCGCCGAGCAAGGCGCCAAGCGTCAGAGCGCCCCGTATTGTTGCTGCTCCGAGCCGGGCGCCTAGTGTGCGTGAACCCAGTGTTGTTGCCGTACCAAGCAGGGCGGCCAGCGTGCGGGAACCCAGCGTCGTTGCAGTCCCCAGTAGGGCGCCTAGCAAGGCCCCGAGCCGGGCGCGTAGCACCGCCAGCAGGGCACCCAGCAAGGTGGCGTCCCGTACAGGAGAGATGCGTGACACGACCATGACTGGCGGTAACAGCAAGGCCTACTCGATACCACCCAACGCCAGTCGCACGCCTAGTCATGTGTCGGCGCGCAACATTGGACTGCCCATGAGCGGTGTCGGTAGCAGTCATGCCGCATGGGATGACGATATTGTCAGCGTCGCCCCGAGCGATAGCATAAGTTGCGTTGGCAGCAAGATGAGTCGGCGGAGGTACAATCCTTGAAATTGGGATCAATGCGCATGAAGGAGTTCAGGAAACGGCATATAGAGAACTCAACGGAATCGCAGAACAAACGGCACTACTTTCAGGGAGAAGAGCGCCTCGAAATTGAACACTGGCCCGAATATAGGTAGAGTCGCTCAATTTACAATGTGTACAACAACAGCAGGAGCAATAAGCAGTCCATGTCCAAGGAACGATAAATGCTGCATGAATTATGAATCAGTACCAAATCACCTTGGTTGGTAGCCTCCCAAGGGCCTACCAAGCATGTAACAAAAAAAGCCGCACTCCTTGAAAGTGAGGTCTTTGAGTCGTTATTTCGCACCTCCCAAGGAACCGACCGATATTGATAAAACCCGATTTACTATTAGAAGTACGGGTCAAGGGTTGCTTGAGAAAACCTTCCAATTATTGCATAGAGTCGAATTGCTCAGAGGCTTCTGAAAGTAGAGTTCTGTCTGGATGATACCTGTTTTTGTTGGTTTGTAGTGCGGCTCTTTTTTGTCATCTGGTGCTGGTAAGAAGAGCATGTCAACCGCCGTGGGGATCGTGGAAACGGTGCAATGGATGGGTGGTCAGTCTGTGTGTGAGTCAAGCGCTGATTGATTTGCGTTACCTCCGACCATCGGCCTCCGACCATTCTCCGGTGTACAGTGTGCCAGCTCCGGTGCCGCACCATGACGGATGCTGGAAGTTCTTCGATCTGCATCTCAGATCGAGTCTGATGAGAGCATCCACTATTTCGTGATTCAAGATTGTCATTATCATCATCAAAAGTCTTCAACACGATAAATCACCCACATAACCTGGCAGGAGGCAACATTTACCTTTGCGCCACTCTACACGAACCCGCCCGCCTGCTGCTACCCCCAAGATGCCGACATTCGACCTTGGCCAGTCGATTCCACCGGACACGGCACATGTTAGTAAACCTGGTAAAACCAAGCTTCATCATTCACTGACTCATTATGACCGCCCTCAGGCTGTGAGCGTATCTCTGCCTACGTGGAAAGATAATGTCGGCTACGAGGAGGGCGAGAAATGGGTCGTGGACAAACTGACGACCGGCTACCCAAGGTAGGCGAACAAGGTCGAACCGGCGCTCACTTTGAGTCCCTTCATGCTCACATTTACCCAGGTTCTTTGTTCACAGGAGCATTGAGGCCCTGGCCGAGGCCATAGTGCTCAGTCATGGGCGCCCAGGACAGCGGGCCATGCTGTTTCCTAGCCCCGCAGCGGCCAGACGATGTGTCGACTTTATGTGCAGACACGGTGATGTCTCGCTAAAGTCCGTCCTTCAAGTCGTTGATCTTGGCCTCAACGCTTCTCAGGATGTCTCAAGCCAGCTCAAATCCTTATCTCCTACCGTGTCAGCGGTCGTATGTCCGGCAGAATCGTACCATCTGGCCAAGCAGTATTGGCAACATTCAGGGGATGGTGTTTCTAGCCGTCGAGCCGAGTTTTGCCATAGCTTGCTTCGTGAAGGCCTGCTTTGCCCTTCATCCCGACCAAGCTCTCCGGAAAGTAACCAGCAGAAGACATGCAGGGGCCCCAGGAGATATCAGCGCGCATCTGTCGACATCAAGACAACTCCCGTTGCGATCAATAGCCCACATGTGGCGCCCGGCACCAATGGAAACGGCGCAACCGAGTCTGTCGAGAGCATGCGGTTCTTGGAGGAGCGATTTGGTCGTAACCTGGATCTGTCCCTTGTCGAACGTGCCAAGTCGGCCATCCGCAGGAGAATTGCAGGCGCAATGCCCGCCGACCTAGAGTCGGGCATCACATCGCTGCCGCCTATGATGACCAACGCCAGGGGCCTCTCTGAATTGCAGGAAAGCGACGTCTACCTCTTCCCGTGTGGCATGAACGCCATTTTCAACGCGCACCGGGCCATGCTGCGCGCGAGGGGCAACCTCGAGAGCATAAGTTTTGGCTTTCCCTACGTCGATACTTTGAAGATCTTGCAAAAGTTCGGACCAGGCTGCCGCTTCTACGGCCATGCCTCAGCCGAGGACCTGGATGATCTGGAGAAGCGTCTGGAAGGTGGTGAGCGCTTTCTCGCGCTGTTCTGCGAGTTCCCTGCCAATCCGCTCCTGTCGTGCCCGGACCTCGTGCGAATTCGACAGCTCGCCGACAAGTACGATTTTGGTATCGTTGTGGATGAAACCGTTGGAACATTCGTCAATGTCGAGGTGGTCAAATTTGCCGATATTGTCGTAAGCAGTCTGACCAAGATATTCTCTGGCGACTGCAACGTCATGGGAGGCAGTGCCATCCTGAACCCAGCGAGCCGATACTATACGGCCTTGCGGGAAGCTTACGCCCACAACTTTGAAGACACCTACTGGCCAGAGGACGTGGTATTCATGGAGAGAAACAGCCGCGATTTCCACTCCCGTATCGAGAGGACGAACATGAACTCGGAGGCCCTCTGCGACATCCTTTCGTCCCATCCTCTCGTCAAGCGCGTCTACTACCCCAAGGTGAACCCAACCCGTGCAAATTACGAGGCATGTCGGCTTCCCGACGGCGGCTATGGCGCACTATTGTCGGTCACATTCCATCGCCGGGAATGTGCCATGGCCTTCTTCGACGCCGTGGAAACAGCTAAAGGCCCGAGCCTGGGTACCAATTTCACTCTCACCTCGCCGTATGTGCTATTGGCCCACTACCAGGAACTTGAATGGGCTGCACAGTTTGGTGTTGAGCCGGACCTGATCCGTGTAAGTGTGGGGCTGGAGGAAACGAAGGAGCTCAAGGCAATCTTTGCGCGGGCTTTGGACGCTGCCGGATGTGTGAACGGAAGTAGCTAGCTCATGTCAATATCGCACGAAATAAATACGTCAAACGTAAATATCCGAGACACAGACGCTGTCGTAAGGGTGATGCCAGGGCCCCACTGCGGCAGTCATGAAACAGGACGATCAGAGCGTTCTACGAGCGCGGCAGCTGTTGAACAGCTATATAAGGAACACGGAGGTGGCCTCCAGAGGTGCGGAGGCAAATTTCAGAGGTTATTCTACCCTTTACCTGCCTGCCAATTGACTGCGGAAGCGAACTGCGGAAGATCCCTTTAATCTACTATCCCAACGCCTCTGACAGGTGAACACAGTCCGGGAGTAGCTGGGGGGCTCCCATTTCAAAAACGTGACCAAAGGCCAACGACCCAACTAACGGGCTGGGGAACAGCGTGATACTATGTGCACTCTAAGTATGCTGTCACGTCCTTTTTTCCCCTTGTTTCGGTGAGATGTGATAATACATACGGCCAAACTCTCTCGACGAAAGGCGCCCTGGTCAATAAGAGGTATGTTTCCCACGACTACGCTTCCAATGATCGGCCCAGATCAGTTTGGGCACGAAGTCCATGGCAAAACTCGCACATGATCAAAGACGAAACAGAGTTCGGGCAGTAACGAGAACTGGCCAATTCCGAATCGGACAAGGGTGGTACGCCGCCGTGTCCTGTCGTTGGGATCCATGAAGGCTTCTGAGATGGTCAGAGCGGAACCACATATTCGGAGCCCGGCGACATCAGGGTTTTGTATACTAGAGCCTACATATGACCTGCAAAACTCTGATGAAGTGGCAGAAACACCTGATATAGACCTATCTGAGGGCCACCGCGCTGAGCATGATTTTCCACGCATCGGTCACCTTACACTATCAGGATGGTACAAGGAGTGTTCACCACTGCACAGGACGAGGACGTCAGGCGAAAACGACGGAACCCGAATTATTTCACTGCATCGCACCCAGTGACGTATCGGCACGCGTCGAGGGACTAAAGGCATTCACACCCATCTCGAAGACTGCGGGGTGCAATAGAATATATGATTAAAGCCAGGGGTATCATCGTTTTAACAGAACAGCCATGAAGAGGCGGGGTACCGGGCTAGGGAACCGCTTCACATCACGGTACAGTCAGAGTGCACGTAACCTGGTCCATAGTCTTCCAGACCTCGTTCGATGTCGTTGGCGCGTGTCTTCTCTTTCACCTCCTTATTGAAGTATTTCCGCAAGTACCTGTCCAACTCGACATCCAAGTTATCTGCGTCGAATTAGATCATACAGAAGGGTCATGGTGAGCAAATCTAGTAATTGGGAACATACCAGCTGACGCATCCATGACAACATCGGCCCTGCATAACGGACAATGTTTCTCACGCCGCCTTTGGATCTTGACAATGCATCGAATGCAGAAGATGTGCTGACAAGCCAGGCGCACAGGGCGGTACGCGATGGCAAAGCAAACTGGGCAGAGGTAGTCGTTCAGTTGAGGAACTACGGATACCAGCTCAGTGGAGACCTGAGCACACATGTCCTTGGCCATCGTGCCAGCCAGGAGCTTGTCAGAGCGGATCTGGGCGGGGAATGTTTTGGATACACCCAGAGACGTGCGTTTGTCAAACTTCTTGAGAATCTTGTGAATGGCGGTGCGGTTGATCTCCTGAAACTGTATGTTCTTAAGAAGCAGGGCGTTGAGGCGGAGAAAACGTACGAGCGCCTCTCGGCTCTCCGCCATTTTGAACTGGCGGGCGAGATTCCGCTTTGTGACCTCACCTTGAAACCACTGCAATTGACGTGATGCCGAGTTGCTGTCACGTGTTCCATGGTCCTGCTCGTAGACAGAGAAGAAAACTTGGGCCTCAAGATAGAGTTCAAAAATAGCCCGCCAACGGGCAAGGTCGCTCTTCGAAAGTCGGCTGGGCTTCGTGAGTTGGGAGACCTCCTGACCAAGAGCCACGATCTCCTTTGTCATAGCGACCTCCTCACTAGCTTGCAAGGCATCGAGGCCATTGACATCGCTTTGCAGTATATCGAAAAACTTGCCATCAAACACGAGTGGAACCTCGATTTGTTCGGAGAAGGGAACTGCAGGCGAAACCTCTGTCGAAGTTGCCTCATTTGAAACGTGGGATTGGGTAGTCTCGGCCGAATCACATCTCGGCCCAGAACTGATCACGGCATCAGAGGCTGTAATCGTTGGTGATTCCGTCGTCGATGTCGATGGCAAAGCAGCCTGTCGTGCCGAATGGGCCTGTAATGACGAGACATGCTCGAGGAAAGTTCGAGACGTTGATGACAGCGAGACATCAACAGCAACACCGTCCTGAAGATGGAGCAGGACGGTGAGCTTGGGTCTCAAAAATTCTGAATCTTGCGCAGCTGGGATGCATGAGCGTAGGACCCCAGGCAGGGGGGGCTGGACTGAGTTGATTACCTTTCAGACCATACTTGAGGGCCAGGGGAGAGTCGCTTTGGGGATCAAGCAACTGGCGTAATGTGTCAGGGTCCAAGCCCAGATCATTCAATTCGCCGGCGACCCTCTTGAGCACTTTCTTCAGTTGGCTGTATGGTATTGCCGATTCGACCCAGTGTGAAGGAAAACCTGTGAGACGTGTGTCAGCGACTGCCAAACAGATAGCGCTGAGCAAGAACCGTGCAAACCTTCACGTGAGAGGGCCTCCTTGAAGTCGTGTGCAAACTTCATAGTCACGTCGACGTGGTCACAGTCTACTCAACCTCATTCCACGGGGTAAGTGAAGTGAAAGTGCATCGGGCGAGTGAGGTGCTTTTGTACCAAGTCAGGCGATGAGTCGCGACACTCCAAGAGATGCAAAAGTAGAGCAATAGGCCGTTCTGGATCCATGTCGTCCAAATTCCTGCACACCATGCCTTACAGGGCATAGCCTGGCCGCGATCCCGGGTCACATCAGTTGCGCGCTCCCACATGTACTGTGCACGGCAGCTCGTTGGCCTCCAATGAAACAGATTCATGATGGCTGTCTTGCGTAATTGAATGAAAACTGCTTCCCCGGATTGTGCCGGATGCGCCCTTGTGACCTTGTTCTGCCAGCCGACGCCCCCCCTCTGTTCCATCCCCTCCAGACACCTACCGTAGGTATCCTAGGTACGTCGAACAGAAGTCGCACTGATTTTAGGGCAATCTTGACACGGCAGCACGTGGTCGATAGCGGAATGACTTAGAATGGACGACTCTTCTTGATTGCATTACACCGAAGCCTATCGCGTACCTGGCTAGTCAGGTCGTACTGATTGAGCTGGGATGGGCTGATGGGGGTGTGCCACAGCACGAATATCGGCAGGATTGTCGACTGCCTGGACCTAGACCCACCCAGCGGTCATCCCCATCAGCGCCTAAGTACCTACCTATGAGCAACATCACGGCGTGGGGAGGTGGGGTGAGGAAGTAGATCACAGGCTGAACGACCATGAGGGCATCATGGTCCATCCACAGACTGCGCATACACCACTAATTGCGTCCCGCACGCATTGCATCGCCTTTCATCGTCGACCACATTGACGGAACAGTTCATCGGTAGTACCGTGCTGGGCAAAGGCTGCATCAATCTGACGGGCTGCGCGATCGAACGGTCTTGCGTTCAGACGCAATGGGCGCTCAACAATCATCAGATCAACGTCAAGAACAGCCTGGTGCTGGCTCTACGGTAGCTAAGATATGCTACTATGAGCTCCTTGGAGTCGAGCGTGAAGCCACTGAAGACGAGTAATGTCACTGCTCCAATATACCGTGCACTACTAAGTTCCCTGTATAGAATCAAGAAGGCCTACCGAAGAAAAGCGCTCGAGCTTCATCCGGACCGAAACTACGAGGATGTCGACAATGCCACCCGTCGCTTCGCCGAGGTGCAATCTGCTTACGAAGTCTTGTCCGACCCTCAAGAGAGGGCTTGGTACGATTCGCACAGAGAGGCTATCTTGCGAGGTGCGGACGCCGATGACTACGACCACGTCCCCGAGTTCAATAATGTCCGCCTGACGTCCACGGAGGACATTCTGTCACTCATCCGCCGCTTCAACTCTACTGTGCCATTCACAGACGATCCTCTCGGTTTTTTTGGTATACTAAATGAGACCTTCGCACACTTGGCAGACGAGGAGGACGCTGCGGGTGACCCCAACACAACTCATAGGGTCGACCTATCTCCCTTCGGCGAGTCGAGTGACGAATACGAGCCTGTTGTTAAGACATTTTACGCAACCTGGACTGGCTTCTCGACCACGAAGACATTCGCTTGGAAGGACAAATATCGACTTTCCGATGCTCCCGACCGCCGTGTGCGGCGGGCCATGGAGAAGGAAAACAAGAGGATGCGCGATGATGCGGTCAAGGAGTTCAATGATGCCGTCAGGTTTCTCGTTACCTTCGCCAGAAAGCGCGACCCCCGTTATCTCCCGAATTCGCAGACGGATGCCGAGCGCCAGGCTGCCCTGCGCAATGCTGCCGCTGCGCAAGCAGCCCGTTCCCGTGCTGCAAACTTGGAGAAGCTGACCGAGGATCACTCAGTGCCCGAGTGGGCCCGGTCGCGGCAAGATGATGCAGATGTAGGATACTTCTCTCAGAGCGAAGAGGAGTCGGAGGTTGAGCATATCGAGTGCATAGTCTGTGACAAGACGTTCAAAAGCGAAAAGTCGTTCGAGGCGCACGAAAGGAGCAAGAAACATCTCAAGGCGGTCCAGCAGCTCCGGCGTCAAATGCGGGCGGAAGACTTTGATCTGAATCCACATGTTCTCCCAGAGGCATCTGGCAATACTCCGGCAGATCTAGCAGAGGGAAGTAATGGTTCTAATACCTACTCGGGAGATGAGGCAACAAGTCCCGATGTAGCGAGTGATGCGCGGCCGCAGCTCCCTCCAAATGGAGGCAAGCAGTCAATAGCTCTATTCCCGGCCTCCGACGGCGGCGACAAAGGCGACGAAGAAGATGATGATGATGACGATGAGTATGCATCACGTGCTGCTGTTGAGCAGAGAATGTCGGGCGCCGTCAACACCGATCAAGGGGGTGTGGACGACCAAGACACGTCAAAGCTGGACCGAAGTGACAGCCCGAGTCGGAAGGGCGAGGAAACCCCAGCCAGTTTTCCTCCCAAGAAAGCTGGCAAGGCGAAAGCGAAGCGAGAGAAAAAAGCGGCACGTGAGGCAGCTGCCCAGATCGAAGGGGCACGTAACTCCTAGTTTGAAATCATCTAGATCAAACTAACGTATCCTAGCCTCATCATACCTGTGGTGTTTGTCAGGGGTCGTTCCCGTCCAAAACGAAGCTTTTCAGTCACATCCGCGATGAAGGCCATGCGGCCCTGAAAACAACAGCGACATCCAGCACCAAGCCGAAAAGAAAGAAATGATAAAGTCATCACGCCCTAGCAAATATCGGGGCCACAGCAGCTGTCGACCTTAGAGAAGTAGGCAAAAACGCAGGCAAAAAGGCGGTCTTGTGAAGGACAAATCATACGAACCCATTAATCACGCCCCCTTAAACCCACCCTATAAACGCCAGTGCATGCCATCTCGAGATATGTCACTCCGAAGTCATCCATGGGTCGATCGAAGCGCCCACAAACCGGTTATCTGTCGGTCTGCCGTGTCTGACCACACTACAGAGACACCTCTGCCATTCAGGCCCCTGAAAGAACATCCTCGTCGTCGTCACTGAGCAGTTCGACCTCATCAATGGCACCCGCACGGCCCCCGGCTGCTCCATGATTGACTGGGTCATGGTCTGCCACGTGAATTACAGCTTTCCCCTGAACGTGCTTGACGTTGCGCTTCCAATCGTCCCAGTCATCCTCGTCCTGTATAACGAACCCGATGAGCATGCTTGGATCCATCTCCTTGACGTGGAGCCGTCGCAGGCGACGTGTATGGACGGAATCTACGTCCGCCTCAGCGTACAAAGCCGTATCCTCGTGAAAAGGCAATGCGGGCCTGGTGTGATGCGGGTCAAGGTAAAAAAGAAAAGATCCTTGCGCTCCGACGAAATAATGTGAGGACGATGGCCGGCCGCTGCCAGGAAAGTCAGGTAAACCGCAATGATGTCCCGAGGTATTCACTTACCCGGCAATGCCAATTGATTGCGGCATCTGAAGTGCTGCAATTAGCGCGTCCCAATACACTGGTGTAATTTTGTCGATGCCAAGCCTTGTACCAACGAGTATGAGAGTCGGATGGAATGTTTCTTTATCGGGCTTCGCGATGTCCATAAATCTGTCTTCGTACACGTCCGGCCCATCTCCGGTAGAGTATACTCGAAGGCTTGGTTCATTCTCGTTAGCCAGCGCCCTGTGACGACATGTTAGCTTCTGGGCGGACTACGATAAGGAAAGCCTTGGGCGATGGGCTTCTTACTGGATACATCGAGCGGTAGCGGAAGGGCCAAACCACTCGCCTGGATATTTTCCACATGCTGTGGCGCCGTGCTGTACGAATCGATGAATGGAGTAGGGCGCTTTTGGATCATCGGCAAACTTGGAGAGAAGTTGTCGCTCTTTTTCTGATGCGATGCCACGACGCCATTCTATGTTTGAGGTTAAGACACGTCTATGCACCCAGGAAATTATATGACATACCTCGACCAAGATCCAGGACAGCCATAGTGTTGGCTAGGAGGCTTTGTCCTGATCGAATCATGCAGCCCCATCCGCTGTCAGAAGAGAACCCGTTCTGGTCCATGAGCTGACTCTTGATCCGCATCGACAAGGAGAGAGCCGAAGCCGCGCGTGGATCAGAAGACTTTGTGATGGGTTCAAAGTCGGACCTGTAAGTCATCCAGAACTTGGATTCGAAATCATCAAGAAAGGCTGAAGGCCATCCTCCATCTTCGTTCACGGCCTCATCGTAAGCAAGGGAAGAGGAGAAGCTGCTCGTGTGCGAATCAGGCGGGGTGTCTGGGACAACATTCGGAGCCACGAGATTGTCGGGTTTTTCTTGGTGGTCCCCTCCTGTTGGCATGCGTGAGGTGATGTGGTCGACCACTGGTTTAACTTGATTGTGCTTGGTGTTCAAGGTGTACGAGTTGCCTAAACACCAAACGGGCTGATCACCGACCTGGTCATTGGAAGGCTCAGGATCCCAGAACATTTGAACAATGCGGCGATAACGGCCCAAGTCAACTCCGGCTATGGCTGACTCCATCCTCAGCCGATATATTGCTGTACTCGACAAAAGAGTTGGGCGTTCGTGTGCTGTAGGTTGTGCCCGAGAACCTGCTCACCATGGCCCTTCGAGATTAGCTGGGTGACAAAAAAGCTACTCAGATGAGGCGTTCAGGAGCAAGACTGCCGCATCTGTGGCGGTGGTATGTTATCCGCGAAAGGACAATGATTTATCGTTAGAAAAAGCAGCAGATGCAAAGGGAGCATGGTCAACATGGCCAACTCGGACGATCTGACGAGCTGTCTGGTCCTGTGACGCAGCTGAGGGGCGAGTTGAGATAAGATAAGAGACTGGCTGGGGGCTATGTAGAGGTACGTCTGTCCACACAGTGTACAACACTAGGAGCATTGATCCCATACCAACAACAAGAAGGTCCTGTTGACCTCTTTGTACATGGTCGCTATGACACAAGCCCAAGCCAGAGACTCATACGTGGCTCAGAAATACATGTACTGGCTCACCGGCCTTGTAGAGTGTCAGGAGCTTTCGAAGTCACCGATAGACCCTAATTTGCCTTACGCAAGTGTAGAAGGGAATGGCTGCCATGTTTTTATGGGCAAGGGTGGCGGAATGCACGTTGGCTCTGACCGGTCATCTATGATCTCCACGACCTAGCATAGTCACTAAAGGTATCGTAGCTTGCGTAATCACTTATTTATGGATCATTTATTATGTATTAGGTTTCTTTGAGGCAGGTGAAGTCCAACCCACATCTAAGAGCCCACTGAAACGGCAAGTCTGTTGTGGACCCTGTCTCTGCCTCCTGGCTGTCAAGTACCTTGCAAGTTTACCTGACCAATCAATCAACCGACTCGCATTCCGTCGAGATGTCTCCGGGCCTCAGGTGGGATCAAGCTGGACTTCGACTCAATCCTTCACTGAGTATAAGGTAAGTTTCTGTCGTTTCAGGACCTGGTGCATCAGCAAAGTTTCGCCTTGGTTTCTGTCGCCAGCATTCGTGCTTCCGTTTTGGATCCTACAGATACGCGAATGTTTCATTCGTACTCGAGTTTGTCAAAGACAAAGACTTTTTCTCGGTATCTCACACGTCATACATTTATCGTTATCGCCCCCATTCGATCAGCCCTCGTCAACCAATATGCCACGGCCCAGTCTCAGAGGCGGTGGTCATAGGGGATCATTCAGAGGCGGTCCAGGCCATTTATTGTCCTCTCACAATATTGGAAACGGTCGCTCGCCGACGACAGAGCCACCATACGGTAAGTGGCGATAAGCGACAGCACGCAGCTTTCGTGACCATCTCATACCAGTGACTAATGCTTCGCTACCTTTGACAGTGTTTTCTTTGGCCGATGAAGCTCGGTCAACAGCCCACGGCCACTCTCCTTGGAGTCTTGGTTCCCGGCTGCGGAATCAGCCCGTTAGCTTCGTAAGTGCTGGGGCTGTTGATCCCCTCAAGCAGCTGGAAGATCAACTCCAGCGCTTGGAGAAGCAGCTGCAGTTTAAGGCCCATGAAGCTCTTGACGACTTGTCACGCTATGCCAGCACCAACGAACCACACAATACTACTGAGAAAACCCACAACGAGTCAGACGTACTCGTGCCCGCGGCAGTTCAAGGCCCGATGTTCGATGTTGTACCCGTTGGTCCTTGGGACGGATTGGGCTCCGCTTCAGATCACATTGAAGAGGATTATTCGTCTCAGCAAAAAACCTCGATGTTTCCAGCAATGAACGTAGATGGAACCCTCGACATGTCTGCCGGTGCCGACACCGGTGAAGCTATGGTCGCCGTCTCACCCCGCACTCCACCCAGCCCATTATCCTTTTTCATCGACACAACCGGAGATTCCTCGCACCACCAACAGGCTGCCTTACCTGAAGGTCCCCAGCATGAGCCTGTGCCCGAGCCAGACACTGATTCTAGTGAGGAGGTGATTCTTTTCAAAGGACGCAACCAACCGCGCCAGAATAACCGGCAGGCCTTGTCCCAGAACCCGGGCCGGCCGCGGAAGAAGCGAGAAGAAAAACCCTTTGACCTGGAAGATATTCGAGCTGAAGTTCACCAGCTCGTCGCCAAGGTCAACGACTCTATGGCATCTTCGACCCATCAGCCGAACCAGTCGGGCAAGACAAGGACAAAGAAAAAGAACAAGAAGCCCAAAGCCAGAGACACCGACAAGCTGAACTTGTTGGAGGACGCCGGCGCTGAGCAGGATGCAATCCTGGCTGACTATATCGCCAACATGCGCCAGAACGGCGACGATGAGGACCTGATCACGAGCCAAGGCCATGCAAGACGTGATCTGGGTGGCTCAGACATGGACTTCCACATGGGGGATGACCTACACCCAGCCCCAGGTGACAGAAATTCAGGTCTGGATGAAAAACTTGATCCCGAAGATGAGTTCGCGACGCTCCCAGGCGATCGTGACGGTACAGATGACCAGTTCAAGAACCATGGGCTCAACTTAACCAGTACGACGGACGGCGATTTCCTTCTCGCACACTTGCTCGCTGCTGGCGTACCATCCAGTGCAGATGAGTCGGAGTATGGGGACCCCGACGATTTCGATTTCATGGAATGGGGTGAACCCATCACGAAGCAAATGCGTAAACAGAAGAAGGGGAAATTGCCCATCTTCAATGTATCAGACTCCGAACTTGAAGCCACTCTACAGTCTGCCTACAAAAATGACAGACTGAAAAAGGCGGAGAGGAAGAAGGAGCGCGAAAAGTTGCGCACACAAGGATTATTGGGTACGAAAGTCAACACCGAGGATCTGCGGGTGAAATATCCGCAAGGCATGAGCATCGAACAAATTGCCCAAGAACTCGAAACTTTCTTGAAGAGTAATCAGACCAGGCGAGTCTCTCTGAATGATGACTGCGCTGCTTTGTGTCATGCTAATACTGATTTGACAGCCTCTCACTGCCTCCAATGGACAACCACGCCAGAAAGGTCTTGCACGAGCTGGCGAACAAATTCAACGTGAGGTCGAAGTCGACAGGGTCCGGCGACCAGCGCCGGCCCACACTGTACCGAACCGCTAGAACGTTCAAGTACTCGGAGGATGAATTTGACCGTGCCATCTCCCGTGTAGGCCGCAAGTACTTCCCTCGTAGGGACCTTGGTGCCCGATGGGGTGGAGGTCGCGGGCCCGCACGTCGCGGCGGGGGCCAAGCGGATACAGGTTACCGGGACGGCGAAGTTGTCGGAGGTTCGGCGCCGGAATTGGGCCAAGAGAATCGTGGACGCGCTATGCTGGAGAAGATGGGCTGGAGCACTGGTACAGCCTTGGGGTCGATGTCCAACAAGGGCATATTGCAGCCGGTTGAACAGAAGGTGAAGAGAGGCAAGGCCGGTCTTGGCTAGCGAAGTGTATTTGACAAGGTTACATGCTGCAGGATTATCGTCACGCAGGCGAAAAGCGGGCAAATTGCTGATGAAATTCATATGCACGATTTCATTTCGTCCGAAACCCTATTCTCAAGGTATAGTACAGCCGCGAACCCCGATTGACCGTGAAGACATTGCCCCCAAAAAGCAGACCATCCGTAACGCATTAAGAGACCCCAAAGCCAAACTGGTTC
Source organism: Verticillium nubilum (assembly GCA_002851675.1). Lineage (NCBI taxonomy): Eukaryota > Fungi > Ascomycota > Sordariomycetes > Glomerellales > Plectosphaerellaceae > Verticillium > Verticillium nubilum. The sequence goes on from NMXI01000013.1 coordinate 480,668, forward strand.
AATTGGCGGGTCTCAAGTCAAGACACCCTGTGCCAAGCAAATCCAATGCACGAAAAGAAAAACGCTGCCGACAAGCAAGCCGCTTATTTCGTGGACGAGGAGTACTTGGTGACAGCCTTGGTGCCCTCAGAGACGGCGTGCTTAGCCAGCTCACCGGGGAGGATGAGACGAACACTGGAATCACGTCAGAAAGGAAGAGAGAAAAGCAGGTGTTCTGGAATGACTTACGAGGTCTGGATCTCCCTGGAGGAAATGGTGGACTTCTTGTTGTAGGCAGCAAGCTTGCTGGCCTCAGTAGCAACACGCTCGAAGATGTCTATGAACGTCAGACATGTTTCAAAAAGACAGGGCAATAAACAATTCTTTACCGTTGACGAAGGAGTTCAGGATGGACATGGCACGGTTGGAGATACCAGTGTCGGGGTGGACCTGCTTCAGGACTGGGAATGGTGTTAGACACGCGTCTTCTAGCAATGACCCAAGCGCAAAACGCGATTCGACGCGTTTGGCAACCAGAGTAAGGGAGAGACACGAGTGAGATTGCATACCCTTATAGATGTAAGAAGAGTATGTTTCCTTGCGAGTCTTGGTGCGCTTCTTCTTGTCGCCGCTGGCGGCGGTCTTCTTGCCAGCATCCTTCTTCTCAGGAGCCTTGGAGGCAGTAGCGGGAGCCTTGCTGGCGGGCTTCTTGTCGGCGGCCTTGGGGGGCATTTTGACGGACTGTTTGGTGACTTGGGGAGAGGTTGGCGAAAGTGCTGAAATGTGTGGGCTAGATGGTTGTGGTCTGGCGTTGTGAGTCCGGCTGGTGGATGGAAAAGTGGAAGAGATGATGTGGGAGGAGAAGATCGGGGGGTGGCCGTGGGCTTTTGTAGCTGGACGCGACGGGCGCTAGTGCCTTTACTGATCTGGGTGCACAGAGAGGAGTGATTTGGAGAGGCGTGGCTTGGGGGAAAGCACGAGTGGGGTACGTGTTGCTGCGACGCGCCAGAAAATGCGTGACGGGACCAGGCCCCATAGCAGGGGTCTCGAATAATCGTGCCAGTATCCTGGCCACTCGTATCGCGCCTAGCTCGATGAGTTACAGCTTGAAGCAGCTCCCAAAACATTCCATCCAATCAGATAAATTCGTCTGCGAGCTTATATTCTGGTCGCCCCGATCACCGATACTGATTGACAATCCGCGCGCGACGCCAAACAGGAACGCGGCCTGCATGCCATTTGCCTACCTACCGTGCTGCAGGGGATGGTGTAATCAATCCACTTACGGTCACGACCAACGCCGACTTGACGACTCGGCCTTGGCCGGGGCAAGGCTGAAGTGTACCAGAAGCACAAATTTATTTGCCTCCATTGTCCCGCTGTCTCCGCACACCCCGACATATCACGAAACGGCATTCAAGCATAGCATTGTGGGGTAGATCTCACAGACAGGTTGCAGAGGGCTAAGGAGCAGTGATTCGTAGGCCGGGGCCAGGCTTTGATCAGGCCTGGGTCATGTACAGGAACCATTACGATCAGAGGCTGTATCATCATGCCAAATCCTGGGCACTCGTGCTTTCAAGTGTGGTCAGATAAGCTGTCACTTCAGTTCCATAAAGCGTGCACGGGGTATGGAATCAGCGACAGCGAAAGGATCAAGTGCTGCTGCCTCAGATTGACTGGCTGATCTTGCACAGATAGATGCCTCATGCCTATACCATACCTAGTCAAGGCGGCAGATGGCATTGGTCAGCACCCCGAATCAAGCGTAAGGGCTTCAACAGGAGAATACTCGCAGTGAGTGGAAGGGCTGGAGAGTGGAGAGTGAGGGAGGGGGCTGGGTATATATCCGACCATAGGACCGTGAGGGGTACGTACCTCACTCGATTATTCGTTCAGGCAAGACCCCAAAAATGAGGCACGTTAACAACGACATATTGTGGCCCAATCGGGACTAGCGCCAAAAACACGCTTGGTGATCTGGGAGCTCACTGATCCGACGCGAAAACTACTTAACTTCTAGGCCCCCCGCCAGCTCTCCCTCTCTCCCCGTTCCATCCATCTTTCACATCCACAACCACATTCACAGCAAGCAGACCCAGCTTTCACGTCTCTCTCCGCCCTCACTGAAAAAACAACACTTTTCTTTCCCCAACCCAACCATATCAAGATGACTGGAGGCGGCAAGTCCGGCGGCAAGGCCAGCGGTTCCAAGAACGCGCAGTCGTAAGTAGCATCGACCTGTCAGCGCGTTTGGTATCATCAATTTATGTCGATGTCGGCGGGTCTCTCAGAAGTCCCGGGCGCTAACTTCTTCCACAGCCGTTCGTCCAAGGCCGGTCTCGCCTTCCCCGTTGGTCGTGTTCACCGTCTCCTCCGTAAGGGCAACTACGCTCAGCGTGTTGGTGCCGGTGCCCCGGTCTATCTCGCTGCCGTCCTCGAATATCTCGCCGCCGAGATTCTTGAGCTTGCTGGCAACGCTGCTCGCGACAACAAGAAGACCCGTATCATCCCCCGTCACCTCCAGCTCGCCATTCGCAACGATGAGGAGCTGAACAAGCTTCTCGGACACGTCACCATCGCGCAAGGTGGTGTCCTGCCCAACATCCACCAGAGTAAGTTGACTCTGTATACTGTAATTTGCGCATACATACTGACTTTCGTCTCTAGACCTTCTGCCCAAGAAGTCTGGCAAGACTGGCAAGAACCAGAGCCAAGAGTTGTAATCTTGGTGTTGGTTTTGGCTTTTCTTTCCTGCTAGTCGGCTGCGCTTTGGGTTGTCATGACATCGGGGTCTCGGTTCAGGGTTCAGGGTTGATTTTCGCGTTTGGGTTGTACAATAATCCCCCACGGCTTTTACGGTCGGCATGGTGATGAATAAGAATACCTTCTGAAGTTCATTTGGGTGTTTTTCATGGTCCCCCGCAAGTGATGCATCGTGACCACTCCCGTACTTACGAGGCCATCAGACGGCATAGCAAGAATACCGTAATGTATGATCAAGTGTATTCTAGACAAACTGGGAAGGGTTACTAAATGAACTGTTCTGCTGACAAGCACGCGTTTCGGAACAGGAGGGAAGCTGAATGAGAGCAGGCCGAATTATCTCTCCATGTTCTACGCATCACTCCCGCGATGTCTTACGGTTATCTTATATACACTGGTTTCGCTATCTAGGTGCCCCCCGTCTTGATTGCAGATCGTGAGTTCAGAACTTCAGTGGGGGAGGAGCTACAGGATGGGTCAGCACATACTTCGTTCGGAGCTAAAGGTAGCATTGGTGGAACAACTTACGGTCAAGGATCGGCGGAGGAAGGTTTCGCTCGTACTTGGAGCCTAGATAGGGTCAGTCGAGTCCTGATATGCAGTGCGAAGTGGCGGGTCGCATTTGGGGGGGAGACATACCACCAGGCGCCGTCGGCGGGGTGTACGGATCAGGGTGCTTCCATCTCTCCAGTAGCTTCTCAGTCTCTGCTAGCAGTTCCTATGATGGTTATATGTCAGTCACTGGGTGCGATGGGTCTAATATCTAGCAATTGTGCCTACCCTCTTCTGGCGTGCGTCTGTCACCTTGCGGTTCGCCTCAAATAGAGACCGAATGTAAAGTGCTTGGCCTCTCCAAAGATGACGGTGAACTGCCCAATCAAGCGAAAGCTTCAATGATCGTCGGTAAAGCGACCTAAAAGCGCACCAAGTCAGCCATACTGCTGTTTCCCAACATGGAGGATACTACCGCTCACAAGGCAGCTTGTCGCGTCGACATTGCGGGTAGTCGGCGTGGTTCGGGCGTTCAAAACAGCAGAGAGAGCCACTCAGAGCATAGGATTCGCGATAAAGGCGGGTTGCGAACGAGAAATGTGGTTGTGAAAACCCAATTGCAGTCGGAATACAGCTTCATGAAGCTGCTGGATGAATGTCGTTCGAAGAGCGGCACCAAGCAGAAAATAGGCTTGATGTCCTCAGGCAGCATCGGAATGTTGGGCTGACTAAGGCCTAGCGCGTAGACGCTGGCCAATGAGCCCGTGTCTATATATGCGGTACGCAGATCACACAGTCACAGGCAAGTGAGGTATTCCCCAGCACGAGCAATGGGTCACCGTGAGCACTTGGACCTTGTAGTAATATCCTGTTTATGAAATCATGAGCTCAGGGCTCAACGTGAACTCATAACCTCAGCGTGAAGTAGCCAAGGCTGATAAGAAATGTAGCCCCCAGCGAAGATTCACTTGACTGGTCAGAGGCAATCCATCCAACTCACGTGAAGGAGGATACGGCTAGTCGCAAGAACAAGCTGTGACGACCCAGCAGGTGCCAGATTCAAACGGCAGTGACCAGTGCTCGGGTAGGTCCGGGGCATGCTGGAGCTCCGTCACTGGTTCAGTCTCGAGTTTTCGGATGTCGGATGTACCCATTCAGTACCTTTATACGAGGCACAAGGCTATTAGCTACCTTGTCAGTACACTCAAGCTCCCCATCCTTTTTGCCGAACTCCCTTTCCTGATCAGCTTCGAGCCAGCCCAGTCCTTCACTCATTGTCGCGTGGAAATTTCTCAAAACAACAACAGCGATTGCTCTTCTTTCACCCACCACTCCGGAATTGTCTGCCTTCTTTATCTCATCTCTCGCACCCCTCGCTTTCGCCTTCATCATGATGTCAAGACGAGTCCTGACGGCGGCGCGCATGGTGCCTCTCCGGCGTTGCCAGCCACAGCACGCTGCCATGATGCCAATCATGATGCGACATGTGCGCAACTACGCTGATAAAATCGTTCAAGTCCCGCAGATGGCTGAATCGATATCAGAGGGCACGCTGAAGCAATGGCAAAAGTCTATCGGCGACTACGTTGAACAGGACGAGGAGATTGCAACGATTGAAACTGATAAGGTGCCCAAAGTCAACGCTTACCCCTGTTCGTACTCATTACTGACAATGGGCCGTTCTACCAGATCGATGTAGCTGTTAATGCACCGCAAGCCGGTACCATCAAGGAGTTTCTTGTCAATGAGGAAGATACCGTCGTTGTTGGACAGGACATCATCAGGCTGGAGCTTGGCGGCGCGCCTTCCAGCGGCGAGGCCAAGGATGATTCACCGAAAACACCCAGCCAGCAAGACAAGGAGCCCGAGAAGTCCGAAGCCGTGTCCGAGTCGAAGCCTGAACCTAAGGCGGACGCGAAGCAGGATGCACCAGCCAGCAGTGGCAAGCCTTCCACGCCGCCGAAGGAATCCTCCAAGCCGGCGAAGGACGTGCCCAAGGAGAGCTCGAGCTCCGTCCCTACTATGGGAAGCCGTGAGGAGCGCCGTGTATGCCCACCTAAGCTCACTGCCATCCATTCGGCTATTTCTAAACCTTTGCTTACTCGATCAATGAAACAGGTCAAGATGAACCGCATGCGCCTACGCATCGCCGAACGCCTCAAGCAGTCACAGAACACTGCCGCTTCGCTGACCACGTTCAACGAAGTCGACATGTCGTCTTTGATGGAGTTCCGTAAGCTTTATAAAGACGATGTTCTCAAGAAGGACGGCGTCAAGCTTGGTTTCATGAGTGCCTTCGCTCGCGCGACCGTACTAGCGATGCGTGATATTCCTGCTGTGAATGCCTCCATCGAGGGTCCCAATGGCGGCGACACCATCGTGTACCGCGATTACGTCGACATCAGCGTCGCAGTCGCGACCGAAAAGGGCCTTGTGACCCCTGTTGTGCGCAACACCGAGTCCATGGGCATGGTTGGCATTGAACAGGCGATTGCCGACATGGGCAAGAAGGTATGTTTATATCTGTCCCTTCTTGATCACAGCACTGAGACTTTATGTAGGCTCGTGATGGAAAGCTCACGATTGAGGACATGGCCGGCGGCACATTCACCATCAGCAACGGTGGTGTATTTGGTTCCCTGATGGGCACGCCTATCATCAACCTCCCGCAGACAGCCGTGCTCGGCCTTCACGCCATTAAGGAACGCCCCATCGCAGTCAATGGCAAGGTGGAAGTCCGCCCTATGATGTACCTCGCTCTCACTTACGACCATCGCCTGCTGGACGGGAGGGAGGCCGTGCAGTTCTTGGTGAAGGTCAAGGAGTACATTGAGGACCCACGGAGGATGCTTCTGTAAGGTATAAGCGCATTCTGTAAGATAGAAACCCAATGCGGCATGGTGGCGTTATCGTAGACAGTACGGGACTTTGTTCTCAACCTAATTGTATATTGACTATTTGGGTTTGAAATTTCTTATATTGCCTTAACTCTAGGTCGACGCCGGATATATTTATATAGGTCTAGCGAGTATATATAATACTCTACGGGATTGCAGATAGTAAAGACTTAATATATAGTAGTATACCTAGAGAAGAAAGGTAAGAATATATTAGGCTAGATATTAGATACTTAAGATATAGAATTAGTCTCAATATCGGGATTAAACATATATATTAAATTATATATAGAACTACCTATCTAGAAATAAGTAGGCGTAATATACGTTCTAGATAAGTAGATACTTATTACGACCTGACTATTTCTACGAGGGAGAATAGATAGTACTAAAGACGTAGGGTGCTTAAAAGCAGAAGCTTAGGTTGTAATAATGAGCAGGGGGTATCGTAAGGCGTTGCGTACTCGTTATAATAGATATAAGGTAAGACTTAGATTAATTACTATCCTTAAGAAGGACTATATCTATAAGTATAGAAATACTCGTCCTTATATACCTAATTATCCTATCCTCGTTAGTAGGGTATAAGGCTATATTAGATAGCTTACTATTAGGTCGTAATCTTATTATATTAGATTACGGATTACGGCAATCTAAACCTAACCGTAATCCTGACTAGGAGATTACCTACTTAGCTAATCCTATTACGTAACCTAATATTCTATAGGTCTATACATAATATTCCTTCCTTGTCTTATCTATAATATAGGGGTTCTAATACGGGGCTGCCTATAACCTAGTCGGTCGGCCCTTAGTTATTATATAATACTCCTCCTCTAGGCTAATATCCTAATAGCTATAAGTAGTAGGTCCGGCCCCGTATACGGCTAGATCCTTTTTCCTTCTCTTATTACTAACTATAGTACGATATTTATTAGAGAATAATACTAACTATAATATAAACTACTACTATACTATACTATATTCTATACTATATTAAAACCCTAGGATATAGGTAGGTAAGTCTACTAACTGAACGTCTAGGGTAGAAGCTTCTAGAAGCTTCTAAGACAATAACTACTAGCAGAAGAACTGCCGATAGAATAACTACCAGCAGAAGAACTGCCGATAGAATAACTACTGGCAGAAGAAACTGCCGATACAATAACTACCGGCAGAAGAAACTGCCGATACAATAACTACTAATATAATAAACTGCCGATAGGCTAGAATAACTGCCGATAGAATAAGCGCTATACTAAGAGCTTCGGCAGTTGAATACGAGGTACTAGCTAGAATCTTAATTCTACGCTAGACCTAATATCTATATCCGACGGTAGAATAAACTATCCGTCGGCCTAGTAGAGGACTCCGAGACCCCGAGGGAATCTTCTATATATACGTAGAATATCGTAATACTTTAGAATAGAAGGAATAAGCCTTATACACACAAGCAATACAGACCTACCTTCTATCTATCTCTCTTACCTACCTATCCTCCCTCTTACTTACTTAGTTATTTAACTAAGTAGATCCTTCTACCTTCTACTTATCTATCTACCTTATAGGTATTCAGCTTCCACCCTTCTAACAGGTTATGAGCCCGGCTGTTTTGAACTACCTGTAAGACTCTATACGTCTTAGAGATATTAACTATAGCTTTACCCGATATCCGTCTATCTACCTAGACGAATTCTATACGACTCCTACGAATTCACTACCCTATATCCGTCTATCTACCTGGACGAATTAAATACGACTCCTACGAATTCACTACCCTATATCCGTCTATCTACCTAGAAGAATTAAATACGACCCTATCTATACCGACTAAGCTATTTAAAATAGTTACCGACAAGATCCAAATCCCTAAGCTTAAGGGGTCTATTAATTACCCCCTCTGGGCTATTCGGACTAAAGCCTGCCTTTCGAATTTAGGCTGCTTCCAGGCTACCGAAGAGGGCTTTAATAGCCTAGAAGATAACGATAGCCTTGATATCGATAATAAGGCTCTATATACGATACATCTTCTACTCGAAGACGGTCCCCTACTGCAGATTCAGAATACCGTTACTTCTGCTGCTGCCTGGAAAGCTTTAAAGGACCTATATAGCCCTACGGGCTTTTCTTCGGATTTTAGTCTTATTAGAGACTTTCTATCTACAACGCTATCTACAGAAGACTATGGAAACCTATTTAAATAAGGTTAAACAGCTAAACGACTAGTTATAATAGCGGAAAATCCAACTACCTACCCAACTAGTAGTATCCTGGATACTATATAACCTCGATAATACCTACGACGGGTTTTGTTAAAAGGGTGGAAGCTGAATACCTATAAGGTAGATAGATAAGTAGAAGATAGAAGGATCTACTTAGTTAAATAACTAAGTAAGTAAGAGGGAGGATAGGTAGGTAAGAGAGATAGATAGAAGGTAGGTCTGTATTGCTTGTGTGTGTAAGGCTTATTCCTTCTATTCTAAAGTATTACGATATTCTACGTATATATAGAAGATTCCCTCGGGGTCTCGGAGTCCTCTACTAGGCCGACGGATAGTTTATTCTACCGTCGGATATAGATATTAGGTCTAGCGTAGAATTAAGATTCCTATCGGCAGTTTCTTCTGCCGGTAGTTATTCTATCGGCAGTTCTTCTGCCAGTAGTTATTGTCTTAGAAGCTTCTAGAAGCTTCTACCCTAGACGTTCAGTTAGTAGACTTACCTACCTATATCCTAGGGTTTTAATATAGTATAGAATATAGTATAGTATAGTAGTAGCTTATATTATAGTTAGTATTATTCTCTAATAATTTAGGACTTCTAGAAATTCAGCTTGCTTTATCTTATCTAACGGTTTAGTAAACCCGTTAGCTTTCTGTTCTAGAGTAGGTATATAGTGTACTTCTATGTTCTTAGCTGTAATAGCCTCCCTAATAAAGTGGTAGGCTATATCTATATGTTTAGTCCTTTTATGAAATTCAGGATTATTAGCTAACTTAATAGCTGCCTGGTTATCTACTAGTATAGGGGTTATTCTATTATTATCTATAGTATTTATATAGTTATTTTTATTATTATTAGAATCCAGTATAGTATATAAGTATTTTATAGTATTATATAGATATATAGCTTCTTTAGTAGCGTCTCTCAAGGCCATATATTCAGCCTCGCACGTAGATATAGCTACCGATTTCTGAAGCCCTGAGTACCAGGATATAGGGTTATCTAAACCATAGTAGAATATATAGCCTGTAGTACTAAGGCGTTGTATTAAGTCTCCCCCGTGGTCTGAATCAACATAGCCTAGTAGGCTAGGGAGTTTATCACAGTTATAGGTCAGGACCTTATTCTTACTGTATAGTAGATATTTCCATAGTTTATCTAGGGCTTTAAAATGAATATCTGAAGGGTTACTCATAAATCGTGCTGCCCTATTTATTATATAGGTAATATCGGGTCTGGTTTTTATACTAAGATATAGTAGGGCACCTACTTGTTGTTGATATAGTAGTATCTCTTCTTTAGAAGCCTGATTAGGATTTTTATCTAGTTTAAGACCTATCTCCCCGGGAGTAGGAGACGGTTTTAGTATACCCTTATTATATTTATCTATTATTTTATCTATATAGTTAAGCTGGTTTAGCTTTAGGGTTTTATTCGTATAGTCTATAGTTATATTAATACCTAGGAAGGTATTCACTAGACCTAGATATTCTATCTGTATATCTTTAGATATATTATCTATTAAAGTGTTTATATAAGTCTGGTCAGACCCTGTTATTATTATATCATCGACGTGACAAATTAGTATAGTAGTAGGATTACTTCTTATAAATATACCGTCATCTGTAGGTAGGGTATTCAGGCCGTATTTTAAGACGGTTTTAGTATACCCTTATTATATTTATCTATTATTTTATCTATATAGTTAAGCTGGTTTAGCTTTAGGGTTTTATTCGTATAGTCTATAGTTATATTAATACCTAGGAAGGTATTCACTAGACCTAGATATTCTATCTGTATATCTTTAGATATATTATCTATTAAAGTGTTTATATAAGTCTGGTCAGACCCTGTTATTATTATATCATCGACGTGACAAATTAGTATAGTAGTAGGATTACTTCTTATAAATATACCGTCATCTGTAGGTAGGGTATTCAGGCCGTATTTTTCTAGTATATTACGTAGGTATTGATACCAGAGCCTAGGGGACTGTTTTAGTCCGTATAGTGCTTTATTTAATTTACCAATTTTATTAGAGTTATAAAAGCCTGTAGGTAACTGTATATATATCTCGGTATCTATAGGGGTGTTAGAAGGGTGGAAGCTGAATACCTATAAGGTAGATAGATAAGTAGAAGGTAGAAGGATCTACTTAGTTAAATAACTAAGTAAGTAAGAGGGAGGATAGGTAGGTAAGAGAGATAGATAGAAGGTAGGTCTGTATTGTTTGTGTGTGTAAGGCTTATTCCTTCTATTCTAAAGTATTACGATATTCTACGTATATATAGAAGATTCCCTCGGGGTCTCGGAGTCTTCTACTAGGCCGACGGATAGTTTATTCCACCGTCGGATATAGATATTAGGTCTAGCGTAGAATTAAGATTC